>CM075851.1:36094946-36252446 GCA_037975125.1 Latrodectus hesperus
AAAAAAAATCCTTATATTTATATATTCGACTTCCACAAACGTTATGTGAAGTAAATCATTTCTTTCCAAAAACAATTTACTGAATTGATGAAAAGTGATTTCTACACATGTTTAGTAGAAAGTTATCAGAAATCATAAACAACATAAAAATATCTGCAGAAACATTTTTACAAATTCCGCCTCCACAAACTTATATTAATATTTTTACTTAAATAAATAAATAATTTTTTGTATAAATTATGAGTTATATTATGTCATTATTTTTATTATGAATTAAAAAAAATTATGTATGCTTAAAATATATTTAATTTTATTGAAAATTCTCAATGATTACAGTGTTGCTCAGCAAAATGTTTTTTTAAATGTGTTTTAAGGGTGATGTGCATGGTATAAAAATTTACATTTTTCATGCAGCATATATCAGCATTACAGCATGATGCAATCAAAACGCCACATTTTAATGTTTAATGATATTATATGTTGTCTCATATTTAATTTTCAAAAAGAAATTTTAAGCATTTAAAATTTTCTGTGAATTTCTTTTACATCTGTAACACTGCTTACAAAATTTTCAATTAAATACAACAAATTAAGGATGTAAACTTTCCGGTCACGCTTTCTACATAGCAAAAACTTTCGTGTCTGAAATGTAACGTTTTATATAAATTATGGGTACTGAAAAAGAAAACTTTTGCTTTAAAAATGTCACCAAAATCTCATCTTTAATGAGAGGGTCTAGACGACTTTGTTTTATTATTCAGATGCTTAAAATGGAAAGAGAAGCTTATGTACAAATGCGTGAATAAAAATGGCGCTTTTTGAAAATGTCAGAGAATGCCAGAACATAAATTAGGCTGAAGGCAACCTATGCAGATTCTCCACGACATTTATTTACTCCAGGAACTAATGGATGTTCTACAAAATACCCTGAACAATAAAGAATTTACAAATGAGCAAAATACAGCCATGTCAGTATTAGGAAAAGTTAAGAAGCTTTTATAAATGACCCTCTTTCAAGAATCTGGAAAACATATTTCGCAAGGTTCTTTTATTTTACTTTTGAGGCTGTAGGTTTTATTAAATATTTTACTACAAAGTTAATATTTTCCAGCAATTCTTTTACTAGAGATAAGAATAATAATTGGTACATTTGTTCTATTTATTAATACTATGTTGCTAATGTTAAATAATTTTTCATTAAAAACTATTTTCAAGCTTTTAAATCTTCTTCTACCTTTCACAGTCAAAAGAATGGTTACAATTAACAGCTTCATATAAATTAGCGAATAGAATAAGAAGAGCTCCTTAAAAAGTCATTAGCTGAAAATCTGCATGTCCATAACTGCAATACACAAATGAATATCATAATCTTAAGGTTTCTTTAATAATATTTTTAATAAAATTTTATTTTTATAATTCATTTAAGGGCTATAGTTTATGAATATGAAAAAATTAAATTTCATCTATTTAGAATTCTGTCAAATTTTCAAATAAAATTACAAACATTAAAATTGTAATTTTATTTGTAATTATTACAAACATTAAAATTGTAATTACCTTACAAACGTTGTGAAAGTTTAAAAAAATTAAAATGTGTTATAATATTTTATTTAAATCTTCTGAACAAAAACTTAAACAGAGTTACTTCACACGAAACAAAATTTGATACACAGAACATGTTTTCTGTAGGATTTATTCTACAATGAAGTAAATTTTCAAATAACAAGATTTTTCAAAAATTTTAGACAAGTATTTGCAATTATATACACCTTTTGGCTTTATTTATTGTATGAAAATTTCTAAAAATGAATACAAATGCTTATCACACGCACACATACACAAATATTTTATTACCACTTAGTGTAAATCCTATTTAATCACGATAGGGGTGATTAATAATAAACTATGATACTTTTTCTGATACATAGAGCATTGCTTATAGGATGTGCTTGGACAAAATAATAAATAATGAATTGCTCGTTATTTATTAATCAGTTAATACAAAATCACTGTGAAAAAAGGTATCGATGGTATTTCCATATAATATAATAATTCTTTTTATAACAGATATACCTAGAATTTATAAGAATTGTTGGGAACATTTGTATAAATTTAAATGTTCCTATGGAAAATATATAAAAAAGCTAGCTTTTATCTGATTTTCAATATTTTTATTTGAAATTCATATAAAATATGTCTTTTATATACATTTTTCAATATTATTCCAATTAAAAATAAAAATATGCATTATAAAATGTTAGGCTTCACATAAAAGGAAATGAAACAGCTTTGATAAAACAAAATATTGAGCAATTTTGATTTATTAGATTTTTCCTCATAAAGTTATAGAAATCCAATATGACACTTCTGGAACAAGTAACCACATGTTATGTCTTCCTTCTTTGGAATTCTTTTAATTAGCATAAATATTGTGTTAAGAAAAGCAAACAGTCTATCATAAAATATAACGCATATTTACTTTAAAATGTTTTTAAAGAATTGATCTTTCAATTGCACTGTAACAAGTAAAATTAAATGGTCTTAAAATTTAGAGTTTTGGAATATATGTATTTCAAAGTTAATCGTGTCGGTTTGAATAAAAGCTTTGCTGAAAAGTTTGTTACTAAAAGAATGCAATTACACACAAATTCGCAATTCATTATCATTGTAGAAAATTCTTACTTAAATTTATCTAAGAACGCCAGAATTATTTACCTTAGATATTCTTTATATTTTGCAGTTTGTGGTATTCTTGATCTTAAATTAATTAATTTTACTTTTAATTATAATAATTTGAATGTATTATTGTATAACTTCAAATGGTTTTAACGAACACGTTTAAAGAAAAAATATTAATTTGATTATATTGTAAATTGTTTGATAGTACAACTATAAATTTAGGTGTGAAATGTTTAGTTTCTACTTGTTCTTTTACGTACGTATATTTTTTGACTGTATGTTTAAATTGAATCTAGAAGTAATCGCAATTAATTATTTTATTTTTAATATAAAAACATTATTAATCATCGCTTTAGCCAGGTGACAGATAGCGAAAAAAAATTTACATCTCTCTTTGTCGGGAGCATTTTTCTTCTGCTTGTTTACATATTTTTGGTACACTAAGACAGCGGCGTTGTAGTTAATATTCCAAGACTAAACATCCCGCACGGGGTTGAAATTTTAAAAAATTTAAAAAGATTGCATACAAATAACAATATATATATATATATATATATATATATATATATATATATATATATATATATATATATATATATATATATATATATATATATATATATATATATATATATATATATATATATATATATATATATATATATGTATATATATATATATATATATATATATATATATATATATATATATATATATATATATATATATATATATATATATATATATATATATATATATATATATATATATATATATATATATATATATATATATATATATATATATATATATATATATATATAAATGAATGAATGTATAAATTGTTCTAACTCTATCTTTAACATTCAAGCAAAAAAATCTATCTTTTATTTTAACATAAAACATACCCAGAAATAATAAAAGAAAATTTCGTTTCTAAATAGAGAATTGCGTGGAATTGTAATCAAATGCTATATAGGCTTTTACTTAACAAAAACACACCTTATTTTCTCAATTTAACAATAGATAACACCATGAATAAGTTATTCACTTAAATTATGTTGTAACAATTAAAGAAAATGGCAGAAAGTTTGTTATCTCTGTTCTTAAAGATTTAACTATTATTTAAATATTTCATTTCAAAACAATGCTTTCAAAGAGAACCAAGTTTTATAGTATGCTTGCAATTCATTTTGTGTATATTTTATGAGTTTTGAAAAATATTCTTATAATTTATTGAAATTTTTTCTGAATTAGTTTTCTTTGCTTAAATTATACTAGGTGAATCATTGCAATAGTATATTAACATTTGTTTGATGGTTGAACTATAATATCTTCAATGTTACATATATTTTTTAGAATTAGTATTTTCAAAAATTGTATGTTATCCATTAACATTTAAATGTATATAATAAAAATTAAATTTACAGTTTAATTCAGTTTAACAAATTTGGCAATTTTTATGTAAAAATCCCCAATTGTACCAAATTCCAAAATTTCCTGTAAAATAGTTACACAATTTACGTTTTAAAATTTCAAAAACTGGTATTTTAAAATAATTCATTTTTTAAATAATTTCTCTTTAAATAAAATAAAATTAAGAAGATTATTCCAGAAAACGTGAATAAATGAAATCAGTTTCCATTTGAATTCAAGTCTTGAAGTCATATTAATATTTTCCTGAAAATTTGAACTTGATAAGAGGAACAAAAGAAAGGTATTTTACAATTTGAAAGAAATAAATTGTAAAAGTTTTGTACATAAGTAGATGTTTTTTTATAAACTAATAGCAAATATTTTCTATGTATTTTTAATCAATACATTTGTTTTAAATGAAAGCAGGTATAAAAATTAAGAACCTATTAAATTAAACGCTGATGGTTAAAAGAAGACGGAATTAAAACTGAAGTATTAAAATCTCTTGGGTTGTTCTCTTGCGAGAGCAACCACTGGAGAAATTTATTTGTATTCAGTTGAAAGACAAATTATATTAATTTTACAAATAACAACTGTGATTGATGCAGTTTTCTTTTGCTGACCTGGGATTAATCTGGGACTCGTTATATATCTTTCTCATAAATAAAAATGTTTATAATGAAGACTAATTGAAAGGAAAAAATAACATGAACTCTTAGATTTGTGATTAAAAGTTCCAATAAAAAGTGGCAGCTATCTGAGCCTAAAAATAAAGAAATGTTTTTTAAAGTACAGAATTATATATTGAAATTTAATCACACACATAGATCAGATGAGATATTTTTGTAGTTTGATTCCTTTGATGTATTTTTTCATATTTATAGCTAATGATATATCAAAAAAAGAATCAAAACATTCATCGTCATGTATGTATAATGTTTTTACTTGATTATTTTTAAAAAGACGTTTTACTATTTATGAAATGATGACATTTTAATGTTATGTGATTATACGTAATATTTTTAAATAATTGTAGGTAATGGTTGACCCTTTACCATAGCAAGTCCGAAAACTGCTGTTTATTTATCGTTACTTGTTGGGAATCTAAACTAGGTCGCTAAAATTCGCAGCATTACCTAGATTATACAACCACAAATCCGTTCATAGAGTAGGCCACATTCCTCCATCATCTCAGCAGGAAAGACAAAGAAACGCAGAGATTAAAGAAATATCTTTTCCTGCATAAGGATTCAAACATGAGGCCAACAGTCTCGAAGTCAAAAACACTAAATACTCAGCCATCAGACGTATAACATCATACAACCCAAAATGTTTTTCAAATCCATAAATACATATAAAGATTTATTTAAGTTTAAACATTTATACACCAATATTTAATTATTTAATGAAATACATTAAAAATTAAAAGTAGACTTCATAATCAAAGAAGCTTCAGAATGGAAAATTAGCAGCAGATTTAAATAAGATTATCTGTTTGAATGAAAATTTTAATTAGCTTATATTTTATTTATTCTCGGGTAGGGAACAATCTACTTAGTCTTTCATCTCTTTAGTGGGTCTATAAACTTAGTACCAAGCATGCTTTGGAACAAAACACAGGACGTTTTGCCTTAGATTGAGTACCTTAGCGGGACATATATTTCACACTCCAGATCCCTCATTGATGAAAACAGATATGAGTCTATATATACACTGTATATATGTGATATATACACTGTAAGTCTTGGCCCTTATGTGGAATGTCTTGACACTGAATTAGCTTAGTTTTTTTCTAGTTTATTTAGTAACACAAATTTGCATGATTTTTAACAATATTTTTATACATATTAAGTTTACAATTTGGCATACGAAATATTGTTTTGAGCATAGTAACAGAAATAAATTTAAATTTTTTAAAGTTTTCTTCATTAGTACATAGCTTAAATTTTTTTCGCAAGTAATACAAGCAAATAATGCAGAAAATTAATTTGTTAGCTAAATATTTAATGTTTTTTTTCACTTGATAACAAACTTAAACTGGACCCAAACAGGTGAACATTTAAATTTAGATATTCAAAATAAAGTTAAAATTTAAACTATCTAGGAAATAATTGTAACTAAAAATGAAGTATTAGCGTTACGTTTTTTTATAAGTAACTAAGAAATTTAAGATTTGTGCAAAATGAAAGATTTTACAATATCCTTATAAATAACAAAGATACTTGATGGAAGTTGCACAAGATTAAGAGGGATTTTTCAATGAAATAAATTGAGAAACATTTGAGAAGAACTAGAATGGAGATAATGAGATAAAACATTTTAGAGGATTAATCTATATTTTGGTACGCTTATTAAAGATTTCTAAGATGATTAAACTACCTTCTGAAAAGAAATCCTATTTCATCAAAGTAAGTTTATTATACCTGGAAAGTAACCATTTGAGGAGAGAATGATTGTTTAATTTAACAATGATTAAAATGATAAATGAAACAAAGATACGATATATTTATGAGTAGAAAATAACTCTCCCTCTTAAAGGAGCATTTCTTACATAATGAATTTATCTAGGAGAAATATTATTTAGAGTGTGGATGTACTTGCAAAAATCATGGAGTCCCTTCTTCTCCCAATGCAAAATAGAACAAAATGCTGAGGATTAAGTATTAAATGGCTCAATGCATTTAATATCATTAGCCATAAAATATTAATCCTTTAATGACATAATGGCGTAAGAAAATTAAGTTTTATTCAATAGTACTATGAAACATTTACATTTTCGCAATTTACTTTCTTAAACTAAAGAATATACCTAACATTTATTGGAATATTTTTTCTACTAGGTTTCGAAAAGATTAAATGATTTGTTCCACACCATACTTTCCAAATTTGAATTAATAAAAAATATTAATCTTATATTCTAAAATAATAATATCTGTGTATCAATAAAACATTTTATTTATATCTCTAAAACTAAAGAAGAATATATCACAAAATATGTTAGTCTGGAATTTTTTTATAAAAAAATATTTAGAAATTTTTATTAGGTTCACAGTTAAATGTTCCTTAGAATTTTTAAGGAATATTTAAAAACGGAAAATAAATTTTACTAAACATTTGAAGCATATCTTGTTATTTGTTTCATTAATTTCTCATTTCAATATCTGATTAAAGGAAAGTAATAGCTCAATGATGGCAATCGACTTGGTAAAAGTTGATGTATTAAAATATCAGATCAAAAAGCATAAAATTTAAAACTAGATACAAACTTTCTTTATTTACATATCCGTATTAAAAGAGACTTTTGAATTTTGAAATTAGTAGAATTTAGCTAACTTTGTAATAAGGAGTGAAAATAATAAGGGGTTCTTAGTTAAAATGTTAAATCTTGAATTAATTAAAAAAAATATTATATACAAATGTTATAAGAGAAGTGCAAAAAAATGTCCAAAATATCTACAACAAAATTAAGTGAACAAAATGTATACATGACAAAGATATGAATAATCCTTATGTTGTTACATATGCACTTGGACATGCCAAGATCGCTATGTCGTTAGCTATGCGAATTTAATTCAATAGGATGCATCTTTCGTTTAACCAGATCATCACGAAGATGAAAGTATGACTTTCTCTAAATTCCTCCCGTAGATGGCACCACCGGAGGACCCACTTTTTCAATTTTGACATTGGTCTGGAGAGAGAGGAAATTTTTTCCAGACAATTACACTCATGGTAACTGATCAACGACCGACCATAAGATTTTCGATTACACAAATTTAACGAGTACGAAAAATCATGTATTCGGTGGGTCTTTGTGGCATTGGGTGTTGAACCCGCCTTTCCGCACGGATTGCCGACGCTCTAACCATTAGGCTACCGCGACCATAATCCTCATAATAAAGTTATAATCAATTTAATCTAGATTGTTAAAAATTACATATAACGGATAATCCAGTACACAAAGCAAACTTTAAAATTTAAAAGCTTAACTTACAAAATAAGAAATTATGACTAAGACTTAAATGTTTTTTAAGCGAAACTTGTTGACATTTTCAAATGAGAAAAATCATCATGTGTTAAAGGTGGAATTCAGAATTTTAAACTTGAAAAAAATGGAAAAAATGTATGAAAAATTGAGGAAAAGCTCAAAATATATCACTATATGGGAATAAAACCTACTGCATTACGTATAATGCAAAATGATGAAATAAGATTATTTGGCGTATAATATTGTGAGTAGTTGGTACTGTCTTACTTTTGAAGAGAATCGGACAGTTTGGTTAAATTGCTCAAATGAACCACTTTGTAAATATATGTATATAAAAGTGCCTCCAAACATGCATTTTACAGCTTCAAATGCCACATAATATGTTCTTCCATATAAACTCAAATTTGATTTGTTAAGGAAATGTATTAAAGCCAAATACTTTTAGATTTAGAAAAAATAAATAGAAGGTAAAGTTATTAATTTTGATAACACCGTGTATGTTTGTCACTTCTTTCCAGTAGTAACAAAGGATTTCTTACAGAAACAATTAAGTATGGGTTAGCTGTCAATAGCAATTATGACTATAGTTACAAACATAACATCATATGTGGTTTTTTCTGGAAAGCAGATAATTAGAATCAAATAAATCGTGTATTCCTGTTATATTATTTTTAAAAATAAATATTATTTTATTTTACAACGATAATTAGAATATGTACAGAAAATAAAAAAATATGATCAGCAGAAACACTTTTTCTCATTTAGAAAAAAATCATTGAATTGTATACAATTGTGAAACTTTTAGTTATATTAACTAAAGCAAAATTAAATAACCATTTAAATAGAAAATATTTCTCTTTCGATCTCTCTCTCAATTTGAAAAAAAAAACAATTTTACAATTTATTTAACAATTTATTAATTAAAAACTTATATAAGTTATATTATCAATTATTTAAGTGAAAAACAAAATTGTCATTTTCAAATTTAAAAAATGATATTATAAATGAATTAAAGATTGAATTCAGAATTTTAAATTTGGAAACAACTAAAAAAATGTAGGAAAATTAATATAAAATTTTAAAATTTATTACTTCTTGATAGTCAATAAATACTGCAATAAGTATACAAAATATCTATTTAAAATAGTTTAATAGATGAGTAAAAATCCATTTTCAGGCATAGCTGGTAAATATTAATCATGTTGCTAAATAAATTTAGTTTTTATTGTTAAATTGACAAAATGTATTGCAAAAGTGATATTGAATATGACACAAAATTAGATTCAATTTCTATTATATATACTATCATTAGAAATTCAGCTAAATATTTTTTGTCATTAAATATTAATTATAACAAATGCAGTTGTGTAAAGCATATAAATATGTGAAACGTATACATAACGTTTTAAATTAATGTAATACAGTCGAATTTTAAATTCTTAAAAGAAATAAAAATAGATATTAATAATAATCTGTTATTAAATTTACCATTTAAGTTTTTTTATTATCATGAATTCGAAATTAAGGAAACATTGAAATGAAAAGAATTACAATCGTGCTTTACATGTGTCTAAATAAGAAAAACTTTAATATAAAATATGTGTGTTGAAGTTAAGTTAAATAAAATTAATTGTACTATAAATATTATCAAATATTTTATTTTTTGATAACAAATGATTTAAACAAATTATTCAGATTAGAAAAGTAATAAAAAAATTAATGATGAACCCAATTATATACTTTTTTAAAATATTTTTATTAATTTGCAAATGATACAGTAAAAATCTTCTTTAAAAGATAGTCACTCAAATGTCCTATAAAAGATAAAACACATAAAATTTTCTTGCAAAAACTAATTACCAACTCGATATTCTAAGTCATTTTGTTTTATCCACTTTCAGAAAACAAAAACAATCACTCAACGAAACATACACAAAACGATTATGAAACTATGTTTTTACTTAAAAAAATTCTATATAACTTTCTAAAATGAAAATGTTAACTAAATTAAACTGTCAGTAACATATTAAAAACACTTTAATAACAGAAGATAGTACTAAACGAAACAATGTAAAAAATGTGTTTATATTTCGAAGACATTAAAATAAAATGTCAAGTAGAATATGTAGAGTTCTTTTTATCAAGATAATACCTATATTTAATTCTTAAAATTAAATTTTTTACAAGCATTTAAATATCTCTAGCAAAAAGTTGTATCATTAAATGTAATTTGTTCATTAAGTTTATTGTCGCCATTTTTTAAATATATTTTTATATATTAAAAAAAAAATTCATTTTTAAATTTATAAATTAAAAAAAAATAAATTAATCCAATATATATATATATATATATATTGGATTGATTATTTGTGTACAGTTTTACAGTTGAGAAATTTAAACTCTGTAATGGAAGAATCTGGTTCTAGACCTAAATTTAAACCTAAACTTAACCACTGATTCTAGAACTAAATTTTCACGATTACGCATGCTTAAAAAGATAAAAATATTACCAATAGATGTCATTCATAAGAAGGGTATACTGCAATTACTGTTGTAATATTATGGGTACTTTTTCTTAAATTTAATTGCATCTGCCTATGTTTGAGCAATGATAGCTGGCTTTAAAACTTTAATCTTTAAACTCATATTCAGTTTTTTGTTATTTGGTATAATTTTAAGTTTTTCAACACAATATCTGACACTTGATAATCATGATATCTGTGTCTTCCCGTATGTGGGAAATAATCACCAAATATAGAATTTTGCAAAGATATAGTATATATATATATATATTATATATTATATATTAATATATGAAAAACTATATATATATATATATATATATATATATATATATATATATATATACACACTATATGTATACATATATCACTATATCATATACTACGCCATCCATATACATATATATATCTATCTATACGTATATACAGACTGGTATATATATCTATGATATGATATGCACTATACTATAGTCATACAAAGATAAATTTACAAGAAAATGATTATTCAACAACTGCAATATTTAACCGAAGTTACTTTTATTTTTCGTTAAATGAAAATTCCAATCAATATATTACATGATAAATAAATAATCATTAATTAAGAATATTCAGTTTGAGTTAAAGTTAGCAATTACTAGCATTTTCTTCAAAAAGTTGAAAAATCTTCAAAGTGGTTTTATTAATTTCATTCATACATTAAATTCACAAATTTAACCACTGACATATCCTTAATCTTTGAAATTTTAATATGTTTACATTATTTTGAAATTTATAAATATTAATTTCATTAATAATACATTTTCATATTATATAATATTTTTTTCATGTTATTAATATTTAGAAAAGTGTCTTGAATATATTACCAATTTGAAAAGTTTCAGGTTTTATGATAGACTATGTATAGACTCCAGTCGCATATTACAGTTGTGATAATGCATTAAAATTATAGCACTCTAATTTTCCCCGAATAATAAATTATTAATATGCATGAATATATTCTGATTTAGAATTATTTCTGCATATATTTTTAAAACTTAATTGTCAAACGTGTTTTGATTTATGGTAATTTTTTAAATGCTTTGTTTCTAGTTGTATTAAAGTCACAATGAATTCTTCATTTCTAATGAAATATTGTGAATCCATTCTTGACTTTTTTTTAAAAAAATATTTTACTCTGTATCGTAGATAAAAATCTGCTGCATTACAGAGGCCATATAAAAGGATTTAAAAAATTTCATTTTTGTAGGTATATTTCATATGTTTGAATTTTGACATGGAAGAAGCTTTTCCAAATCTCCTTATGTTTTTGTATTTCCTAGCTGTTAATAGACTTGTGAAGTTGGTCTAGTTTTAGAATTGCACCATCTGGGATTATTTTGACAATAACAACAACAGCTTTTATTGTAATTTAATTTATGGTGCATTAGATGTATAATATTTCATATTACTATGAACAGTATTTTTTTTATTAATTATGACACCCTTTTCATACATGTTACAAAGATTGTTTTCGATTAGATACAATTATACTTTGCATTTTTATTTAAACTAAAACATATATGAATCATATGTTATTACATTGATAGTTTGTCACTAAAGTAATTTCAAATAATTTTTTTCAAACTTTTTTTGAATGTATTTTCAAAGGCAACTTCTCGAAATCTTGTGATAATATAAATGTCGATAGTATATGCATTTACTGTTGACAGAAATGAAAAGAAAAAATTCCTAATGTGTAAAACTGTCATAAATCATTTTATAAGCCTTCAATAATTTGGTAAAAATTGCCAGAATATTTAATTAGATTTCTGAGAGAGAAGTGAATTTGTTAAAAGTTGTATCGTTGGGTTAAATGACGCATTTTTTAAACATATTTTAATTTATTTCAGCAATTTTGTGTTACGAGTACCTGCTTTACATAAAATATTTTCATTATTCACAACTGCCCATCCAGTTTATTTGAGCATTATTTTTAAGTCATTAACAATATTGTTTTTAATATTATAAAATTTCGTTTTTTTCTTTTCAATGTGTAATACTCGTATATATTTATCAAATAAAATTTAGATTTCGACTAAGAAAAATTTAAATGAGCAAACATTTTGCTTTTCAAATTCTAGATCATTATACACAGTCCAGTCACATTAATGTGACCACCACGTACTTTCCACGTCAGAGTTAAATAACCAATCACAGAAGGCAGGTGGCAGCACAGTGCAGTTGAGCGTATATAAAGAGTGTGTGAGGGCTTCGGAAAACATTTCAATCGTTGGCGTAATGCAGAAACGAAGCGATTTATCCGACGTCCAAAAGGGCATGATCATTGGCTTTCGGGCCAAGGGTAGAAGCATTTCCGAAACGGCTGAGTTTGTGAACTGTTCGCGTGCCACCGTGGTAAAAGTAAACCGTGCATGGCAAAATGGGACTGTCCAAAATCAGCGACGTGGCAAATGTGGTGCACCACGAGCCATAGAAGACAGAGGCGAACGATGGTTGCGGAGATGCGTTCGGGCAGATAGACGGGCTACCGTTGAGCAACTGACAACCAAAATGAACGAATGGGCTACCAAAAGTGTCTCCCAAACTACTATTCAACGAACATTGCTGCGTCTGGGCCTCCGAAGCAGACGCCTGGTTCGTGCACCTATGCTGACTGCTGTTCATCGACAACGAAGGCTAGAATTTGCACGCCAGTACAGCAGCTGGACGTCCACTGAGTGGCGACAGGTTGCGTTTTCAGATGAATCGCGTTTTATGCTCCATCGGACAGATTTACGTTGGAGTATAAGGCGTGAAACCTCTGAAAGGAACCACCCTGCAACCATTGCCGGAACGGTCCAAGCTGGAGGCGGGAGCATTATTGTCTGGGGAATGTTTTCCTGGCATTCTCTGGGTTCACTGATCATTGTGGAAGGCACGATGGATCAATACAAGTACGCATCTGTCCTTGCGGACCATGTCCACCCCTACATGCGCATTGTTTTTCCTCAGGATGATGGCATCTTCCAGCAGGACATTGCGAGGTGCCATACATCTGCCAGTGTACGTACGTGGTTCCAAGAGCACGAGGATGAGTTTACCGTCCTCCCCTGGCCAGCAAACTCACCTGACTTAAGCCCAATCGAGCATCTGTGGGACCATCTCGATCGAGTTGTTCGCGCCATGGATCCTCAACCGCGTAATCTAGCGCAGCTGGCCACGGCATTAGAGTCGGCATGGCTCAACATCCCAGAGAACACCTTCAGGGACCTAAGTGACTCTCTTCTTGCACGTCTCGCAGCAATCCGCTCTGCGAAAGGTGGTTATTCTGGCTTTTGACAGATGGTCACATTAATGTGACTGGACTGTGTATATAAGTTTATAAATATTGTACAAAAGTATAATAGTGGCATATATAATATTATAAGAACGAAAAGAAATATATAAAAATATAAATATAAATCTGAGTAATTCAATAATTTCACCACTCTAAAGTTTAATAAAGTGTGTTTCAAATGATTTGACAAAATATTGTGCGTGCACGATTGCTTAAAATCGATATTTGGTAACTCAATACGGATATAACATGCAAGATTAATCTTTTCAGTATGTTCTAGCTCCATACTAATTAATTCAAATACATATTATTTTAAACTGAAAAAAATATTTTGCATTAAATTAAATACCATGCATAAATTTCTATTAAACATTAAAAATTTTCTTTAGTTAAATATTAAATAAGTCCTGTCAGTTCCTCTGCAAATTGTATAAATTTATTTAATAATCTAATTTTAAAATATGTGACTAAGCATTTTATATTCTAAAACAATACACTAATGAACATTTCTGCTTCAAAGTGCAGGAAAAGTTTCTTATAAACTTTCAGATATTAATGATAGAACAAAAAAATGTTGTAATTAAATAGTGTTAGGAGCCGAGTAAATTTTATTCGCATTGCTGTAAGGATTAGCATATACATTTAATAATGGGAAACACCATGAATTTGCAACTGTTCTTAATCTTATTATGTTACTAAACTGTAACTATGCTTAATCATGATATATAACTCATCTGTAACTGTATTAAATATTATTATATAAGGTGCACATAGATGTTTCTGTGTGTGGAGATAAGCAGCTGAATTGATAGTAATTGTTGTTTAATGTATTTTTATCTTCTAATTTTTTAAATGCTTTTAATAAATGTTATTTCCGTGCATAAGATATGATAGACTCATTTTTAAAACATTTTCTGAAGAGATTCTTCATAAGCAGAACAATTAAGGTAGAACAGCTTTTTCCCAACTGTTTGTTACTTATTCCTTATCTACAAATAGCTACAATCACTTAATCTAATCAATTGATCATTGCATAACTTCCCATAAATTGATTAAAATCGGATCAAATGAATTGGACACTTCATGAATATGTGGTCATTTGATAAAATGTCATATATTAAGACGAATTATCATTCTCACAGGATAGGTGAAAGTTTGTTAAACACTTGTATAAGCTTATGACTACGATTGTTACCGTTTTAAGTGCCAAATATAATGAGGATTTCATTTAGGACATGGATAGCAGCATCTAAGTTTTCTGATGGCTCATTCATAACCTAAAAGGAACTATCATTCAAAAGAAATATTCAGAAATTTTATCTAATTATGCTCCTGCTAAATGTAAATTTTGTTTCTTGTTCTTAGCGTTAATTTCAATATTTTTTTTCTACAACAATAGTTATCATTTGACAAATACGAGTATAAATTTCACTTTGGCTTGGGAATACTCCTACTTCAGTATCATGTTACCTTTAGATTTTAGAAACGCTTATGAAGTGTTTAATTTGGAATCAATATTCTCCACTTATATCTTTGGCTTTTCACTATGTTTTCATGAAGAATAGTCTAATTTTCCTACGACTACTGTTCAGTATATTCTGTTCAATCTAATGTAAGCTAAATCACATGCCAAAAGTCATGTTTATGAAGTATTCTTTACCAACGCATATTTTTTATATTGCTTTATTAACCGTCTACATATGTAAAAAACCCCTGCATCCTTCTTTGTTTTTTGAATTTCTTAATTTCAATTGTATGTCTAAATCAACTTTGCAATATGGAAAATTATACAGCCATGTTAAAATTGAATTTAAAAAATTACGCAAATTAATTTTTAAAAACTGAATTTAAAAAGTTATACAATTTATTTTATCATGAGAACAAACATATTGTATAGTTTTTTTAATTCCAAAAATTATACAATTATTTGAATTTAAAAAATTATACAATATGTTTGTTCGCATGAAATTATGTTTTCATGTAACATTATGGGTAAATGAATTTTACAAAAACAATACGTTTTTATTCGATTTTTGATTTCTTGATGTGTATTATATAAGACAAGCGCTTGCACGAGCATGGAATTAGAGAATACTTCTAGATATGTATAATCATAAGATCAAATAAATTGATATCTCACTCAATTAATATCACAAAACTGTTTATTATCTCCAAAATTCAGATAACCAAAAGTGATAAAAGGTTATATATATTAGAAAACAAGATAACTTTCAGGAACTTTAATAATCTAATATGGAGTTCCTAAACGTGATACAGGAGCTTAACGTGTGACAAGAGAAACATCAATACCAATTAGTGTAGAATAACAGTGGTTTTGCACCAAATGATTTTTTGTCAACTGACTTGTTATGGAAAGAATTCACAGAAGAGCCACAGTTTTTTCATTGACTTTCAAGATCAATATTAAACACGATGACAGAGAGCTCTTTGATTTTAGATTCGTGACTTAAAACTAGCCTACACTTTTTTCATTCGACATAACTTGGGTTCAAAAATTCATTAGTTCATACAATTCTAGTAACATACTCACGTGTCTAAGTATTATTCAAAGGGTGCAACACTCTCAAAAGACTAGATGTAAATCTGCTAGTTGTTGAATTGGTGAGGTTTAAATACAATACTCTCATACACACATTGAATTTTCTCATACACACGTTGATTGAATCTGAAAAAAAGGTAAGCTAGACAAGCGCAATTTAAGTGCTTTGCAAACGAGGCTTGTATATGATTTTTATTTCAAATGTGAAATGTGTATCAACCTAGTGCTAATATTAATTGTAGTCAGATGAATGACATCCAAAATACACCTCTAGGGAACAAAACACTTAGAAAAATACTTAACTTCGTATTGTACTCTATTCTGATCCCTTGTGTAATGGGCCAGTTAAAATGATAGTTCAATGGATATTTTTCTTCAAATATCGGTAGAAAAGTTGTTTAGTACTAAGCGACTTTGCCCAACAATTTTATCACAGCACTTTTTCAGTTTCCTTTAGCGTTTGAAATATATCCACATATATTAAAATTCATAGTTCATGAGTGGAAAAACAGCAAACTCACTTGTTTATAGGTGCACATCCAATTTCCTATACTTGGCTCATTTTTATGTTCACAATTTTAGACGTTTCTAAATTTAAAGTTATAACTCTTGACTTTACAGAGCGTTCTATATATAACTATACATTTTGAGTAAAATTAAAGAAATTATTAAGAACTGCAAGAAAGAGTAAAATCTGTAAGATAATATAAATAAAGTTTCACATAAAACAATATATCGTTGGTTGTATAAATAGATATAATTCCAATTATTCATGTTTTGCAAATAACATGTTAATTATAAATAAATTTCTATTCAAACAATATTTGAAGAGTTTACATATTTTCCTGAAAAAAATATTTCTCTTGTTTATTTTACCACTTTTTTATGCGTTTAAAAATGATAGTTAAAAATTAAAATTTTTATGCATAAAAAATTAATTATAATTTTAATTAATTTTTTATGCGCTTCTAGGATATATCAATAAGGGTATTGTTTATAATAGACAGAGTGAAAATTTAGTTCTAAATATGTAGTTAAAAAAAGATAAGTTGCTTTGATAATTATTTAAAATAAATTATGTATTTCGACCAGAGTCCCAGAAAAAGGATTATTTATTGATTAAAAGTAGTATGTAAAAAATCAAATTTACATTAATTAATTTTACTGAAAAGTAGCACCAGCTACAAACACACCTTTTAATTTGGTAAATTGAAACTCGAGTAAAAACTCTTAAAATTTCATAATGTAGTTAAAAAAGTAGCTGTGAAAAAAAATTTAATACCAGAGAGAATTCTTTTGATCTTAGATTCATTCCACTGGACATTACTCTTTCACGAAAAAACACGTGCTTATGACATTTGGATTTAAAATAATGAAAACGTCAGTTGTCATGGCAAGTCTCTTCTTAGGGCGTGTCTTAGATTTGCAATTAAGTTAATAGTAACGTGTAAGCAGATTATGAATGTTTCCTAATTCAAATTCCTAACACTTCTCGAAAATAAAATACATTTCTAGCATGCAATATTTTTGAAAATTCCACAAATGTGTTAAATGTTTAAAAAGCTAAAACTAAACCAACATTCACAGTAACACTGGCATAAAAAATGCACTTTGTCACGAAATAAACGTCAGATGTGATACAGTGTATACTTGTGGTAGATGTAAATATTTCAAGACTACGCATTAATAATTAACTACGAAATTTTCTTATAATTTGATAATTGACTCTTAAAAATAATTGTAATATTTTTAGGGGTCTTACACGTTTACCAAAATTTGAACAATCTATATATATATATATATATATATATATATATATATATATATATATATATATATATATATATATATATATATATATATATATATATATATATATATATATATATATATATATATATATATATATATATATGATATATATATATATATATATATATATATATATATATATATATATATATATATATATATATATATATATATATATATATATATATATATATATATATATATATATATATATATATATATATATATATATACTATATATATACACACACACTACTGGCAATTAAAATTGCTACACCAGGAAATCGGGACACCACACACGTGAAATTTGCAAGACAGGTAGAACTTGCTATGATATGCAAATGATAAGATTTTCAGGGCATTCATACAAAGCAGGCGACAGTAGCGACAACTACAATGTGTATAAAACCAGAGATTTGACAGCAGTTTTCTCATACTCAATTTTCGTTTAAACGTTGTTTTCGGCAAAGAAAGTTGTTAATGCCTCGTGTAAGAAGAAGAAATGCCTATCAGCACGTGTCTGACTTTGATCGAGGAAGGATTATAGTCTACTGGGATTGCGGTTTATCGTACCACAATGTTGCTGCTCGCGTCGGTCAAGACCCCATGACTGTTAGCAGAATATGGAATCGATGAGTTCAGGACAATCATACGGAACGTCATGCAGGATCTCAGCGACCCCCATCACTAACAGCAGAGAAGACAGACATCTTATCCGCATGGTGACAAGGGATCGTACAGCCACGTCACGAACCCCGAGTCGAGAAATGGAGTCATTTGCAAGGCAACAAGTTTCTGCTCGAACAGTTTGACGACGTTTGCAGCAGCATGGATTGTCTGCACGGCGACCATGGCTTCGGCTACCATTGACACAGCGTCACAGACAGGAGCGCCTTGAATGATGTGATCAGCGATGAACCTGGACGCAGGAATGGCATCACGTCATCTTTATAGATGAATCTCGGTTCTGCAACCGTTACATTTCCGATGTGTTAAGGCCCGTGGCTCTGCCAATCTTCGAGGCCTCTCTAATGCTTTATTTGAACAGGATAATGCACGACCGCATGTTGCCCGTACTTTTCTGAACTTCCTTGATACAGAACAGGTTCGACTGTTACCCTGGCCAGCATGTTCTCCTGATCTGTCACAGTTGAGAACGTGTGGTCAAAGGTTGCCGAGCAATTGGCACGCCATCACTCACATCCACTACTGTCGATGAACTGTGGCATACTGTTGAAGCTGCATGGACTGAGATCCCCGTACATGCCAGACAATCTCTGTTTGACTCCATGCCTAGGTGGATAAATGCTGTTATTGCAGCCAGAGGTGGCTGCTCTGGGTACTGATTTCTCAAGATCTATACATCCTAATTTCCTGTAAATCTAATCACTTGTTCTTTCCACTATAATGTATGTGTCCTATAAATATCGTTCTGTTATTTGCATTCCTTCTTGGTGTAGCAATTTTAATGGCCAGTAGTATATATATCAAACAGATTACGAAACGACATAGAATTGTCTATTCTTCTGATAGTTTTAGTAAGTATATTTTGTTCTTTATATGGGTATAATATAAATACAATATACATACAATGTAAACATGGTATTAAGAAAGCGATTTTTTGTTAAATAGAAATATATATATATATATATATATATATATATATATATATATATATATATATAACCCCCAACCAGAGCAAAAGCAGCAACAGTTAGATGTGCAAAGAATATAAATGAGACAAGACGTATGTATTTTGAAAATATAATTTGAGAAAAAATAATACAAATATGTCAAAAAATGTGAAAATTTATAACAAAAAGACAAATGCTTACGAATCAAATCAAAAAAGTAATGCTTAGAGACCTCGTCTTCAAAAGGACGGAGATCGTCAGCTATGAAAATATATATATATATATATATATATATATATATATATATATATATATATATATATACATATACATAAACAGTATATCAAAGAAATATAAACAATCAAAAAGCAGTAAAGGAACTCATCAAAGCAATGTAGAAAACAATATATCAAAGCAATCTACATAATTTCAAAGTAAAAAAAAGAATGATATTTATTACAGAATATCAAAACTTTTATTTATTTAAAAGGATGTGAAATTCTAAGCACTATTCCTCGAAAAAATATCGGTCAATAAGATGAAACACGAAAGTAACCTTCATAAAAGTAAAACCATTAAAAGCAGTTTGAATTAAAATTACTAAAACTAGAACATGTTTACTAAAATTTATAAAAAAATTTTGTTAAAAATTATGAAGTAAATTTAAATTAATGTAGTTGTTTATTTAACGTTAACGTTGTTAGTTAAAAGGTTCTTGGTCGATATCGTGAGGCCGCATGCCGTGCGGGTGGTCAGGAATAATATACAAGTACATGCTTGGGAGCCTTTGTGGCCTCCTCCATACTCACCTGACCTTACCCCAATAGATTACTCTACCTTTACCATTCCTTGGTGAATGAACTTCAGTTAAAATCTTTCATCAATGAAGAAGATTTGCGCTAAGCACTCACGGCCTTCCTTGTGTCCAAAACCCCGAGTTTAACAGCAAGATGATTGCACCACCGGAGACACATTGACAGAAAGTGCTGGATGCTGATGGTGATTAACTCGAAGACTAACAATAGGCCACGCTTTATAGGTCATGTTCTTTTGTGTCATTAAAAGCGGCAAGAACTTTCTTGTTTACCCTGTAATAAATAGCTTAAATTTTTTTGCATCAATATTTCTGCAGAAATATCTAATGGTACTTCACGACAAGATCTTAAGAAATAAAATATTTTTTTAAGATATCTAAAATCATATTGCAAAGTTTTATTATGATAAAGTCGGTAATTTGCAAGTAACATAAATATGCTTATAATAAATGTGAATCATTAAAAATTCAAATACTTAAATATATAATGTCTTCTGCGTCATCTGTGTTTAGTTTTTATACTTTATTATTTCAATTAAGAAACTGTATCAATCAATTAGTTATTATTTATTCTAGACATTTTTAACTGAGTCCATTATTAGCTCTAGTCATATAAATAGCTACTTATATGCTAATTTTAATAAACTTATAAATAATTGTAAATTGGTTAACTTTTATATAGTTGCAAACGAATGAAAAGTTTCATTGCAAGTTCAATTTAAAAGAAATGTGAAAAGCACAGTCCTGAAATAAATCATATTTCTTATGTTAACGTGCAGTTAGGCTTTATATGCATTTTACCATATCATAAAAATTTAGTTTAAAAGCATTTTGATGAAATTTTAATTAAAGTTTAACATACAGTATGTATCCGTTATTTATATTTAATATAATTGTGAATGTTTCTTTCATTTCTTAAAATCATCAATAGTAGAAACCAACATTCGAATGAGAAATGTAAATATCAAATTTATTTTTAAAGCAGATTGAATAACAAGACAATTTATGTAAGCAAAATTGTACACTTAAAATAGAATATATTGCTTTTTTACTATTTATTAGAATATTAGTCAGGTAAATTAATATTCAGCATTAAATATTTATCGTAATATTTTAATGAAGAAGTGAATTTTGAAGAAATTATTATTTATTTTTGGTAATACATGAAATAGATACATGTGTTTATATCATAATACATGTGAATCAATGATTTATAAAGCTTATTGATTTCAATAATCGGATAGAAGGTTTCAGCTTATATTGCGATAAAAATAAATTTGAATTAAAAAAAAGAGTTTTAAATAACAAGGGCTTTTAATAAAGTACATCTATTTTTTGTGCCTAATATGCAATTACTTATATTTTTCACATATGTAAGCAGTTATTGACATACTTTGAAAAAGTACGACAAAATACTAAATAAATTAAGAAAAATATAGTAAAATATGTCTTTTTATATAATAATTTAAATATGAAAATTGTATACTAAAATCAAGATTCAAATCTTTTTTCAAAATAAGATGTTCTTATTGGTAATTGTATAGAATTAACAAATTGATTTTATATTAAATTTATTAAATGTATAAATGCATATATATATATATATATATATATATATATATATATATATATATATATATATATATATATATATATATATATATATATATATATATATATATATATATATATATATATATATATATATATATATATATATATATATATATATATATATATATATATATATATATATATATATATATATATATATATATATATATATATATATATATATATATATATATATATATATGTATGTATGTATGTATTTGATAAACATTTCAGATATTTTATTTAATTTTGTGTTGATTGATATAAATTTTTAATATATTATAAATAAGTTAATTTATTTAAGGAAAGAGCAGATGGAAAGGGAAAAATGTAAAATATTTACAAATATATTTAAGAGAATTTGTGGTTGTTCCATTCTGAGTTTAAGATATTTTTCACATATTTCAGCTACCACTATTGCGCGAGAATAAAAAAGAGAACAGAAAGGGAACAAAAAAATCTAATGAATATTAATATGTCTTATTTTGTGACATATAGGCCTTCCGCTTCCCATCTCTTGGGTGAAAAAATTTCCTGGCTGAGTTCTTATAAAGTTTTTTTTTATTCCCTGGAGCTCAATCTCATTTGTCAACTTTTTTTCAACGAAAGAATTTGTACGGTACTCAGTTGAGCACATATTCTTAATATATAAATCTACAGTATATTTGTCTCCTCAAAATTCACTAGCACTAATTCAAATGAGATAAAAGAGCGAAGTGGAGTGTATTTTTGCCGAAACATGAAAAAAAAATGTGTGCTTTGTGAGATTAATGACTATCATTTATAACGAAGAAGTGAACAACTGGGTCATTGAAAATAGGGAGGTGTTTTTATTTCGAAGACTTTTTACTTCTAAAGGAAATTAAGCGATAATTTATAAAATGAGTGTCAGGACAAGTAAAAGTCTATTTAATTGTTCCTTGTGTTTTAAGTATTTTTTTCTGTTTATTGGTTTCCGAAAATCCTTTCTTTTAACCTTAGCTTTTAAAGACACTACTTAATTTGAGTTTAAGGGTCAAAACTGTGCAATGAGTCTTCATTGCAACCTTATTAAGTAAATCTAATTCTAAATGAGTGATTGTGTTAATTTAAAATACAAAAGGTTATTGCATAAAATAAAATAGGAGATCATATTAAATATCATTTTCTTTTAAATTGTTTGAACTGTATTTGATGAAATAAATAAAATTGAACAAACATTATAAGTTTAATCAATTTAATTGAATTTAGTTTTTTAATCTTAATTAATGTGAACACATTAAAACTTTAACGTATTTATCTCTAAACTTTGTGTTTGTCAAATGGAATTACATGTTACTAAGGAGTGAAATGCTGTAAACTTACACACTGGGGTATTTAGCAAACATAATTATTTAAAATGCAATTTAATTAGTATTTTCCAATTCGATACTATTTTATTTTCATAATGATAGCAAAACTAATACTAATTAAAAAATTTAAATTTATATTCATATTTTCCCATTTTATAACAAAATATCGTAGAAACAAATAAAACTATTAAAATTATTACTCATTACTTATCAATTCATTAGTAGATATTTTAATTTTACTATTATGTTAATAAGTTATACAATGTACTTATCAGTATGTGCTACACTGCTGGCCACACAAAATGCAGCGCCAAGAAAGACAAGAGATATCACAACAAAATTTATTTTATAGATTACATGTTGACCAAGTATCAAATGGTTAAATTTAAAACTTGTGTGAAGTGTGGTACTTGCCAAAATCAGTAAACAGAATAGCCACCATTGTTGGAAATCACCGCACGTCGTACGACTCGGCATTGATTCAAAGAGACTTTATATGTGCTCTTGGGATACAACAGACCAAGCAACTTCTAAACGTAGCCAAAATTGATCTGATGTGGCAGCTAGGGATTTAATCTGAATCATTCGTTGAGCAACCATGAACCATATGTTTTCCATCAGCGAAAGAGCAGGAGAGCAAGCCGTTCATTAAAGAAATTCAATCTAGCAATTGACGAAGAACTCTTGGACAATACGTACCACGTGTGATTTTGCATTATCCTGTTGAAATAAGACTGTGGAAAATACCTGTAGGTAAGGAAGGACAACTGGCTCCAACAATTTTTACACGTAGCTCTGGATGCTTAAATTACCGTCAATGCATACTAGAGGAGTGCTATAGTGGTATCCAATACCTCCCTATACTATAATAGCCGGCGCAGGAACAGTGTGGCGTGCATAACACAGATGTTCAGCATCCTCTTACGACGATGTCTCCAGAATCAAGGGCGACCATCGTGGTGTTGCAGACAGAAGCAAGACTCACCAGTTAAGACAGTTTCATTCCATTCTGCAGTCTACACCCTTCTAACATCACTCCATTGAGGACAGACCACACTGCTATAAATGACGTCGAATGGTGCACCACAGACACTGGATGATGTGTTACAGACTGAACGTGCTGTGCTTTGATTCGTGTAGTGGCTGAGAGATTCGTCACTGATATGCGCACAATTGTCAACAAACAGGGATGTCATCACGTGAAGTGGCGCACTAAGGTGGATGCAATGGATCGCGTCGGTGTGTCGTACCCTCCTGCATCCAACGATCACGTATCCGCATTACAGTTGTTTGGTTTCATCCAATACGACTACCGATTTTCCTGAAAGATAATCCACTATCTCGCGGTAGGCCACTATCCTCATCTCTGGATACTTGATCTAAAAATGATCTTTGTTTTTTACGAGGTATAATTGTTCATTTTTTTGAGAAAACTACAAGAAAGACAAAATTACTAAACTTAAAATCGTTTAAATCTCCAAGCCTTAAATAACTCTTTTAAATGGTGCAGCAGGCGAGCGTGATGTGCGTCTGTTTTGAAATTCTAATTATTTGCATATCTGACCTCTCATAATGATTTTTGTAAATTTCATTCTATTTTTATGCTTCCTTCAGGGAGTTGCATTTACGGAGGGCAGCAGTGTATTTATAGAAGATTTAGTTACACAGAAAGAATCGTTGATATAAAATGATAATGTACTATGCTTATTTTGCTTAAAAATATTTCATAAATTTTCTTTTTATCAATCTGTTTTTGTGTAATATATTAAAGTTACTTTACGTAGAAGAAGTTAATAATATTCCTTAATTATAGTAAAATACAGTTTGATTTAATTTTTTTAAAAAGCTTATTTTGCTTCTCTGCATCCGTGATTAATTATTCCAAAGAATTATTTCAATTAATGGATTCTAGGAGAAATTCTGCACGCAAAAATATTTTTAATGTTTTGATTATCCCTCATTCATTTATTTAGAAAGATAGTCTTTATAATTTGATAACAAATTTCTGTAAATTCTTCTAAGAAATTTCAAGCAGTTGATTTTATGAATGTTTTAGAGACTAAGCTCTACATTAATCTGTAAATATAATAACCAGAAAGATATTTTTCTTTATTTTTATCTGCAATAGTGCTAGAAATAAAATAACTAGTAAATATGCATCTATAGTGATTAGATATCATGTATTAGTAATAATTTTTGGGAATTATTATATTAGTCTCTGTTAAATATAAATACTATAGATGATGCAACTTATTTTATTAATTTAAATTTTTATGCTCATCTTTTCTTCATTAAATTTTCCACCTTAATCTTATTCAAATTCTTAAAACAGCTATGTCGTTTTATAGTAAGTATTTAAAATTTCATTAACTCAAAAATGTAAAAATCATAAGTTCATTATTTTGGAATTAAAAAAAACAGGTTTTACTAATAATTGGATTCCATTCAATTTAATACTAATGCAAACAAAATAAACTAAATATATTTTTGAATGCGCTATTTAATTAAATTTTGTGAATTATTAACTATAAAAGTATATTATTTTGATTTAATATATCCTTCTTTTTTTTAAACTATCTACTACCATACAGAATTTTAAAAAAAAAAAAGAATTTCTCATCTTGAGAAATCTATTCTTGTTAAATGACTATTTCTATTGTTGTTGTTGCTAATCTCGGGATTATTTCACAGAGTTCGACACTCCGTAAGAACCCATAAGTATCCAAAATCTCTAAAAAAGAAGGCGGGTCCCACAGCCTTTGCTTGAAATACATCCAAACTTTAGAGAAAAATTGTAATTTAAAAATACCTCTAAGGTAATTTCAAATCTAGCCCCATTCATTATATTCACCATTTTTGGTCTTCCTCTGTAAATACTTGTGTTAAATGAAAAAAAGTATCAATCAAATGAAGAAAACCATGACTAAATCTATTTTGAACAAATAATTTTTAATAGACAAAAATTTGATCAGACATTGAAGATAAATCGTAGATTTAAAATTAGTATGAATAATTTTATAGATTATTATGAATATTTACAATTATGAATTTAAATGAATAAACGCATTTTTTGTATCCATTAAAATTTTCTCCGAATTAGAATTGAGAATATCTATGTAGAAAATCTTGATTTTGCTAACTTAAAATACAAGCTATGTTTCATTCTAAAATTTTGATTACAGTGTTTGTAGTTAACTTAAACACTGATAAAGTACTTTTCCGGACGTACCTGTAAAGAGTTATTGAATGGGCTAATTGAAATTACACACACCTGTAAATTTACTTTTCCTAAATCGAATCGATCATAATGTATTGTTTCTTATATTGCAATGTAAACTCCTCCTAACCAAACAGCAAAAAATAACTATTTCCATTTTTTTTAATTTTTAACTAAGCTTAACTTTTGAAGACAGAGAAAAATATGTATGAAATATTATCTTTTTTCTTCCATATGCCTAGCTGACATCAGAATGGTTAGCATTCATGTCTTCGGTTCAGCAGCTTATATATTCATATCCCACCTTGGTCCTAAGTGCTTGCAGAGTTTCGGATTACATTTTAAGCTATAGATACTGGTCTACTCAATCCTTGTGTGCAAAAAAATGACAGCTGAGCAGATAATACCATTTTTAACTTTGTAATACATCATAATTATAAATGCGAATGAAAGAAGTTTCATATATTTATGAAACAATATTGTATCCAAAGAAAGTTTTCCATTTTCATTTAGCTGATCTTTATTTAAGACTTCATACTGAGTTGTGTAAAATAAAGTTTTTAACAATGTTAAATAAATAGTGAAAACTATTTTTTAAATCGCAATTTTTTCAATAATGGCGGTAACTCTTCCCCACAACAAGGCTTTAAACTGTTACTTATTTATTGTAACCCGATAGGTCCCAATGAACCAAGCCACGGAGGCGAGTAGCATTTCACATGTCATTTCATCAGAAACCCGTTTGTAGAGTGGGTTGTATTCATACATCATCTCAGAAGGAATGACAGAGAAACACAGAGCAAAATTATTTAATGCATCGTAGCTAAAGTAACTCTTTTAAAATGATATTTTCCTGGAATCGCATTTTAAAATTTCAAAATAAATAAAATAATTTACATTTGGTAAATGCCCGAAGCGGAATTTGAGCCCGGGACCAACAGCATAGGAGTCAATAAAGTAACCACTCAGCCATCGGACGGCTCATTGTCGTGTAGGTAGATGCTTTTTGGGGAGGAATATAAAGAAAATTTAAAAACATTTAATTCTGACTTTGTCATTCCTCTAAGGTAAAACTGTTTTTTGTGAAATAAATTAGTTTCCCTTTAAATTCTCATCTTTGTTTAAAAGTGACTGTTAGAAAACAAATTGTCAAAGGAAAATTCTTGAAAATAGTATATAAAATCCTATGTTAATTAATTTGTTATTGGAATTAAACCCACCTGACAACAGATAATGTCATATTGTTTCCTTCATTTCAACTATCGCGTGTATTACCAGGGATTAACAGAATATTAGATGACAGTTTTGATCTCAAGTTCTGGGAAAATATACTGATACTGGCCATACGGACTTTTTCATATGCTCATCTACACGTCTATTTGAAACATGACTGAATACATATATTTAACCAACAACATAAAGAGCAATATAATTAAATACAGGCAAAAATTCAAGTGTTATTTAAATATTTGCAGGTAATATTTATTATTATTTCTCAATAATATACTAATTAACCAATACTTTACATTTATTGGACGCATTTTCCATACAAATGCTCCCTTTAACTCTGCTCTTGATTGCAATTTACATTCTGTGTTTTGTACACTTTACTGTTGCTAACAGGCTTATTTCTTTTGAGATCATATTTTTATTGGTATTTTTTATATTTTATACAATATGTTTATTGTTGGGGTCATTTTTATGTAAGTAAAATTAATTTAGTAAAACATTTTAATACAATTGCATCAAATTGTAGGAGATAAGCAGAAATAGGTATCCCGTATAGACAAATTCAATATTTCAAAAATTTTATAAAGCAGAATTCAATATATGTTTAGCCAGTGTAGCATAATAAAGTCAGCGCAAGAGATAATGTAAAAAGGCAAGCGGATATATTGTAATGTTCTCCAAAAAATTTAAAACACTTAAGAAATTGTGTTTTCTCAACCTAGTGTTAAGATAAATTTTGTAAGAGCTGCTAATATTTTACTTAGGACTTCTAGAAATCAATTAAAGTTATATTTCTATTAATTAAACCTTGATGACTATTGTGATAAGGAAGCTTAATAGCGTCTTTCATAGTATATTAAATGTAATTTTTTCTTATAGATAATATTAATAAATATTTAAAATGCATAATATTGCAGATATATTTCATTTTCGCAATCTTTTTTAATGCTTTTCAGTTTATTGCGCATATTCATAGTAAAAATTTCAAATTTCCAAATTGGGGGAAAAATTCAAAAATTATTGTATTTATTTAAGCCCTTGAAATATTAAAGCTGCTTTGAAACTTTTGTTATGAAAATGGGTTTTTAAAGCAATAAAGCTTACACTAATTTAACTTTCTGTGTATCATATGTGTGGAGATTTTTTATATACTCCAAAAATTTCATAAATATTTGAAGTATTTTAGTAGTATTTTCACAAAAAATAATGAAAATACTAAAATGAGAAAATAACTGTTACAATAAATATAATATTGTGAAGACTTCACTGAAAACCCCGTAAAAGAGAATGAATTCCAATATAATATAAGAAAAACAATAATTTAATAGTTAATGTAAATATTTTTGTATTCATATCATTTTAACAACTTATTTTTACTCTTTCTGAAAATAATGGTTAAAGTTACAAGAAATATCATATTATATATTGGCTTATATGAATAATATTTTAAATATTAGGTATAGCAGAAAGTTCCAATTTTTAAATAAAACAAATTACTAATTTTTTGTAACGTCAATAAACTTTATTAAATAATATAATAATTTCCATATTATTCCATCCGAAATAATTTCCATTATTATTAATGACATTTTGCCAGCGTGAAGGTAATTTTTATAACCTATTTCGGAAAAATGATTTATCTTTTCAAGCGAAAAACTGAAACAGTGCTTGGTTGATAACTTTTTCATTTTTGAAATTTTGCCCTTCAAAAACTTTTGTAAGGATAAAAAACAAGAGATAATTGGATGCTGACAAACCCTGGAAATATGATGTATAGGACACAATTTCCTAGTCTAGTTGTACAATTTTTAGTGAACTCTTTTCTTGACCTCTTTCTTGGTACATTGCCGGCCACTTTTCTTGGACTTCTCCCTTAAAGTTATGTAGTTGCAAACAATACATTTCCGAATTGAGCTTTTCTTTCACTTTTTAATGCTCCATATGTATTGGACCTCAAATGTTCCACAATATACACAACAATATTTTTTCAGACTTAAAATTAGTTTAAAGTTGGAAAGGCTAGATTTTCCACACAATATACCCTTATCACATGATGTTTTCATAGGTAATCCACTTTTAATCTTCAGTTATCATCCGGTTCAAGAAGGGCTAGATTTTGTTCCGAACAAGCATGAATAGTAATGTAGAGAAAGAAAATCGATCATCAAAATGCTTCTGACTAAATTCACGGGACAGAAATTTTGAATCTTGTCACACCAATCCGAACATTTCGAATATGGTCTGAAATAGTTTGCTGATTTTAACTAAGCTTTCTGCGATCTCCGATGTCATCAGAAAAAGATCTTTTCCTCTGTGGTTTTAGCAACATCATAACCGATCAATGAACAAAACTTTCCAATAGAGCAAATATTTCCAAAAAATGTAAAAATTAATTTGATCATGAGTTTTTTTATTATAAATGCTTTGTGATACATCATAATGAAAATTTTGATTAATAAAAATAGTTTGTTAAAATTATTTTTATTAATCAGTTTTAAAAGAGAAAAAATAGATTTATATAGTTGAACTCCCCAATACATTTATTATTATAAATGAAATAAAACAATTATAGTATTAGTTAATTACAATCTCATACGAACCTCATGAGGATTTTATTCAGTTTTTACAGCAACAGGTAATAAACTAAACAAATTCCATAATTTAATGACCATTTCCACAATCTTGTTTTGTGATTTATCGTAAGGAAAACTTTATATAATTGAAGATAATTTATTAAAATTATTTTATAAGAAATCAATTTTAACAAAGAAAATTATTTTTTATATTTTAATTCCCCATGGCATTTATTAAAATAAGTAAAATTAAATTATTTTTATGTTACAAAATATTTATCTCATATGAATCTCACTAATGATTTTTTTCACTTTTCAGATAATAACAACAATTTCTATAATTTGATTACCATTGCAAAATGTTTCCTCAAAAAGTTTTTCCGCTTTTAAAGTGGGTGCCTTCATATCTCATTGGTATGCATAGCGTTCTTCATTTATTTTGCGTGTCTCGTAAATCATTTTCCTTATTATTAGAAGTTTTCAGAAAATGATTTATTTCCCTCAAAAATCAATTAAATATCCAGCACTAATAGAAAGATACTTTATCGTATTAATAGATTTTTTTCATTGTTTTCTTGTAATTTATTAGAAGATGCAGTTTAGGTGAATGTAAATCTAATCAATCAAAATTAATTCCATACTTTCTATCAAATTTAAACGCCAATCAAGAAGAAATTATTCCGAAGATAATTTAAGAAGGCTAATATTAAAATGTTTATCGATGGAATAGATGATTTTTAATTATATAATTTATGTAAATTTTAATACACTTATATTATTATTAAAAGTAGTTTTAGGTATCAACAAAAATTTATGTTTTGCATTCCTTATGAATATAATTTCTAATATTAATTATTATAAATGATTATGATTATATATGAATATTTGATTATCAATTAGACATTCATAAATATATTCAATATATTCATAAAATATGCTTTATGAATACGAAGTTTTGTAATACTCGTATAAATGCAGAATTTTACAATTATACGAGTATTACAAAACTTCGTATTCATAAAGCATATTTTATGAATATATTTTTATGAATTATATATATATATATATATATATATATATATATATATATATATATATATATATATATATATATATAATGGAATAAGTAAAAAAGGAAGTCAAAATAGAAAATTGCTTGAAGAATAATAAAATTATTGTTTCTTTTATTTTTATTGTTATTTATTCTGGAATTAATTTTTTTAATTTAAAGTATATTTCAAAGATATTTAACTTTATAAGAATGTTAGAAATAAAAGCTAAAGTTCTTTTCCAGGAAAAATAGGTGTCAAAGAAAAATCATTTTGAATTCAGTGTAAAAATTCTAAAGAATAAATACAATACAAATGAAAATACTTTCTGATAAAAAAGGAATCGAAAAAATTAACACCAATTAAAAAGAATATATTATGTAAAAAAGAATATGTATATATATTGTTAGTTTCGTAATTTCAATTCTAATTTATTGTAACAATAATGCAAAACGCTCTAAACAATTTCAAAGCATTTCTCAAATACTTACGTAATTTTTCAATAAAAGTTATTTGTAGGCATTACACTTAATAGCAATTGAAATAATCAATAAACGGTATTAAAATTTTCTTATTATAATGAGAAATCATATATAAAATATGCGAGCATTTTGTTCTTTAAATTTTGTGTTTAAAATTGACAAAGTTAGGCAAAAATACTTCATGGAGATAAGTTAGAATTGCATTTTCCTTTTTCTCTCATATATCGAGCAAAAATTTATATTATCTGCAATTGTTTCATTTGTTTTATGATACCTGCAGAGCCGTGTTTGCATTAGTTTGACATTCTTTAAATTTAAACACATTAAATTTATTTACATCTAATGTTTTATGTTAAATTTTTGTTACATTTTAAGTACTTTTTTATCAGTTCTAATAGTAAAGGTTTATATACTACAAAATTTGAAGTTATCTGAAACACAAGTTTTGTGAAATTATAATGCTATAAATTTCCAAATATTTTACTTTATATTTGGATCATTAATCTATAAAAAATAAATAGTCAATTGTGTGCTTCAAAGCTTATAAAATTAAAAAAATTTCAAATTGCGAAGCAAATTCAAAAATATAAGCTTTAAAATTGAAAGAATTTTAAATGTTAAGATATATTTATTGTGATTGAAATACATTAATATTTTGCTTTTTAAAAAACAAACTTTGCAGGCCACTTTGGATACATTAATCGAAATTTTTTGTGACTGAAAAATTAAAAATAAATTACAGATATTTCATTTAGACATATAGTTGTTTTCAATATGATATAAAATATCTGTAAAATGCTTTTCAACGTTCCATTAATGCTATAATATGCAACAAAAATATTTGTAGATAAATGTGTAAATATATTGGTACTGCTGATAACAGTTTTATCATCGTATATAATCAATGCTTGACATTTCTGTTAGCATATTATTATAAAAAACGAAATACTTAAAAATTGAAGATTCAAAGTGGACATTTTACACAGTTAGATATAAAAATGCTTTTTACAAATGAAGAAACTTTCTGATGTACCCCAAAAAAATGAACACACTTATAAAAAGGATCATATGTTGAAAAACAGTCCTATAAAGCATTATAAGCCTTTTTACAAAGTGCAGTTACAAAAGCAATTTTTTGAATTTCAATTCAGATGAACATATACTCTAGAGTCCGAAATGAATAAAAAATGTAGTATTTTAGAATTTTTTTTATTTTGATTATAAAAGCAAAATCTACCTAAGCTTTTCTCCCAAAGAAAACTGGGAATACTATTATAGTAGATAAAATAAAATACTTGGCATATTAAACATTTAGCAAAAACTAAAGTTTCTTTTTATAACAACTGAAATATTTATGAAATAGTTTACTGCATTTTTTAATATTATCGAGTTTAAACATAAATTAATTTTTAATGAGACTTGGGTAAAAAATCAATTTTTCTTAAACTAAACTGTAGAATTAAAATTACAACTAGAAATTAATAAAAACATTTCGTTTTCTTAATTTTTTAAAATATTTTAGTATATTTGATTCTTTTAAGATAAGTACCTAATTTAACTAATACCTATTTAATAGATAAGTACCTAATTTAATTAACACCTAATTAATTTAAGATAAGTAAATGAGATATAAAAACAGTATTTAACAAATCTAAACACACAATTACTAAGCAATAATAAAAATTGAATTTAATTTTTAAACTTAAATTCATTCCTTAACCTCAAGTATTAAGTTATTAATTTAAAAACTTAATTAATAATAAAATAAGAATTTTAGTCATTCATTAAATTGATAATTTAAAATTATCTCATATATTTTAAGATATTTTTGAAATAAATGTATTTTGTATTTTCTCATTCTAATTTTACAATGTGTAAACATTTTCTGGCTTATATAATCCAATTCTAATAACAAGAGAATAAAATACTCAACAATTTACAAAATTTAAAATATAATTTTTTGCATATTCCTCATTTGTATTTATTGTTTAGAATTTTAGCAAACATATCAAAAATAATTTCAGAAATATCTGTTTATAAATATTAAAACATTTGAAAAAATAAATTTAACATCTGTACTCATTTTAAGTTAAGAATTATAAAAAAATTTTCGGTTTTAAAATGACTTTTAAAATTAGAATATGTACATTACAGCAAAATAAATGTTTCTTAGCCTAACAGAATAAATTAAGTAACCGATTCGCTGTGTTTCAATATTATAAAATGTATATTTAAACTTTTTACCTTCACTCCAAGTTGTTATCTTTTTTTCAATTTTTTATATTCATATATTTTTTTCGTAATTTGGAGAGTTTGTAATCAATGTGTCAGTAATATATCACTAAAAGCCAACAAAGTGCTGTTTAAAAGTAATTGAACATAAATAAGTTTATAATGAAACAATACTTTACATTATTTGAAAAAAACTTTAAAATTGTTGTTATTATAAATGCCTTTTAAAATATGGTAGTAAAATTTAGTATTTTTGAAAGTCTATTAATTTGAAAAAAAGTTTGGGAAATAAAATATAAATTATTGTTTAATATTCAATTTTATGAAATACATTGGCTTACATGGTTTTATGGTTTTACACAAATATTTTAAAACTGAAAATAAGTCACTACAGTTGTGAGGAAAACAAATTTTTAAAGTAAAGAAATACATTTTAATTAATTGTATGTGATTTACTTTTTATTAATTAAAATTTGATTCTAAAGTAAATTAAAAAATATTTCAATGATTCAAAAATAATCCAAATTACAGCATAAACGGAAATCAGTCAGAAAATAAAAGAGTGATGCAGTAAGAAAATGATTATTAGACATTCTTCATAAAATTTTAAATGAGAAATTAATTTCCGCATGAATTAACAAACGAAGCATGTGTCTATTAAAATATATTCTAAGGTTTTATGATTATTTTCAAACAAATATTTTAATTTTAAATACAGTTCATGTTAACTAAAAGTATGGATATTTTTGAAGTATTTTTAATTTCTATATATTTTTAATACTTATAACAAAAAAATTCTTAGTTTCCATTGTCTTATAACACATACTTCTTTTAAGTGTTTTAATAAAACCAAATATGTCATCACACTTCTGAAAACTATTGAGAAAATGTAAATTAATTTTTCAAATATTCATTTTCTGTTTAACAAAGTACTTTGAGAAGAAATTGATAGTTGGCAAATCCAGTAGAGAAGCATAAAAAGCATTTTTACAATGCATTCCCCTGGGGCACATTAAAGTCAACATGTAAAACACAAGAATATTTCCGATCTTCTTTTAGGCCCATTTAAAGGTAATGTCTAGCCTCTGTTTTCGTATCAGATTGAAAAAGAAAAATTCCTTTTTAGGGAATTGTTTACTTTCAAATAAATGTAACAAACTTATTCAGGAAGACAAGCGGGATCTTATCAAATTTCAACAGGGGGTTACAGGAATCTGATTAAGATCTCATTGAGCAATTTATCTACTTCTACTATTTAGATTGCGTGACTGGTTTATGAACATAACATACTTCTATGGGTAGCTTCGTGAGTTTCTGATGATTGTGTACAATGGTGTATGCTGGAAATACACAAAAAAATCTACGGAAGTAATTTTTTTACTGTTTTTGTTAATTTTAATACTATTTCATCTTTTTAAAGAAAGTTGGAGAGAGTTTTATTTGATTTGTAAATTCTCAACAGCAATAATCTTAAATATTTTAGCATTTTCCAAGTATCTTGATTAGATTCAAGATATCTGTAAAACATGAACTGACTTTCTACAATGATACAATCTTTATAGGCAGATAATTTGCTGTAGAAGAGGTCATTCTAATTTATCTAAATGAAAGAATCTACTCAGTGATAATCAACAATTATGCGTAAACTGCCATGAAAACTTTGTCTAAAATTAAAGCAAAACATTTTATAACTTATCAATGTTTGACATTTTGATATTTTTAATGAAAATGCAGATGATGTAATTATTATTAAATATTTGGTTTAAAAGTAAGTGGTATTATATACATATAAAGTTTAATTGGTATTAATCATTTGGTATCTTTTGACGTATGTCATAATATCGAATTCTTTATTTACAAATTGATAAATTTTGATAACGTTATACACACATTTTAGGCACATTTTTAAAATGATGTGTAGCATACTACGTTAAAAATCTACATAAAGTGTGTTTACATGATTTAATATTAAAATTTGTGGGATGTAAAATGCATCAGATACATTTACATTCACAAATGAATTTATTGATATTTACCAAAAATAAAGCTGTACACAAAACACTCATATTGTATATAATATAAAGACATTTGCAGCAGAAGAAAACAAAACTTAAATTGAATTTACATCTTTATATTTGAAGCAAAATAACTACAGCAAACAAAATATGCGAAGTTTTCAAAATGTAATTCAAAATTATATTCAAAATATAATTTTGCAAAAATTAGTATATATTTTAATTTTAATAATTTAAAATATATTTTATTTATCTCTTTACTGCAGATACATTTTGTGTGAGGTTATGGTTTCAGGAGTATCAATTCACTTTTAAATTATTACTGAGATTTTCAAAAATTTCTAGTTAATTTTACTTACACAAAGCATACCCCACACATTTTCAATTAAATTTATACTAAATACATATTTTATTAGTATTAAATGTAATTGAAGTAATAGAATTTTTTTCCTTGATAACAAGATATTTAATACAAATTTAAATTTACGAAAACATCAAAATATTAATATAAATACATGGAATTATTGTATTGAATTATATATATATATATATATATATATATATATATACATATATATATATATATATATATATATATATATATATATATATATATATATATATATATATATATATATATATATATATATATATATATATATATATATATATATATATATATATATATATATATATATATAGTTATTTTTCAAGGAATAGTATAAAAATATTTTTAATCAGCTAGAAATGTCAAGCTGTAGAAATTTTATTGACAAAACTTATTGGAAATAAAAAGTGTTTAAAATAAGTAGAAATTTATTTTAGTTAAAAGTTTCTTTGGAAATAAAATTATATAGTTTTATAATATAATCTTCATAAGATCCTATGATTTTTTTCTTTGTTTTGCAAATTATTATTTATAATCCGGTTTGGTATATTTTTAAGAAGAATAAACTTCATGAAATGTGTGATATAAATTAATAAAACAGAAAAACTTTTAAATTTATAAAAAAAGTTTAATATAATATAAAATACCTTAGATAAAGGGCTGAATTTTGCATTTTTTAAGTTATTTAATATTAGTTTAATCTTAAAATTACACAGAAAACAGAAGTTTGCTCGTGATAAATAATATTATTTTACTTAAAAAAATAATTTTCGGGTTTAACCTATATAATAATACTTGAATAACTATTATTTTATTCACTTTATATTCTATAAAGGGCCTTAAATAATATTTTTAACTAATTAAGCAAGTTAAGCCAATGATAATTTAATAAGCTCTTTAGCATATATAATAAGTTTTACGTTTAAAATATATTTTATCCCTTAGATAAAAAGAGAAATTTTTATATCAGTTTCTTTATTCACATAAAATACTATCTTTTTATTGTATCATTATCATTTGAATAATAATTTTCAGAAAAATACTATCTACTAATTTTATTTAAAAATATCTCCAAGGTAAAACCTAGCATAATATTACATAATCAAATTAAATATTGTCGTCTTATTGAATTTAATTAAAAAATTGAAAAAAAATAAATTCCAATTTGTGAATTTTGTAGAAAATATCATCTTCGAAGGGAGATAATTAAAATCTCAGAAAATATAATGGTCTTGACTCCATTATATAAAACTGAGTAACGTAATAATTCATTAAGGTTCATCTACATTTATTTTTAAAGATAATTGTTTTTGTGTTTCATATTCGTCTTATAAGCTGATTAACTTACTGAAATTATTTAGTTTTTAGATGTTTTGGATTTCATTTTATGAAAAATAATTTAATATAGTATTAAATATTAATATTAAATATAGTATTAAATATTAATAATTAAAATATAGTATTAAAATTATTGGAATGAGCAGAGAAATTCGGTATTCTACATACATACATAATCATTTTATTTCGTTCTTTAATTAATTTATTAGTAAAAAAAGAAATGAAAATATTTGTTCTTTATATTACCGAAAATACTGTTAAAAGAATAAAAATTGTTCATAATATTAACACATTTTATTAATATCAAATAATCAGTGTTGATATCAACTACTTTTATATTATCATTTTTATTATCTTATGTTATTAAATTTTATTGTTAATAATAAATATATTATCTAAAAATTTACTATTTATTAAAAAATGATGATAAGCGCACCTAATTTGTCTATTCAAACATAGAGTTATAATAGGGATAGAGATTTTGTTTATACCTATTTTGAGTTATATTAAATAGTAATAAGATAAGCTAATTGTCCTCTTAAATTAACTAGGTGCTCATTTATATCAGGAAATAAATTTTTTATAAAAAAGATTACAAGTTGTGTGATATACAAGATCTAAATTTCAATAAAAGATCAAATATATGTGCAGATCCAAACTTACATGCTGACGAATTCATGTTTTAGTGACACCAGTCCATTTATTGAAGATATTATTTGATGAAATATATACTTTGAATATTATGAAAAAAAATGTGTGTAATTATAGCATTTGTTGTACCCAAATATTTAATGGTGTTGTTATATAAATGGAAATCAAATTTTTTTCAAAAGAAATCAATAAACTAAAATTCAATTTTCTAAATAAGTTACCAATTTATGAAAAATTTTGGACAATTTATATTATTAGCAAATTACGTACACAAAATATTGGTGATTTTAATTCCATCTATATATTAAATGAAAAATGTTTTTACCATATCCATAAATGCTCTATTTTACAAAAATGTTTAAAATTGCTCAAGACTTCTTCATTCCATTTAACTAGTGATTTAACAATAAAACTTTTACTTAGTTCTAATATTTTTCTAAGTATATTATAGAAATTATAATCATCTGATGCTTAGTTACAAACAAAATCAGTGTAAAATAAATAATACAGTCAAAATGCCCCCTTATTAAATACACCATTGTTTGTACTAATTTCCAAATCTTATTCAATCTTCCATTAAATATGTAAAAAAAACGATTTTACTTCCCTATCATTTCATCATTATTTTACTATACATTTGTTATAGTTATTAAAACAATATGTTTAAGCAACGTATATTATCAATTGATTCGCTTAGTGTTATCCTAATTTCTAATTTGTTGACTATCTTAAGCTGCGTGTTATACATTACAATGAATGAATCCTGATTCATATTTTTAGTTATAATTTTTGTTTCATTTTTGTTGATTTATGTTAAAATTTTACAACTGATTTTTTTGTCTATACCTTCGGGTGGGACGGTGCTCTTTGGTAATGTTATTACCAAATTTATTATTATTATTGTCTTCTTTATTTTATACTCTGTTTTATGCACTGTGTTTCTTTTTGTGCAAATATGCTTTTGTCAAATATAAAATGCTGTCTCTCATTTTTTAATTTCAAATTTCTCAGATGATTTCCCGTGGAGCCATGGCAAAAAACACCTATTGCTTAAGTTTTGCAAAACTAGTGCAATTTATTTATCTTAAATATTGTATTTAATGAAAAGATACTTATCACTGATAAACATAATATAATAAGGTTTTTAAGTCATAAGTTAAGGAATATTTAGCAATGATTTTAATTCATTATGAAAAATGATCTACCTTTGAAGCAGTAACATAAATGGATGATTTTAATACAGCTGAATTAATAGGAAATGTTATTAAAGATAAAAATTCACAATATCTCAATGATATTTATACTGCACATTATATCTATTATATTCTATAAAATAATTGTTTATAAAATAATAAAATTAGACTTATCGTTTAAGTAGATTAAAAGCTTTGTTCTGAGAAACGAAATACCATTGATTAAAAATGTTCATTTTTTATTCAAAAATGAGTGAAATAATTTATTTATATGTTATTGAAAATTTATTTATAAACTCAGTATAAATGTGTAAACTTTTAAGTAATGTTTAAATTAATTTTATTTTATGTACAGAGTATTACTATTATTGCATGTCATTTTACTTCTAATCTCATTTTTCTGAAATTTTATATCTTATCAGTTATATTTAATTATTCACAATTTTATATCTATTCATTTCACTAGGATTTAGAAAAAAAATCCTGTATATTATTTTAAATTATAATTGAAGATAAGATGATATAATGTAGTTAAAGTTGCAAACGGTGTTTAAAACTTCATTTTAGTTTTAGAAATAATGTTATATTTCTTTAATATTAATAAAATACTCTTGCATTGAAATAGAATGTTTTTGTTTAGCAAATATATATTATCTGTATGCATAACGTCGCTTATTTGTTTGTCAATTACAAATTTTAAACACTACGTCAGATACCTTTTCTTATGAAAATCCTCTTATTTGAAGATTGCAAATGTGTGTGTTGTACACATAATTGAATTCTTATCAAAGGAGAGAGAAAACAAATGTGTTAACAACATTTTTAGGTTCTAACTTTATTTACAGAAAGATCAGTTTTAATATAAATCAAAAAAGAGTGGAACATGAATAGTTTCTATAAAGTTATTGAAATGCAGCAGTTTCGGTTTTTGCAACCTTGGAATACAATCCGGAATAAATGAGATAAGAAAGTCTAAATTTTCTTAATTCATTTTGGAATAGCATATTAGAAAACATTAGAGGGGAAAAAAACAGTATTACTATATTAATGAGAACATTTTATAGCATGGTTCTCATTTTTTTTACTTATGTCTTAAAGGTATTGTCAAGAACTCTGACGTAAAATAGCACAGCAAAGTTTTGCTAAATTGGATAAGACTATAATTGAATAAATAGAAAACTTCTTCTGGGATTTTCACACTAATTCAGTAATAATTTATAGTTTATTAATGAGAACTACTATCATTAAAATTTGTTATGTAATGTTCCAAACACACAAAATATATTTTTAAAAATAAGTAACGAGAAATTTATATTCTATGACTCTTAATATATTTCTGAGAACTCTTGAAACTATACATTTGATTTTCTCAATAACAAATGTCACAATCCATATTGTAAAGAACAGCGTGTATCATATAAATTATTTATATTTTACTACAGTTAGAACTCCTTATGTAATAATTATAAAAATGTAAAAACTAGTCCTCATAATAAAAAGATAAATGAATCAAATGATATTATAGAAATTAGAAGTCATTTAAGTAGCTTGAGTAGAAGTTATGCAAAGAAAGAGAACATTTTGCTTTAGATAAACAGAAATTAGCGAAATGTATAAAATAAAAATTGTTGTCAATCAAAATGTTTGGTTGAAAGGCTTGTTGAGAAGCACATTAACATGATAACAAGAATGAATCAAGTATTTCTTTTTGGTAGAGTAAATTATTTAAATGTTGAGTATTAAGTACGCTTAAAAATTATTTTTCAGAAATGGAGAGGATTCTGAAGAAAATTCTCGATTATGGTTGTACTTGGATATTTAATCCTGATTTATTATTAAGAAGCCTTGTCTATAGACATAATTAAGCAAATATATTACATTAAAAATAATAATTATGCAACACTAATTCTTTTTGACACATAGAAAATATAAATGAAATTTGGTACGAGGGTTACTCTGAAATTTTTGAGATACACGCAGACGAGAATTTACAAAATAAAAATAACGGTTTAATTTTAAAGTACAAAGTATTTTAACACAGAAGAAGGTTTTTTTCTGACTTACTTCAACTTGTTTAGCGTGGAATAAATTTTAAACAGAAGAGAAAATGGAGTTGACGTGAGAACATTTTCGCGCTATGATTTTCTACGATTTCAAAGCAGGATTAAATCAAGAAGAATGCGTTCAACGGTTGCAATTAGCATTTGGTAATGAATCTCCAGCTCGTGCTACTAAATTCAGATGGTTTAGAGAATTTAGAAGAGGTCGCCATTTTCTTCAGGATAAAGAACACACAGGAAGGCCGCCGTCGGCAGTAATCCCGGATAATGTGTCTGCCATACGAAAAATATTAATGGATGATAATCGCTGTACCTATCAAATGATACAGAAGGAACTTAACATTGGATCCGCAGCCATGCACAAAATCATTCATGAAGAATTACATATGAAAAAAGTAGTTTGCCGTTGGGTTCCCCATAATCTAACTGAGCAATAAAAAGAAGAGCGTGTCAGAATCAGTAAAGAAACTCTTAATATGCTGAATGATGGTGACCACCGCATCATTTCTAAAATTGTAACAGGTGATGAAACGTACATACCGTTTTTTGACGTTCCAACACGTCAAGAAAGCAAAGTATGGGTCTTGAAGATGATCCCAGCCGACAATGGTGAAAAAACAACGCGGACTGAAAACAGTGATGTGTGCCTTTTTCTTCAGAAGTACGGGATTGGTCAAAGCCATCAAGTTGGAAGGACAGAAGACAGTAACAGCAAACTGGTATACCACTAAATGTCTTCCAGAAATTCAACAAGAACTGAATCTTAGGGGACTAATGCTTCACTATGACAATGCATCTTCACATACAGCCGGATTAACAGTTGAGTTTCTTAAACAAAAACAAATTAAAGTGATCGAACATTCACCGTATTCACCTGATCCAGCTATGTGCGACTTTTGGTTATTCCTTAATCTAAAAAAGAACTTACGTGAACGTCGTTTTCATTCAGAAGAAGAGATTGATGTGGTTATAATGCATTTTTTTCGTCCATTCGAAGAAATGAATGGCTTGAGGCATTTAATCTGTGGAAAATTCGTCTACTAAAGTGCATTGATGCTGGGAAGAGACTACTTTGAACACACCTAAAATTTTGTAAGTTTAACTTTAAAAACCTAGTTGTATCTCAAAAAATTCAGAGTGACCCTCGTATTTTAATAATGTATGTGAACTCTAATCTCTGTAATTTGTACTTGTTTTGCATGTCATATTATTACCCAACTATAATATTTTGCTGATAATGTTATTAACCTAAAATTGCCTTGGTGGTGTTCTGATTAGAGTTGGCAACAGGCTTGATCAGACGATTCTCGTGAGATTGCGAAGTGGATACACTCGTGTACAGTGTCATATCACGGGCTATAAAGTTTATCCCCTGTGTTCAAAATCCAATGTGACTCACGCTGCTCCTGCCCACATTTTGGTCTTCAATGGTTTAAATAAATACCATTGTTTGAAGAGGTTTGGACTAATGGACCTGGTTTGATATTTGTATAAACCAGGAGACATAAGCCACAACACAACAACAACAGGTATTAACATTCTATTCTTTCTTATTCAGATAAGCTCACTTACTGTCTACAGTTATTGAGCTTATCGAAAAAATGCAGTATTCCAAAATTTACGTGTTGAATTAAAGATTTCTTAAATTTAACAGAAGATAACCATTCCTAGACAAGATCCATAAATACTCTCTTATATATACTATAACTTATTTTAAAGTTTTTTGTAAGACAAAATTATGACCGGAATTAGAGACTTTAGTAGAATTTGAGTTACATACATTATATAGCTGAAACAGATGCATTGTTTCGGTGACTTTAATTCTTTTTTTACTACTTACTGAATTAGTATTTTTGTGTTTGCCATAATTCCTAGTGTTCTATTAGATGATCCATAAGAACTCTTGGATTTAACAGAATTACTTACAATTTAGGTGAACTATTGTAGTGCTTTTTTGAAAATAGAAGGATTTTTTAATTAATTCTGGCACAAAAATTGCAATCTTTACGGTATGATTAATATTAAAAACATATATATATATTTTAGGAAATAACACGCTATATATTGTGTTCTAATTTAGAAATTATAAGAGAGTCATCCCTGTTCTTAGAAACTTCAAAGAATTAATCTGTAAATTATAATAAATTAGGGTTTTCATGTTCATGGACTTCCTGATTTCGGGTAAATTCATTACAAAAGCTTAATATTTTGTGCAATTAAATTATAGCTGCTGAGCTGTTGAAAGAAAGTATTGTTGGTAAAAAAACAAGAATAAATTCATTAATATTAAGATAAATTGATCAATGTTTCAAGAATCTATGGTAACAGAAACTATGCTTATCATTTCTTGCAGTTACATAAATTTTTAAAGTAATGGCAACTATTGCAAAGTTTGCAGAACGAGAATGTTTCATTTTATTTTCTACATCCACGGCAATCTGTTTAAAATCTGTATAATGTAGAAAAAGCATGATGTTATGTGAAAAATATATGCACACACAATTAAAGGATTTATCATTTAAAAATTTAAAATTCCTGTATATTCTTTCACCTATTTTTTTAGAAAAAATCTTTTTCGTAAGCATTAACTATTTTACCACTGATTTCATTCATTTAATATACCGTAAAATTCTTCCTGTTAAATTGTATAGAAAAAAGTTAATGTACTGTTTTTAATTAGGAAAAAATTAAAATAAAAACAATATGAACATTTCGCCTATTACTGCAATTATCGTACATTAAAGAACAAAAGATGGCAGTTAAAGTAATGTTTCTCAGTTTGGTGAAAATTATAAAACTGTATTTTAAAAGGAAAATAAAATGAATTCCATTTACTTGTTTTCAGGTTACATTATTTGAATGGTTATAAAAAGATTTCTTTTTCGCTGAGGAATTTTTATCTTATATATGTATAAAACTGAGTTTTTAATTTTTTACATATTAATAACTAAGAAAGCAAATTAATTCATGCCAAATTTTTGTAGTGAAACAACAAATTGTATTTCTTGTAATAATTTTTTTAATTAAAAATTAGAAACATTAAATAATTGAAAAACATTTTCACCAAAAAACAAACACTTTCTGTTTTTTCATTGTTAATAAAAATAATTTATATTGTAAGTATATTTTAATTAACAATTTAAAATTTTGGAAACTATTGCAATTTATTAAAATGTATTCAAAAATAAGTAAGAAAAGCTGTTATATATTAATATAATGTTGATAACTATGTATTTTATTTTTGCATATCAATAAACAGTTGATTTCGTTTAGAAAATTTCTAATTATTATAAAAGTTAGTTGTTCAAAGAAATTTTTTAATCATTCTTTTAGAAAAATGTTATTTTTAATTATAAAAGTGCTCATTCCATAAAAAAATAATATAGGTAAAGTGAAATATAGCAGTTTATGATCAAATTAATTTGATCACAATGCAGCCAGAAATTCAGATAAATGTAGTAGTTGAAGTAAAATTTTGTTCGCAATATAATATTATAATATTTATTTTTAAAAATGTAAAATTGATAAAAAAAGTAGTAAATATTATGCATACTAATTTCTGTATATTTAAATGATGTATATAAAATGAGACAGATATTTTTGTAAAGCAAACATAATTTTTTGAATACATAAAATATTTATTAATCTGTTTATATATAAATTTTATCTGTGAATATGTTAACCTGATAATTTCATTTTAACACTGTAAAATATAATTAAAATTTTCAAAAGCATTTCTTTTAATGTTTTGATATTGTCTTGCCCGTTTTTCCTCATTTGGCAAAAACACTATTAATTTACATGAATATGGAGGCAACATACATTTTGTATTTTCTTTTTTAAGTTCTCATAAATCTGCTCACAAGTATTAAAACTTCTGAATTTGTTATGGGAAATATTAATTGATTTTTTATTCTTCATTTAACTTGTTAAAAATATTCAAATATGTTAAAATTTTGACTTTGTTGAAGAACACAGGAATTTATGTAATATAATGATATTCTAATTTAGATTAAAATTATATCGAATATATTTTGTTTAAATCATTTATTAAGTTTGCTTTTATAGGAGATAGTATTTAAAGATTGTTAATTTTATGGGTCCCATGCTAAATGCAGATTTTAATTTCAATAAAGCATAACGTAAGTATAAGAAGATTGCTAAAAATGCAAGCTAAATATCGGTTTTTTTTTACTTAAATATTTTGTGCTATTGTTGAAAATAAATTTTCTATGTATGTGTATTCATTTACAATATACAGCAAAAGTACAATCAGCATTTGTGAAACATTAATGATTGATTCTTCATAATATATGCCACCTACTGATCGGAAATTATTGATTCAATCACTTTATTTGAAACTGAAAACTGATGAAAATATTTTATTTAAGAATAGTTTGTAATAGTTTGTTAAACTATTATTAGCCAATTCATTATATTTTACATTAATTTCTAAGATTTAAAAATAATTAAGCTTCTTCCAGTCAGTAAGCTTTCATGATTTTTCAGAAAATAGTATGAAATATTTTTTTCTCTGCAATGATTCACTTAAAATGTACATTGATGAATCTCTGAAATATATGCAATATATAAATATATCTTCTATACTTACTATTCACTATAAACTCTTTTTATCAAGCCAGACACATATTTTGAATAATTTAAAAAAATAATAATAATTTTTTAATCTCAAACGATGTCTAAAATTGGAGAGAGTTTTACGAGAATTTGCTTGTTAATATTTATAAAATGAATAAAGTATTCAGTGAATTGAGCTGAAAAAAATAAAATTTAGAGTTGATTTGGCAAAAAATTAATTTATAATCATATAAGTTGAAAATAGTTGATATATATAAGTATGAAAACAAAATTACAAAATTAAGAAAAATAAGAATTATTCCTAATATTTTTCATAATTATATACAAAACATTCCGGTGAATTTTGGGACAAATTTTACAAAATGATATTCTTATTCTATAAGATTGAAGTATAAATCATTAAAATAAAAAATATTTTCTTAAAAAAATATCAGAGTTACGTTCATTATCTTTAAGATGTTAGGAATCAACCCATCTCCATTTGATGATGTTTGTGTTAACAAAGGTCATTAGTTCGGTGATTACGAATTCAGCTATAATGAATTCTATATCAGAAATAATTGCAAATATATTTCTATGATGTAATCAACAATGATACAGGAATGTCATGACATCATATTTTTAATTTAATCCTAGTTTTGCTTACAGCAATATGAGGGATACATCCATATTTCGTGGTATTATAGAGAATGTCCATCCCCAGCTTGATGAAGTCAATATCGATATTCACATCTAACTTATTATGTAAAACTCTCGTTCTCTAATCATTGAATACATAATTATATTTCACTTGTTCACATATGCCAAAATTCAACAGTGACTGTTTTATTTCTGTATTGTTAATACCAGTGCTTGTACCCCATATTTGAAACCTACAAAGAAGTACATTTCTACAAGATAAAGAAAGCACCGTCATAAAATGCCGATAATGTACGGATTTCCTATGATATAGAAAATATTCAAAGTCATATTCAGCTACTATCCTGCACAACACATTTATTTCTTAACAATAGTAAATATTTGAGCAGTGACTGCTGAGTCAAATATTTTTATTCTGTAAGTATTCTGTAAGTAGAAAATGGCAAATGGTTTGTCACCATACGCCATTCATTACATACAGTCAATGAATTGTAACATCCTATTAAATCTACTTCTGTAATTTTACATGTAAATGCTCTCCAATCTGTGTTGGACTCAATAACAAGGAATATAAATGTTACTACTGAAAAATTTTAAATTTATATTTATTTCTCAGGAATCATATTTCCAAATCCCAAGAAAATATAATTATTTATTTCCAGTATAATGTATTTGTTACAAAAACATCATTTTGTATTTCGCATTTCTTTCTGGTGTAGAATTTTTAATGTTATTTAGTAATGATAACATTCCTGAAAAACCAGCAAGCAAATTTGATCAAAAAATATAGCTTTAAAATTATATAACAGATTTTTAAAATGTAATTTTTATAAATCTGTTATATGGCTACTAAAAATGGAAAAACAGTTCATTTTAAATGGGAAAACTAAAACAAACTCTTATGTCATGGAAATATATAAATTGGATTAAGTTAAGAGAGAGCTACTTAATAATAAATATGAAATGGTAGAGAAGCTTACATGAGTTCAAAGTATAAAATTTTTCTAATATAGTTAATCATAGAAAAAGGACCTTTGTTTTAAAACGTAATAGTTAATAAATTATTTGGGGAAAAATACAAAATAAAACATTTTTTTTATTTAATGGGAATTTATTCACAAAATTTACTTAGCATTTGTTGCGTAATAATAAATTAAGAATGGATTAGGGATGTAAAAGGAGATTTTTTATCAAGATAAAAGATTAATTTTAAGCAGCTTATGTTTTGGTTTAAAAAGGAACTATGGTAAAAAGAAATTAGTGGTAAAAGGAAGATATCATACAGAATTAAATAAAATATTTCTTAAGAAAACTTTGTTCATGTAATTATATAAGACGAATTTAACGCAATTTATCAATTTTTATTTATTAAAATGGCAATATTCTTCACTTTATCAAATTTTTATTAGTCAATGCACTTTTATTATAGAATGAGATATAAGAGAAATATTCTTCTAAAAATGTAATCAGTGTATAAAAATTAATTTTCAGTAAAGCAAAATATTTTAATAACTATATGAGAAGGAAAAATAACTTCTTTTTATGTATTTCAAAAAGGAAATCAAAATATAAAAATAATAGGAAAAGCATTAAAAAGATTTGAAAATTTTTTTCCTAACAAAAACTTTTTTAATAATATTTTTTTCAAATTGAACAGTAAAATTATTCAATACAAATAAATAACTATAAATTTTCCTTTACATTGAGTTTAAAAATAGTTCTTGTACAGAATCTTTAATTTTTATTTCAGTCCATTTTTATAAAAAGATAAATTAACATTCAAAGAAAATTTCCTGAACAAGATAGTAAAAGCTTCCAGTTTCATTTTCAAGAATTTTCCCAGTAATCTACAAATACATTTCCATTACATAGCCCTGTGAAATGAAATAATTTTCATCACCGTTCAATATGTGTATTATTCCTTTACCTACGCGAATTAAATTATTAATACTTAAATGAATAGAAACTTAAAATGTCAGTCAGCAAATAGGAATTTGTAATGTTTTGAAGTAAATAATATTAAGTAATAAATTTGATTTTTATTAATATAACTTAGTTTACTTTAAACTTTTTTTGTAAATTTAAATATAAGCTATTTTTTCCTAATTTTAAGAGCATTGCTAATGTTATTTCCTATGTTATCTAAATGACTCATAATGTAATCATTAGTTTTTTCATAGTTTAAATTCTAAATAATTGTTATCATAATTAGTTCAGAACAAATGACTTTCGTAAAATCTTGAAATACTCAAAAGTAAAATCATAATAAATTTTTCAAGTGAAATAATATTGGACTCCCCATGGTCTAAAGACAAGGCTTGTTTGTAGAATTGCGTTTCCAGTTTTCAGCCTTGAGACACGTGAATACAATACGCTTTCTACGAAAAATCTTCCCACAAGGTAATTACGCAATATACATTTATTAAAAAATTTTTAGTACTTTAAGTTTTCAAGATTCACATAAATACCATTTCCATTTATTCTTAAATTCACATACACAAACTTTCAAAGCATTTTTCAAGCATTTACTTAAAATAGTGTAAAGAATTAGTTAATTAAAATAATTAAAGTGTTTTGCATGTATATAAACAATGAAAATATTGTTTAGTGTATTACATGATAAAAACAAAGATTTAATTTAATTGTTTTCTTCAATGTGGAATTAAGAGCAACCCAAATTCTCAAAGCTGGTTTCTAAAAAATAAATTATGATATATATAAAAGAATTCAAATATAAATGAACTTAAAAATATAATTAAATTTCACGATACACCAAATGTTACATTTTTATCATTTTATTACACTGAATTTTCATTATTTAGTATTCTGAAAGCAATTTTGTTGTAATATTAGAGCTACAGATTTACACGCACACACACATATATATTTATGCATGCACTTTATTTTTATATGCATTTCCGTGTGCAGGATTTTAAAGTTCAAACAAAAACGACAAGATGTCATTTCATTAAAAAGTGCGTTTAATGCTGGCAAATTTGGTATAGTAATACCATATGCAGCAAAAAGTAGGAATTAATAAAAAAATATTTACAAGGGTTGTTTAATGAGGACCATCGAATGATTAGCAATAGAAAATATTAGCAATATTTATTAAAATACGATGCATCTTGTGACGTACTTTGTACTATTTTGCATTTTTACTTCTTCATTATTCCCTTTATTGCTCTGTCTAAAAATATGTCACTTATGACTCTTATGCATTTAATAAGACTATTAACTAACAATAGTTCTCCTTCTGCAGTGTCCGTAAATATTACCTATCAGATATAATAAATATTCTAAGGATATTCCATAAGAGCTTTTGAAGTTGAACTCTTGAGCACTCATTGGACAGTTAATATGATGAATAATTCTACGAAATAACAGTCGATAAATGTACTTCTTTCTGTTTTATCTATGTAACCCTAAATTAAAGTTAGACTCTTACACTTCTTCAAACATTTCCTACATTGGATTTGAGAATTTTATTTCTGGAATAGTAAAATCTCTCAGCTATCTTTTCACATATTATCGCCTTTTATATCATTCCTCCAGATACAGCAAAGAAATCTTGAAACAATTACTTAACAGTTCTATCTCAATAGAGTCCTGCATCTTAAGTTACACGATGATTGCCCAAAAGTTGTGACTATTGTTTGACCATGTACAGACACTATCATCCGTAAACAATATTTGAAACTGCTAATATCATCTGGAACTAGCAGTTTGTAGCTGAGGAACTATATTTGTCTGTACCTTTTAGGTGATTCTTGTTGCTGTCATGTCCCCCCATCGGAATTTACTGCTGAACTTACGGAATCCCTCATCTTAGAGACAGTTTGAACAGCTGGTGTTTTCTTTAAATTTATACAATTTTTTTTAATACCCAAAGAAACTTTTAAATTTTAATTACAAAGAAACTTTTAAATTTTAATATATATATATATATATATATATATATATATATATATATATATATATATATATATATGTATATATATATTATATATATATATATATATATATATATATATATATATATATATATATATATATATATATATATATATATATATATATATATAATATATATATATATATATATATATATATATATATATATATATATATATATATATATATATATATATATATATATATATATATATATATATATATATATATATATATATATATATATATATATATATATATATATATATATATATATATATATATATATATATATATATATATATATATATATATATATATATATATATATATATATATATATATATATATATATATATATATATATATATATATATATAAGTTTTTGAATTTAGGACCGTTGTTATTTCTGTGTTTATTGGATCTCTGTTATACTATGTATGTGTATGTGTGTTATATAATTATAAATTACTTATAAATACATATGGACATATGTGTTACAGTAAGCTTGCATTAATTTATAACAGAAATTTTAATTAAAATATTTTCTATTTCTAAACTTTTCAGACTTTTATGATTTATGAAATATTTATTATAAATAAAGGTGAATATTTTTCCACTAGATTATTTCAAATTTTAGCATAAGTACATCCAAAGATTGTAACACATCTGTGTTAGAATATAGGTTACAATATGAGTATATTTATCAATCTACCTATATATATATATATATATATATATATATATATATATATATATATATATATATATATATATATATATATACACACACACACTACTGGCCATTAAAATTGCTACACCAGGAAAGCAGAACGCCACACACGTGAAATTTGCATGACAGGTAGAACTTGCTGTGATAAGCAAATGGTTAGATTTTCAGCGCATTCATACGAAGCAGGCGACAATAGCGACATCTACAATGTGTATAAAACCAGAGATTTGACACCAGTTTTCTCATACTCAATTTCCGTTTCAACGTTGTTTTCGGCAAAGAAAGTTGTTGTAATGCCTCGTGTAAGAAAAAGAAATGCCTATCAGCACGTGTCTGACTTTGATCGAGGAAGGATTATAGCCTACTGGGATTGCGGTTTATCGTACCGCAATGTTTCTGCTCGCGTCGGTCGAGACTCCATGACTGTTAGCAGAATATGGAATCGATGAGTTCAGGACAATCATACGGAACGTCATGCAGGATCTCAGTGACACCCCATCACTAACAGCAGAGAAGACAGACATCTTATCCGCACGGTCACAAGGGATCGTACAGCCACGTCACGAACCCTGAGTCGAGAAATGGAGTCATTTGCAAGGCAACAAGTTTCTGCTCGAACACTTCGACGACGTTTGCAGCAGCATAGATTGTCTGCACGGCGACCATGGCTTCGGCTACCAATGACGCTGCGTCACAGACAGGAGCGCCTTCAATGGTGTGATCAGCGACGAACCTGGACGCGGGAATGGCATCACGTCATCTTTACAGATGAATCTCGGTTCTGTATACAGAACCATGATGGCCGCATCCGTGTTTGGAGGAATCGTGGAGAACGCGCATTGCCAGCTTGCATTGGATATCGCCATACTAGCCCATCTGCTGGAGTGATGGTATGGGGTGCCATTGGATACACGACTCGATCACCTCTTGTTCGCATTACCGGCACTTTGAACAGCAACCGTTACATTTCCGATGTGTTAAAGCCCGTGGCTCTGCCCTATCTTCGAGGCCTCCCAAATGCTTTGTTTGAACAGGATAATGCACGACCGCATATTGCCCGTACTGTTCTGAACTTCCTTGATACAGAACAGGTTCGACAGTTACCCTGGCCAGCATGTTCTCCTGATCTGCCACCAATTGAGAGCGTGTGGTCAATGTTTGCCGAGCGATTGGCACGCCATCACTCACCATCCACTACTGTCGATGAACTGTGGCATAGTGTTGAAGCTGCATGGACTGATATCCCCGTACATGCCATACAATCTTTGTTTGATTCCATGCCTAGGCGGATAAATGCTGTTATCGCAGCCAGAGGTGGCTGCTCTGGGTACTGATTTCTCAAGATCTATACATCCTAATTACCAGTAAATCTAATCACTTGTTCTTTCCACTATAATGTATGTGTCCAATAAATATCGTTCTGTTATTTGCATTCCTTCTTTGTGTTGTAATTTTAATGACCAGTAGTGTATATATATATACTTTTACATTAAATTTCTAAGCTAAGAATATTAGGTTAGAAAGTCATAGAAACTTATTTAATGACAATAACATTTCTTTAGGATTTTTTAAACATCTATTTATACGAATCCTATTATATATATTATGTACATTTCTACATCTAAATGTACTGTAATAAAAAAAACTTACTTAGAATTTATTTTAAAATATGTATTAAAAATGTTGTAGAAAAGTATGTTTAAAAAATAATAATTTATTGATTTACATTTTATTCATTGGTCATAAAAGTATAATGTTCAGACATTTTAAGAACACTTATCATTAATTTAGTCCATCCAATAATAAATTCATAAGAGGTTAGAAAACATGAAAGTCCTCTGAACCCATGAGGTCATTGCCACGTTCAGTGCCTTTCTCAGAATCAACCAAGGCTGAGAAATTATTTGGTGGTTAAATTGATCTTTGATTACTCTAGCAGAATGGCGAGTAGGTAAAAGTAAAGTTTCCCTGTGTTCCCTCTTGAGGGACCTCTAATGTCAAGGAGCAAAACATTCTTCGTCTCTTTTAGACCCATTTATGAGACGTGCCTCTCCCTCTTCCCATAATCGGGTGGAAAAATGGAGATTGCTCATCTGGGTGTCGTTTGCCTTGAAATATGGACGACAAAGGTATTCAGGACGACAAGCATGACGTCTTGGCTTAAGACTTCTTCCAGGAACAAAAGGAATTCTTTCTTCACACTCTTTGTTACGTGACCGGTTTGTGAAGTTGTTCAGACGATATCTCTTGTTTCACAGAACACTTTTGTAAAGTGCTTTATTTTTGTTGAATATCTGGTATATTGTCTTAGAGAAGCAAACAGCAAATATATATTATATTAATTGTATTACATAAATAATAGATTTCATACAAGGAAAACGTCATTGAATGTGATTTTAAAATGCATAAATAATTGTACATGAAATGTTATATTAAATACATTATTGTAAATATAAATTGCTTTATATAAATAAATGTTTTAATGTTTAGACACCCTATTGCATAATTTTTATTTGCGAATTGTTAAATATTTCTATAAGACTAATCACGCGCGAATAAATTTTACTATACGTTTTTCTAATGAATAAAATTTTTAATAAAACTTTCATTTAGATTATAGTAAATGCACTGATTTATAAAAAGGCTCCAACTCAAAAGAAAAAAATAAAGATCCATTTCAAAATAATAATGAAATTCTAAAGAATAATCCAATTCAAAAGATAAAATAAATTTTTAAACTTTCAGATTTTAACAAGATTTTAAAATTGATGTAAGTGAATTCCAGAAATCATGTTGTGGTTAATATTAATTCTGTCCTGGGAAATGTTTCTTAACTATAATGTTAAAACAAATCATTAATATCAATATTAATAATAAAATTTTTTCAATCATTCTGTTTTTTAGACATAAATTTACTTTTTTATGGAATTTTTTTAATTAAATATGATGTGATACCAAGAACTTTCATTTTACACACTGGAAAAAAGTCATTTCCTTGTTTTTTCAATTTGTAAAGTTAGTATTTTTCGTTGCATAAAACGTAGTTTTTAATATTACAAGACATAAAAGTAATTTCTTTGTTTTTAATCCCAGCAAATATCAAACATGAGAAATTTTAAAAAAAATTGTTTGTAACTTAATATGATTAAAAATGTTAACATTTAAGGAAATATTTTATAATTTAAGAACTTTATAATCAATATAAACTATAAAAATTAATTAATTTTATCAAAGAGTTTGTATTGGTAAAAAAAAGTAAATTATAAAAGTAACATCGTTCATTAAAAATAATCTTTTTGAAATATGATGTATCAATTCTTTTTCAATCTCGATATAAATTCTAATTATTCTTAAAAATCTTAAAGTATTTTTATTTAAGAAGTGTCTATAAGGTGTGAAAAATATTTTATTATGTGTAAATATGTAATAAGAAATTTTCCAGATATGACAATCATTTGTATGTATTTTACACGTTTATGTATATCATAGTTGACAATTATTATTTTATTTCTAGCCTCTGAATCATTTTCCTTCATAATTTTTAGATGTTGCTATCCACATCAAAATTCAGACCAATAGTTTTATATTTACTATTTTTATAATTTTCAGTCTCATATTGTTATTTAATGTTTTGATGTATTGATCAATTAAATGTTTATGAAATTTAAAATAATATCAATATAGTTTAATATATAAATACCGATTAAAATGTTTTAATCCTTAATAATTTATGATTAAATAATTCCATAAATTATAGACTTTTAGTAAATGTAATTAAATATTCTGTATGAAACATTATATGTGGTATTTAATGTTATTAACAAATAGAAAAGTTTAAAAAATTATCTGACAAATACAGTATTTTTTCAGTCTTACGCATTAGGAAATTTCAGTATGAAGAAAGACATCAACTATAAAATTTCCCTAGAAATTAACAATATGAATGCCTACATTAGCTATCTTAAATTTCACAAAAAATAAATAAAAAAAAAAACAATTTTTACAACGGGATATTTAAATAAAAATCTGAGAAATGTGTATAAATCTTTGGAAATATTTTAATCTAAAATGAAATTATGTTTTAAAAACTAAGTATTATGTATTTTATATGTATAAATATGGAAATGCTTTATTGCAATCTTATATATTTCAACTATAGCAGTTGAGTTGAAGCATTAATTTTTAACGAAATTAATTTCTACTTTAACAAAAAACTTGGTTTAACAAAAGAATAGTTTTGATTGTGAATTTAAAAATAATAAAATAAGAAAATAAGAAAGTTGGATTTCAAAAGTATTTATTATTCTGTCTTCTCTGTGGCATAATATTTCATTCACATAATGCCAAAATAAAAATAAACCAGATCTATCATTTCACAGACTGTTTCGCATCGATATGTTTAGGGATTCTTTTTTTATTCATTTTCATTTTTATCTTGTCTCCTGCTTCTTATTTCTAAATCCATCAGCGCAAAAACATTGCTTCCTTTATTTTATTTCTTTTTGATTTGTAAAACATTATGAAATATTGTGTTACTGTTTAGCTAAGCTACATTTATTTTTCTCAAATTAAGCTTTTTAATTCACCTCATTTTGTTGTAACCTAATTTATGATGTTTCGTGTTTTATATCAGTTTTGAGTTAGCTGTTATTAAAATTTTATAATCTTTATAATTAGCTTACACATATTAAAATTGCTTTTAAAATCAATTACGAAGAGATTTAAGAATGAATTACGAAGGGATTTAAGAAATGGTATATTCTTAATTTGAAAACTTTTATAAGACTGAGAAATATATTAAAGAATGATATCTTACCTTTATATAAAATTAATTTTTTACCCTTAAGTTTTACCAATAGTTTAAGGGTAAAATCAATAGTATTACTCTTAAAACGAAATTTATGTAAAACATATCGCTTTGTAGACAATTTATCGTCCACTTAACGATGTGATAATATAAATCTTAAATAAACTAAGCAATTATCTAACACTTAAATTTGTCATTTCAATTTTTGCGCTAACATTCAATTTGAGACTTATAAAATGTTTTTAATGAGATTAAAAAAATGCAAATATTTTAAATTAATTAAAATTCCATTATATCACATTTTTAACAGTCCATGATGTTCTTTATACTTTTAAAAATATCTAAGATAAAAGTAAATTTAATTTTTTACTAAAGGCACAGGTTTTAAAATATCAAAAATAAATTCAAATTGTTAATTTTATGTATTTTAAAATAATTTTACATTTATTTTGCTCTAGTATTCATACTATTGAATTGAATTAGAAATAGCCTCTGTATAAGGTTCATTTAATTAAAAATTTGACCTTCGTATGATATCACTTTATAAATTTAAATTTAACAAAAAGTATGCATTTCAGTTTACATTTAGAGTTTAACAAAATAGAATTTGTTAAAATTTTCAAGTAAATTGTAAATGCTAAAATTTGGGTGCAGTTATTTTAGTACTGTTACATAAGTATGTTATAACTTGTTGCGGAATTTGGAATACACATATTTTGTATGACGCTAATGTTAGAATTTGTCTATTATCTACAATTATGAAGATGTATCTTAGGACATGATATAATATAGGAAGCTGACGTCAATCATTAACAATACTATAGTGCAATAATTCCGTCTATGGGACATTTGATATTATTAACGGCTTATGTGTGAATTAAGAAAACATTGTATTACGGGATTAAAGTCACTCTGGCAGCCCTATAGCTTCCCGTTCTTTTTTTCTGTCCAGGAGATATTGTACAGTTAGAGATAAAAAAATTAATTAAGAATAGAAAAATATCATTTGTGTGGTAAAAAGCATAAAACTACGCAAATGAAAGCAAGACTGCCGAATTTCCATATTAATGCTAAAGTAAGAAATTTAGGATACTTATTTGTAACAACGTTCCACGTGTTACCACGATGGATAATTATCTCCTGCTCTATAAGTAATCAACGGAAGGTTATATGTTGGGAAAAAGTGTTGCTATAGTAACCAGGGGTTTAAGTTTCAGTATCTAACTCAAATGAATACAGTAATGTGGAGAAGATCTATGCACATAAAAATGCTTACGAAATTTTATGCTGTTCAGCAGGTATGCCATAGAAAAGTTGTATATCACTAGTTCAAGTTGGGTTTTTTAAAGGAACACGATAAACCCCCAAGGCATTTTAGAATGATCACAAATGCTAATTTTTATGAATCAGATACCTAAACGTATGCTTGTTTAACCTTCAATCGTCATTAATAGTGATAGTGAGACAAGTAAAAGTTAAAGTAGGCCGTGACCAAGAAATGTCTGCAGAGCATTGCACTAATTGGTTTAAAACCATAAATTTCCTTACTTATAGGAGCATAATTTTATCGGAAAAGATGGGAAGCAATTTGAACTGCAAAATCATTTGTGTATAGATGTGTATTGGCATTTTTCTTTTCATAAACTCTAATCTTTCTACTTAAACTTTAAATTTAGGTTTAATTTGCAACTAGATCAAAACTCATAATTTGATTTGAGTAAATACAGAATCTTTCAACTATTGGTGAGAGAGCAAGGTATTTATTAAGGGGAAATATTAAAGTAATAATAGAGATTTTTTATAAATTTTGAATATGTTTTCTAGTGATACGAAGAGTTTTGTATGTTATAAAAATTATTTTCTAACATGATCATTTTTGAAGAAATGTTGACGCTAATTTCCTTTTTGAAAGTGGATAAGTTCTTACAAACATTTTAGATGGAAGCTTACAATCAAATTGTCTGGCTTAAAAATTCTAATTTTAATCCCATATACTATACATAAATTAGAAAAAATAGATATTCTTTCATAATAAAATATTTGCAAATAGTCTTCTTTGAAATGTTGAGCAGTATAAATCTTATAATAATAAATATTTCTTGTTTCTGTCACACTTAAACTGTGAACCAATACACTAATTATTGAATTTGTGATTCAAATATGTTTCTGTTATATTTAAAACACCAGACACATCACAAAAATTTCCGGAAAAGTTAACATGCAATTAAATTATTTTAAAAGATACGTGTCACCAATCTTATGCAATTTGTTTCTATTTTAACATATGAAGCAAAGCACTTTTACTAAAGCAATTAAATTAAAAAACTTTTAAAATTAATTTTAAAACTTGATTTTGAAATATTGAAATATACAAACACTAGTTTGTCATATCGAAGTATATAAGCAATATATGTTTAATTTGAGAATATACCTATGAAAAATAGTATAAATTAAAAAAAAATTAATTCGATCATTTTGCTACCAGTGTCATTGAAACCTATCATCAAAATATAAATAGTTATTTGAAAAAATTTTGCAGTTGTAAGATCTTAGATTTATTTCGTTCCAGTGGTAAATATGCAATTAAAAAGAAACTAAATAAATTTAATTAAAATTTTTAATTCTTTATTTCAAGCATTTTCCACATGCACACAAATCAGTAAATGTGAAGGCAAATAAATCCACTTATTTTCAAAATTTTACCCAAAGAGAAATGATTTGGTTGTTTCCCTGCTCTAACAGGATCTAAAAATCCTTATAAATTATCTGGCTGTATAAATCTAATTAAATCATCTAATGAAAATCTTGGATCATAAAGAAAGTGTCTTTGAAAAATGCTGGACATACATGTAACTTTTGTCTCATTGAAATAAAATGCATTTGCTTATTTGTATTTGAATTACAGTTTTGGTTTTTTTAATATGATTTTTGTTTTCTTCTTAATTGTGTTTTTCTTCTCAATTTTTTCTTAATTGTGCATTCTTTTCAACTATGTGTTCCATAACATGCATTGTATTTTCTTAATGAGTATCAAAGAAAATTAATTAATATATCTTTGATACTTGTTAAGTAAATACAATGATAGAACGCATAGTTGAAAAATCGTTGGTTAAAAGCATTCACAAACTTATATATTCCATTGACAAATATGTTATCGAGTAATGCGTTTACATACTTATTATTGAAAAATGTTTCTTTTTTTCAATCCATGCTTAAATTTTAAGATTCAGATTTGAAAAAAAACTTTATTTAATTGTGTTTTATTTAAAGCTAAAACGCACATTTTATTAAATTTGAAATTATGAAGAAACGTTATGTTAAAACACTCTTTCTTGGTTAATTACTTAATATTACAAATAGATTTTATTATTGTTTCATTATTTATATACAAATTATATTTAATAATAGATATATAATAAAATATTCAAATAATTTTTTAACTTTATAGCTGCGAGTGTCTTCGATTATTCAGATTTTTAAGAATGTAACATTCTTCTATTACATAAATATGGTCAAAAATTCTACTAAATAATTTATGCATGAAATTTTATGAATGAAAATGCAACATTTTTATCTAATATATAATGTAATTTTTTTCTCGGTTTTAAAATAAACAAAATGATTAACATTTGGAATTGCTCAAAACAATTGTTCAGTATTATACTACACATATTTATGTGTTTATATATTTAACTACATTTATGTATATAACAATATCAAGCTACATAATCCTTTTCCCATTTGAAAGTTTAAATTAATGTGAAAATCACAATTTTCACATTAATTTAATAAAATAAAGTTAATAAAATAAAGTTTAAATTAATGTGAAAATCACAATTTTTTTAATTTGGTTGTTCATAATTTTTATATGCCTGCAATAGACAAAATTTATTTTATTAACATATAAAGTCATTTGTAGTCCAGACATTATATCCGATATATAATATGCCATTCTTAGATACATTTTCTGAAATGAAAAAAATAATAAATATGATGTATAATATTTGAAATTAGCTATCATAAATTTTCAAGCAATTTACTGTATTTTACTTTCCTTTCATATCTGTTTACATTTTACTGAATTAATTTTTCTGTTTTTATTATAGTACAATATTACATTCGTTGTTAAATCGTTAAAATTTAACGTTTTTCAAATCTAGATAAACAAAATTATGATTTTAAGATATTTATCTTGGCAAAATAATATGCTGAAATGATTAAAATCTAACTTATTAATTTTCTTTGTTAATTTTATAATTTAAAATATGAAAGTTTATATTACTTGTGATTACATTTTTCTCCTTGTTAAAACTCAGCTCAGTAATCTTATATATTTAATTTAAGCAACTTGATATAAGAAACTTAAGTTCGTAATAGTTCTATTTTCGTTATTTGAAACAAGTAAAGTTAAATTAAGTGATGTTTTGTATATCATGCTTTGATTTCTTAAATTAAAAAAATGCTAACTTCAAATATTGTGATAAACGACTTCTTATAAGTCACAATATTTTAAGAATTTTATTTACTCGATTAGTTCATTAATGAGATAAGATTTATTAGATTTAATTTAATTATTTTTATGGAGACTTCCAGCAAAAAATTGTATCTTAATTATTTTACATAAATAATTAAAATATTCAAAAATATCTTTATATGAAATCTCAAAATAATGTCAAGTTAGAATGATGTATGATTAATTTAATAATATAGAATATGCAAATAAGTTGATACAGAAACAAAAAAGTTTCAATCTTATTTAGAACCTTTTTAAGCAGAAGAAATTATTTTTGAATGTGTATGGAGAAATACATTCACCATTTGAAAAGTGCAATCAAAATCTAAAAATGAAAGCTATTTATAAAAAATGTTTTGTAATTTTTTATTATTTTGCATAAAATTGGCAATGATAAATTAATTAATAAGTTTTCAAACTTTTATTCTTTTATTTTTAGATAATGTATAGCGAACATGTTATAAAAACTATTTGATATTTACATTTTAATTAAAAGCTAAATAATTTAAAAGTGAACTTATATATGTTGAAATGATGATAACATTTAATAGGTTGAAATAAATATTTTATCTGCTAAACTTTTTCATTGAATGTTATGTAGAATCAGTATTCATTTTTACCAGCTTCTTTAAGGATGACGAATCACTGTAATTGTCAGGAAAAACACGCGTGCGCGTTTCATCAAGATAACTGTTTAAAAAATGTTTTTATATTGACGAAACGTTGAATTACCGAATGCGTTCATATAAACACTATTAAAAATTTCTTATTTAAAAATCTGTATGTTGGTACAAAGTTACTACTGAAATGTTTTTTGTATTTTGCTTTTTAAACTTTCATCATTTACATTAGTTTTTTTTTATTTTTTTGAATTCCCTGCCTATATAATAATACATATAACTGGTGTTAGTATTTTGTTAAATAAACATCTGAGAGATTTTAAGAAAACCTTTAGTAAATAACATTGCCACAAAATGATTTTTGATAATAAGAGTTATTCCACTTAGGTTCATTATTTTCAATTATTTTTTATTCGAGATTTAAATTAAAATTACTTATATTTCAAACATATTTAAAAATATTTGGAAACCAAATTAATACAATTTATTTGATACTATGGAAACAAAATGAAAAACATTATTTTAATAATTTAAAAATTAATATTCTGCAATCCACGTACTTATTACTATTAATGCCGCCCACCCGGTCTAGTAGTCAGAACCCCTGGCTGTGGATAGGTCCTGGGTTTGAATCCCAGTTCGGGCGTGAATGTGCTTTCTCTCCTATATTTGTCTATCCTATATTTGTCCTTTCCTTGCATGAATGAGTTGTGAATGGTTGCCTATCCTATAAAAGGCTACCTATGGCATGCGTGTACTGAGGAAGTCGGACTCCACGCCAAACCATGGTTCAGTTGAAAAAAATGGAGAAGCGCACCCCATAATGCCAGCTAGCACAAAACAACAACATTATTATTAAGGATTTTTAAAATATAGTACAACATGAGCAGGATACAATCATATTAGTTCTCTTTTTTTGCATTTTAAAGTACATTTTGTATTTAATTATGACATACTTTTTTCGGGATGTTAGTAATTTTTACAGCTATACATTCGCCTAGTGTAAACATTAATATTAATAAAATAAATTTTATATTTTCAGATTCAAAATTTCTATTTTTATTTTAAATGAAAGTAATTGAATCAAATGTTAAATTTACATTAAATAGCTTTTTTTCTGAAATAAATAATATTCACTATGGTAATTAATTTCCCGAAAATAACTCCACATGATATATGCCATTTAAAATTTAGTATCAAACTTAACTAACTTCAGAGTATGTATTTATTTGTTATCCTATTATTGCTATTATTCACAAATTCAGCTCATCATGACAGGACATTTTTAGAGTCTTCAATCTCAAACCCTGAGAAAGCACTTTTCCAATCCTTTGACTCCATTAAGTAATATTTTTGCCGTGTGTGGATCAGACAAAACAATTGCAATATTTAGTAATATGCAAAGATTTTAAACTATTTACGATTATGATAAAGCTTTAAAATAATTCACAATTTCTATATTCTCCTATTTAGAACATTTATATTTATTTTGATGAGAGAAATTTATATTAATTTTGATAAGATAAACATTAGAGTTTATCGGTAAACAAAATATATTTTTTCCTTTCCTTTTCGGATTTTAGTTTCAGTAACTATTAATTTTAGTTTTATATGTATATGAAATATTAATATGCATTTATAAATTCTTAATTGAATTTTAAATATTTAATCCTTAAAAACACATAATTTTTTTCTTATTATAATTAAACAGTTAGTTTGATAAATACTTTAAAAGTTGTTTAATTTTAATACGTAAAGTAACTTTTCAACTCCCGAGTAATAATAAAATTTTTATCGAATATATAAATAATTTATTATGTTTTATATAAATCAAATTTTAACATCAATAATCCTTTATTGAAAAAAGATTAATCATAAAGTTAAATCTAATATTTAAAAATAACGTTATTTTCACGTTATTTTATGTATAAAAATGAAAGTTATATTTTTATTAGCCCATCTGGTGTTTATGAATGTGTCCAAATACTTGAAGAAATTTACCACTTACGATTTACATATAAACCTTTTACCAAATTTATTCAACTGTATACTGAAATTTCTTTTGAAATATAAAAAGAAATTCATATTTTTGGGCAAAACAGATCATTTATTTCTTTAAAAAGATAATTGAAATTAATGGGAATATTAAAGTAAAATATTTTCAGCATTTATTGTTTTTTGTTAAGACAGATTTTTAGTAGAAAAATCAAAAATCTAAGTATGTTTAAAATATAATGAGATTTTTCTGAATGGAGAGTCATTCAAATGTTAAATATTTTTTTAAAAAATGTCATCTTCATTAATTATAAGATAATTTTATTTCCTGAAATGTCAAATGCTTTTATTTGGCGAAGAAAATAAAAGAAATATGGGGACTATAAAAAAATTAGAACAAGGTAATTTCATTTTCAGTACCATTGGGAATTGTTCTAGCAAATAAATGAGAAGATGAAAAGGAATACTGTATGAAAAAAGCAATTGGACTAGGATTTATGTTAAATAGAAAATTCGCGCAAGGAAATGTTTTTCAGAAAATAATTCCTTAATACATTTGCCCTATAATTGCACCGAAAATGAGATTAATGGAAAATCTTTTTAATATTGTATTGAACATTGCTGCAACGATAATTATTAATATACATAAAACAATATTTGTTTTATATCTTATTATCTCATCCTAAGTAAATGAATATGAATTATTAACTTATAGCTTCATATGAATGTAAGGAATAACTTACCAATAACAAAGAATATATATATATATATATATATATATATATATATATATATATATATATATATATATATATATATATATATATATATATATATATATATATATATATATATATATATATATATATATATATATATATATATATATATATATATATATATATATATATATATATATATATATATATATATATATATATATATATATATATATATATATATATATATATATATATATATATATATATATATATATATATATATATATATATATATATATATATATATATATATATATATATATATAACAGATATTTATGCATTCAAATTCATAAAACAATTATATAAAATATTTTACTCTCTTGAAGATAATCATTAGGTATCTATATACTATATATCAAATATCACTTTAAAATGTTATAAAAAATATGATAAATAAAAAGAATTTATATTAACTATTAGTAATGAAACTTAGTTGGTTTTTGATATTATTCAGAGTGAAAAACTTATCATAGAATCAATCATTATAGAGTAAGAAGGTTTATCCTGCAAGTCACACATAATTTTAGCCCATTATAAAATTTTACGTGATCATAAGGATCAATTTTGTATCAGATATTTTACTCACTGTAATAAAATGTACCAATTTAATAATTTTTGAAATATATTTCAACCATTCACAAGGTATTTTGTATCAGAGGTGACTTTTACCTCTTCGTTCCAAACTCCGAATTGTTCAGTGAATAACCACAATAGTTCAATAATCATTAATTGGCATGATAGAAACTTTAATTATTGGATCAGTGCTTAGATCAGAATCATACGAGTCAATGAATTTTAGGACATACTTTAAACCAATATGCTCGGATGAGTTGATTTTCATGTATTAGTGTTGTTTCATCAGCTTACTTCTCTGTACGTAGCCTGGAGTTGGGTTCCATCCTTTAGGTGAAAGTAGCCTGTTGGATCCTCTTCGTAATTTATAGAAGCACTTATCAAAAACAAGTCCTAATACTTTACCTGCCACCACAGAAGTATTATTTGCCTTAGAGAATATTGAGACTGACCAATTTAACGTGGTTACAACCAATGTTAATGAACACGATGGATATTCAAGATCAGAACCCACTATTTCCGAAGGTATTACGACTATTTCCACTATTAGGGAGAATGACGCCCTTATCAATGCGATAAACTCAACCTCTGATCTTTATGGGTTAAAAAGTTAGTTGACAAATAATACAAAAAATTAGTTTTCATTAATAATTTAAACTAAATTTAAGTGTTAAAAAAAGCTTTTTATATGACAAGTTTTATAAGGATTTAATGGGATTTATAAATTTACTTTCCACGAATTAAATGTTGCCACATGTATTGTTATGAATACTCTATAAATATTATCAAGGTAGTCTATCTGTAGAACCCCAAATATTTAAATAATTTACGTTTAGATATATTTTTATAAATTAATATACGTAAATTAATAAGAATTACGTATTACTAACATATAACTATATGTCTAACATATAAACATTCAGGAGCTTTACTTTTCTATAGGAGAAAAATGAGTATATTATCAAAATTTTAATGCTTTAAAAATTTGTTTGATATATTTAACATAAATTACAGAGAATTTTCTTTTAATATTATTCTTATGCCATTTTTAGGCAGTTATCCCGAAATACGAGATGGCTATTAAATAACGAGACTGACGCTGCGGCGGCAAAAGTGCGCATGCGTAGTCCGCCATTGGCTGTCAGCTGTTTAGTGTGAAGCTTTCTCTTCAAAATGCCCTAAGCCTCATTTGCGTAAGTAACACGGCTTAGTCATAGCCTTCATTTCCGTTAACATTGTTATTTTATTTTGGCGAAAAAATGTAATAATAGAGCAACGAATTGTTGTTAAATTTCACTTTAAACTTGGAAAAACCGGTACTGAAACTTATAATTTACTGAAAGAAGTGTATGGAAGTGAATGTTTATCACGTGCACGAGTTTTTGAATGGTTCAAACGTTTTAAAGATGGCCGACAAGACGTTGAAGATGATTCGCGGCCAGGTCACTCTTCAACGTCAAAAACGGATGAAAATGTCGAAAAAGTTGCTAGTTTGTTTCGGTCTGATCGTCGATTGAGTATTCGTGCAATAGCTGAAACTGTAAACATTGATAAAGAATGTGTACGACAAATTTTACATGACAATTTGAACATGAATAAAATGTGCGCCAAAATGGTGCCAAAAATTCTCACGTTTGAACAACAAGCAACTTGCAAAAACTGGCCAAACACAGCATCCCACTGTTAGAGCATCCACCTTACTCGCCAGACCTGGCACCATATGACTTCCATCTGTTCCCTAAGGTGAAATCTGCATTAAAAGGAACAAGATTTGAGTCCGTGGAACTGTTAAAGAGAAAGCGGCAAGAGTACTGAAGGAGTTGACAAAAGATGACTTCCAGCACTGTTTCCAACAATGGAAAATTCGCATGGAGCGTTGCAAGGATAGAGAAGGGGTGTACATTGAAGGTGATAATAAATAATTATGTATAAAATAAGAATAAAACTTTTTACAACGACAGTCTCGTTATTTAATAGCTACACCTGGTATATAGAGTAATAATATCCTTAAATTAAACTCGGTAGCACGACGGACCTTTTGGGGGTCAAAACCTTCAATGCCCTTATTTGTCCTAAAGTGCGAGGCATGTGTCCTGGTTAGGTGGTCAGGCTAATGCAGTAGTACTATTATAAAATACAATAATATTTTAAAAGTATTTGTAAAGATTTGATTAATTGCACTTTTTTCTTCAAGATGTAATTCAGTATTGCTTATTATACCAATGAAGTCCACATTTCATTTATGCAAGACATAGCTACTTAAGATATGTTAGATTATTTCTTTAGTAAGCAATTTATAAACATATCGATGTAAGAAAAAGTATAAAAACAATCATCTTAAATTTATGTTTTACTGTTTTAAATATATAGTTATTCTCAACAACTTAAAATAAATTCACATAACTTTTTATTAAGAAAGATTAAATACAGTATTTAATGAAATTTACGTAAAATATTGAATTTCTTAAAACACATTTACTCAAAAATAACTAAATTAATTTAACTTACATAATAATTCAACTTACATTATTATCTGATAACATATTAGGGGTATATTTCACGTATTTTCTAAAATCTTTATCAAAAAGAAAACAAGTTTTATTGACTTTAGATTTCTCGTATTCTTATTGTTGATTATATTATTCATTAGGATGATTATTGTCAATTTTTAAACATTTCCTCTCCATTTAAAAGGCAGTAAATGAGGAAACTAACTGATAAGAATTATTTATCGGCAACAAATTGATCGCCGATTATCCCTGTAGAGTTGGAAGAGATAAAAAGCATTCTCCTGAGAATCATCTTTTGTCAGGAAGTACACCATTTTCAGTCTCGTTTAGACCCATTAGAAAGACGTGTCTTTCCTTCTTTCCGTACTGCAGCTGTTAAAGATAGAGATTGCTCATTGGGGCATCGTTTCCCTTAAAATACGGCTCCGAAAGGCATTCCAGAAGACAAGCAGGGTGTTTTGTCTCAATGTCTTAACAAAGGGAGAAAATACTCTTACTTTGCACCTTCTACTACGTGACTTGGGTTGAAAAACTCACGTGCATACTAATAGTTAAGAAAATGATAAAGTAAACTGTATGTTTCATATACTCGGGAAATGATACAATGGAGTGAATTTCTTATCAATTTTTAATATTTCTTTCAGAAAAATCAAATAACATATATTTTATTTTTGCTCGTCATTTTGTTTATAAAATGTTAAATCACTATTAAAATAAAATGTCACAATTGACTTATAAATGAATAATAGAATATATGAGATGGTAACAAAAAGATTTATTTGGTCTTATATTTCCTTAAAAAATTATTCAAAATGCAGTAACAAAGAATTTTCAAAAATTCAAATTTGTAATATGTCATCACAGATTTTAACTGGAATGATGCTATAACAGTTGAATAGTTAAATTTTGTCTATAACATATATGTATGTATAAACAGAGGACAAATTATTTATATTATATTTCACGTGTTGATGATTAAAAATTAAAAATCTAATTGCTCAGTTCTGATAAATATTTTATTATTTTGTAATTTTAAAATATGATTTAACAATTTAGTATATTTATGTATATTATTTTATTATTATTTTATTATAGTATATTATTTTCACATTTAATTAATTTTTAAATTTTGTTATTTTTTAAATTTATTTAAGTTCATTTGCATTAAAATTTATTGGTTCACAGCCCAACAAAGTACATTCAATTATGACAATAAATGTGCAACACAACGCATAAAAAAATCACTATTAGTTAAATTTTATATATATATGTTTGTGTATATGTTATGTATATGTATATCCATCTATCTATATCAAATATTATTTTAACAATTGTTATTACTAGATTGTTGCCATAAATTTTATTATTTACTTCTTAAATTAGCTAACTAAACTTTACATAATATGTAGATAGAAAGAGAGTAGATTACACTAAGTGCATGTTACTCAGGTATTTTTGTTTCAAATGTTATAAAAAAGAAACGGGAATCGTTATCTTAGATTCTTCGTATTGGTTTCATTTCTTTTCGTTTTCTCATAATTTGTTTCGCAAATTTTTACATAATAACTATATATATGTTATTCAGTACATTTGAAAATTACACTTGACTGTTAAGCGATAATATTTTAAAATGATAAACTGACAAATGTAACTTATAAATATACTAAACTGTTAAATCATATTTTAAAATTACAAAATAATAAAATATTTATCAGAACTGAGCAATTAGATTTTTAATTTTTAATCATCAAAGAAAAGATAATACGCTAAAAATTGGTATGTATTTAATAACAAATATCCATCCATGTCAAAATATGGTGTGTAAATATTTAATTTATATCTGTTAATTAAAATTTACAATTCTTCAATTTAATAAATCATTTCAAAACTTAAGTCCATTTGAAATTTTAAAATAAATTCTTCAAACAATTACTTAAAAATTAAAGTAAAAATAATTCAAAATGAAGTCTTAAGAAATTCTTTTAAGAGAATAGTAATATTTTCAGAAAAATACTTCAAATCTTAAGTTACATTATTAAGCAAATTTTATCATTTATTTCTCAAATAGCAAATTTAAAAAACTTAAGTAAGTTAGCATAAGATACTTATAGAACTTGGTTTTATCATTAAAGTCTTTTTAGTCTAATTTTGTATAAGAAATCAAAATTTCAAGACAATTTATACCATTTTCTGTGGGAGAAAAGGAATTTAAAATATAATTAGGAAAATTCGCAACTAACTTTAATTGAATAATCTTGAAAAACAAAGTTTTATATTTTATGACATATATGTTCATAGGAAAATTATTATTATATAACAAAGAGTAAAAAAAATTGAATTTGAAAATTTTTCTATAAAATAATTCATTATATTTATAATTGAATGAAATCCAATACAGAAATCGAAACATCCATGTCATCCAAGTAACAAAACTTATATAGTAATTAATAAGTAAGACACGTAATATTTCGGATAATTTAGAAATATTTTCAAATTTAAGTAAGTAAAAATGGAAGGTATTTTTTACAATTTTTTTGCATTTAATTAAATTCAAGCTTCTAAAAATAATTGCATTTTAATGTTTAAATGATTTATAATAGCACATATACCTTACAATAAATTAAAATTAATTTTCTGATGAAGAAATGCGAAGTTTAATTCTTTATTCTTTTTACAAATAAATTTGAAAGCAATTGAAATAAAAAAACACCAATAATCATTGCGCTTTTTCCTCGAATAAAATTAATTCCATAGATTAAATTCTCTTTTTTAGATTATATTTGTCAAAACTAGTTATTTGACTTCTAATTTAATAAGTATTTTTACACAACATTTTTTTGAATGGAGAAATAACGAATTTGTTATTTTAAGTTAATATTATTTATTGTTAGAGAACGTAAAATATTACTGGTTCAACTAGAAGTGCTATTGCTCCAAATACTTTATCAACACCAATAACTAGATGATTTAATCAATGAGACTAAAGAGAACAAAAATATTTTCCCTCTGTTTTTTTATCATCAATTGCTAATATATCTATATCTATCTATCTATCTATCTATCTATCTATATACATATATATATATATATATATATATATATATATATATATATATATATATATATATATATATATATATATATATATATATATATATATATATATATATATATATATATATATATATATATATATATATATATATATATATATATATATATATATATATATATATATATATATATATATATATATATATATATATATATATATATATATATATATATATATATATGTATATATATATTCAATTGTGTGTAAGTAAGAACACATGTGAAAAACATTGCAAGTTTAACTGATGCTAAAGTTATCTCTATTAGTAGTGATATATTAAAGTACTAAAGTTATCACTACTTATAGGGATATCTTTAGCATCAGAGAGTATTAATATATCAATAAGAAATTTAACAATTTTTGAAGCCCATGCATAAATTTATGATACGAATATTTATTGCTACTGCGAAATTTCTTTTAAAATCATACAGAACCTTGTCTGGAACAACGATGAATTGCAGAGGTATTCTAATCAAAAATACTTCAAAGAATAACTCTTAGAAAGTTTAAGTTATCATTAAGGATTATCGATGTAGAATTAAACAATGAATGAAATATATCTCATACGAAAAACTATCTCCAAGTCTCTTCAAGAATAACATGAATTTGGCAGCAAGAGAATCTATTGTACATTTGTGGTTTCGACCATAAATAAGTTTGCATTAAGGCTGAAATTGTATGTTTGATATATTGCAATGTACACTGCTGGTGAGATATGGAAATGATTAGAATTTCAGAGTAGACACACAACCCACGTACCTATGGCGACACTTCAAAACGTTATTAAGGGTTAGGATATTTCGAAGATTTCTAATTCTGTAATTGTGTTTCTCTTTTTTAAAAAAAAGATCCATTATGCCTCGTAGAAAACAAAAATCATTTTTTGATCAAGTGTCCAGGTTTGACAGATAATGGAAGGTAGCAGGTGAGGAAAGATAGTGGCCTACCGAGATAATGGATTATCTTTCAGGGAAATCGGTAGTCCTGTTGGATGAAACCAAACAACTATAATGCGGATATGTGATCTTTGGATGCAGGGGGTACCACAAACCGACGTGTGTGATCGCATACACCTTAGGGCACCACTTCAATTGATGACAGGCAAATTGTGAGCATGACTGTGATGGATTGCTCAGCCATACCAGGAACCATAGCACAACACATGCATTCTTTAACTCATCACCCAGTGTTTAAGCGTACCATTCGACGTCATTTACGACAGTGTGGTCTATCCCCAAGACGTCCATTGCTTCGTCTACCCTTGACGCAGAACCACTGACGTCTCCGCCGCTAATTGTGCGATGAAAGAAGGATGTGGATGACATAATGGAAAGAAATTTTCTTTACTGACGAGTCACGCTTCTGTTTTCAACACCACGGTGGTTGCATTCGAGTCTGGAGACACCGTGGAGAGAGGATGCTGAACAGCTGCGTTATGCACCACCACACTGATCCTGCAGTGGGTATTATGGTATGGGGCGGTATTGGATATCACTCTCGCACTCCTATATTGTCGGTACTTAAAACAGCCATGGCTACATCTCCGAGGGGTTGGAACCAGTTGTCCTCCCTTGCCTTCAGGGCTTGCCCATAGAAATATTTCAACAAAGTACTAATTGACCACACGTGGCACATATTGTCCAAGGGTTCTTTCTCAATCGCTATATTGAATTGCTTCCCCAGCTGGGTGGCTCATTCACTGGATCTTTCACCGATAGAAACGATGTGGTAGATGGTTGCTTAACGTTTGACCCTGATCACATCCCCAGCTAAAACACCAAGTCAACGTTGACAACGTGTGAAAGCTGCATGGGCTGCTGTACCCCAAGAACACATCGAAAGCCTCTTTGAATAAATGCCGAGGCGTGTGGCAGTGGCGATTTCCTACAATGGCAACTACTCTGGTTACTGATTTTGGCAGGAACCACACTTCACAAAAGTCTATACATTTAATCATTTGATACTTGGTCAACATGTTATCTACTAAATTTTGTTGTGATATCTCTTGTATTTTTTGGTGTTGCAAATTTTATGTATTTTTGTGGCTAGCAGTGTAAATCTTTTTATAGATTAACTTATGCTTTATATTAATAGTGAAGATTTTACGTTTATTATTACTTATACTGTTTCTCTTAGACTTGTAAATAAATATTTTTTATCTTACATTCGAGTATACTTTATTTAAAATCTGATACAAAAAGTTTAATTGGTAATAAAAAACAACTTTTTTCAAGAAGTGTTAATAAATTTGCCTTTTCTTATATATATATATATATATATATATATATATATATATATATATATATATATATATATATATATATATATATATATATATATATAATTATAATTTTAAGCTATACTGCTCAGTAATCCAGATTTAATGCTTTTTCACAGTTTGAAACTGTCAAAATTAATTTGTTAGCATAAATGTGTCTATAACAACTGCAGATTTATAAATAAAAAACATCACAAAACACTGCAAAAATTATACGAAATTCTTCATTACACATTATATTATTTCAAAATTAATTATGAAGTTATGAATATTTTGTTCGACTCTTTTAATTATAACATAATTTAGTTTCCTTCATGTCAAATTTTAATTCCAAAATATATTTATTTATTACATTACATATATTCAGACTTGTATGCTTGATTCTTGAGATCCGCTTTTAAGTCTTCGTCGATAATAGGACAAATAGCACAATGACAGATGTACAACCACAGAAGAATAACGAAGAAAACACCCAGGGCATCGGTGGGAATCGAACCCACACTCCTACGCTCTCAAGCGATTAGCGGTGATGCTTTAGACCACTCAGCCACGGAGCGCCCTTCCAAAATATAAAGAAAGCTAAATAATCAAGTGAATAAAATTAAATCAACTTTACTGTTTCCAACTGAAAAAATTAATTCTCAATAAAAACTTGAAACCATGTCAAATTAAATTTATTTTGAAATGTTTTGAAGAAAAGTGCGTACACTAAAAGATGATGAAAAGATCGAATTAAAGTAAACTTTTTGAAAGAGCAAGCCTTAGATTTTGGCACATTTTTCCTAGTTTAATTTGAACGTAAATAGATTTGTGGAAAAAAAATCTCTTCCAGAAATGTCAGCTTTTATTAAATTGTATTTATTTGATTTGTAACTATAGAAAGTAACAAGAAGTCTTGTGATATTTAGTAATATTAAAATGAATAAAATATAACAAAATGCTCACAAAAAATCTACTTCTATCTCTGATAGTTTTATCAAACTTCATTTTTATTTAATCTTGCAGAGATACCAAATTTCTTTAAATTTGAGTAATTTTAAACTATTTAATTACGATATAAGAAAAAAGAAATATTATTTATCATGTGTATAGTGAATTAAGAGATCTTTTAAAATGTAAAAAAAAAACTTCTTTCGGAACATAATATCTGAGCTCAATTTTTTATTTATTGGAAATATTAAATGGATTTAAACCAGTTGAATAATAGGGTTAGATGAATACATATTTAAACTGCAGTAAAATTTATTTTGAATAAGTATACAGAATTATGAATATAAGTATTTATTTATTATTATGTAAAAGTATTGGCATTCATAATTTTTCACAAATATTTTAAAACGCTTGCATACTATTCTTAATTATATATGCATATATTATTTCTTTTTAGGATTAATATCTTGTTTTGTTATGTCTTTAATAACTATGGTATAAGGAAATTTTTGTCGTTCTGAGCTATATTTTTTACACGGGAGTCAACTCAAATAACAATTTAAATACGTTAACTAATTTGTTTGTAAACATACATGAAATTTTTAAATTTTTAAAAACTGAAACTCATTAATAGAATTTTAAGAATTTTAATTTATAATAACCAATTAGATGAGAATTATTTCTCTAGATTACTAGTTTTAACAAAAATTCAACATAAAATCCAATTTCTTTTTGATAAAATCTCAAATCTTCTATAAAAAAACTATAGGAATTACAACATCAATAAATATTTCCCTAATTTAAGTTATGATATTTTTAAAGAATGTATATCTTAATCCCCCATTTTAATGAGCTTATGTAAACACTCTAAATAATAAAGTAAATAACAAAAGGTAATGTAGACTTCCTGTAAAAAAATAGGAAGACAAGATTATGTTTTGAAACATTTTCTTGATTATTTTGAGATTTAAGAATAACGTTTCTTTGACGAAAGTGACTACGTCAACAACTGAACAGTTGCTTATTCCAATTAAGTTTATATCTCACTCGAGAAACGATAGACTTATCGGGTCATAATAATTTCAAATGATTCTATAATATTAATTTTCTTCTATTTTAAGAAATGATTTATCTAATAAAAGCAACAATTTTAAAAGTATATAAATGTTCTTTATTTTTACAATATTTAAATAAATGAACGAGCACATTCATTTAAGGAAAAATCAAAAGTTTTCCAGTAAGCACAAGAAATGAAAATTAGTTCAAGGCATTCATGTAAAACAAATTTTATTGAGGAGCTTTAAAATGTGGATACAATATTAGCACGAACTAACAAAAATACTTATAGTTAAGTGTTGATGCAAAACAATGCTTGAATGTAATTGCTAAATACGAATGATTTGTTAATTTTCAAGTAATATACCAATCTAAATGAAAGTATAACATAATTGTTAAAGTTGGGGATCTTCTTTGCCGAATAAAAAGAAAGCCTTTTTATGGAACCAATGAAGCCTTGCTACTACACGCGCTTCTTATTACAACTGAAAAAGCTTAGAACTGAAAAGATTGTAGGAAAAATAGGCTATTAAAAATAGATATACCAATATTTATTTAAAAAAATATTTAGCTCTGTGTATGCAAAAAAGGGCATAATTTCGATTACCTTTATATTACATTAATGAAAATTGGTAAATTGCAAGCTACGAATAAAAATATTTAATTCATTTTTGTTGAGCCAGTGTATGAACCACTTCTTCTATATTTTTTAATATTATATAAGACATTAAGATTGCTTACACTAAAACACGATTAAAAAATCATCAGACTTCATTTGACAGTGGAATTACATATATTAATTATTAAACTTGAAATTATTAAAATTAAATTTCCTACAATGATGCTGAAATGCCTTTTTTGTATCGTACATTCAAAAAAATCTCACTTTCGATTTTACTTAAATCTACTCGACATGAATTTAATATATTAAATAATTTATATATAAATAAAAACATTAAATTTTATGTATCAATAAGACATGCTAAGCTTACATAATGCATGAATTTTTCTGTGATTAACATCCTAAATGTGAAAATGCAGTCTAAAAAATTCTCAAAGACACTTTATTTAATTTTAAACTATTTAATTAAACACTTTATTTAATTTTAAACTACGATAAAATTAAAATCTAAATTTGATAATCAAGAATCTTTAAGTATCGACATTGATCTTAAAGTACGTAATATCAATCATCGAAAAGTTTGATTTCGGAATTAATATTCAACTTCATTTTTAATTGAATATCATCACGAATGTTTTTGTTTGATGAGTTCTATTAGAGAAAAATAACTATCACATTTCCATCATTGTGAATCCATTACTGTGGAAAGCCTAATTATTATGAGTGAAATTATTTTCAAAACTTTTCACTTAATCATTAGGTAATATTACCGTTTTATCAAATGAATCTGAAGCTTTCCTTTACCCTAACAAAAGACTGATTATCTTTCATCTTATTGTGTTCACCTCTCTCTTATATTCGAGTGAATACAGTATAAAAGCATCCAAGGATAAACAGTTCTATACAATTCACTGTCATAAATTCAAAAAATATGTCATTAATAACGATTAAATTAAGTGCATTCGCAAATAAATTTTCTTTCATTGCCACAATATTCTATTTGCCGATTTGCAAAGCTCACTCAATTAAGCGGTGTGTGAAAAATATAATTTAATTACCATTATGATCTAAAGAAAGAAAGATTAATCGTTTATTATCTCAAAGTAATACAACACGAAACAGGAATCTTCAATCAAAATATTTCTCCTCAACAAAGAAGCAATCGACAGCGCAACTCAACCGATATGCATTCAACATGAAATCTTTCCAGATAAATTAATGATTTCTTTTTTGGCATGCGTAAGATGAGATCATTATATTTTTCCTCTTCACTACGTTATTTCTTATTTGAAAGGAAAAGAAATAAATGGAAATACATAAATTTTACCTATTAATTAATATTGCTTCAAATAACTGGAAGATAACTCTTTTCATTTGAAAGAATTTAACAAAAATTACGATTCAGGCTTGGAAGATAAATAATGAGTAAATGGTACAAACTGGGAGAAAGTATTATCGCAAATGTTATTACAAGCATTTTCTATTATGCAATCTCTTTAGAATCAAAAATTTAATTACTAGAAAAATTAATCCTTCTTTGAGGATTAGAAACGAATAATACGGTTGGATATTTGAAACTTTATTAAAGAATGTGAATTGTAACTAAATGTGTATTATTCATTCGTTATAACAATTCAAATGCTATATTTCATGTTTCTGTACTTAACAAGACATAATTGAATCATAGGATTCTTAAAGAGTTTTTTAATGAATTATGATTTCGATACTTAAGTTTTACAATTTTGTCACATTTGTTTGCATATGTCTTAATTACAAATTATTAACTACTTGAGATTTATTTATTTAGAAGTAGAAAATGTGTTTAGTAAAAAAACTATATATAAATGCTTTTATTAAAAGTAGTTAACGTACCGAAATTAAATTAATCACTTTTATGCACTCGAACATTATGCTTAGATATTAATAATGTTATATAAATAAATATTTCAAAATTTCTGGGAGAGAATTAAAATACTAATTTTCATTTAGCTAGAGTATAAGCTTACATTCACTTATAGTTTGTTTCCTTATTTATAATTTTTGTTTAATTTAAATATTTATAATATTTCTTTCGTTTTAAATATTTATAAACTTACACATATTATTCTATACATTAAATTAACAATACAGAAATGAATTACCTTTGTAATTATAATTTGTAGAAAAAATATGGAATTTAAAATACATAGAAATTTGAAGTACATTTCAGTTTTCAACAAATATAAATACGCTTTCATATAAAGTGTGGTTTAGTTTTCTCACAAATGATCGGTACTGAAAGTGTTCTCATTGCACAAAATATAGTTATAATTAGCTACATCTGGTTTCTTCTCATCAGCTACGATTCAAGATTTAATTAGTATCGAAATGATGTGACTAGAAAAAATCAGAAGTAGGGAGTGAGTTTTAAAACAAGTTGTGTAGATTTCGCTTTAATATGGTTAACATTTAACGAACCTATCTTCATTCATATTGTTTCCGTGTATATAAAGATATGATGTAAGAATGCATGCTAGAGAAACGTAGAGATTTCCAGTAGATATCAATTTCTTTATTGCTATGAAATTCAGAGAAAAATGCACTTGCGATGTAAACAATCAGAGCTGATTTGAAATTGACTGCATGATTTTTTTAAAGATTGTTTTCCTCCTTTCTTCAAAACTTAGACATATGCAAATACCAGCCAAACTTTCGTGTACATAATTTAACTTTAATAACAACCAACGCACGGGTATGACTCACCAGTGTAGAATCAAATATCAATGTGCATAATCTTTGAAAATTAATTCCTTTTAATCACCGCAATCAAATACAATTAATTTTCTTGTCTATTTTAATTAGTAAGATATTGAGATTTGTAAGGATTTCCCGGTGACTTTGGTTTAACAAAATAATAAGTTCAATTCAAGAATTTCAATAATACTGTTAGATATTTTATAATGAAAAGTAATGCACACATAAAATTAAGGTTTAATTCTTCAATTCAAAAAGCGTCACTAATTTTTCAATTGTCTCAGAAAAATCATACCAAAATAAAATTTGACATACTAAATATTTCTTTAGTAAAAGCTTTAAATCCATTTTTATTTGCTTTTCAAATGAGTGTTTTTATTCCAAAAATAATTCCTTAAATTAAGTATTCGATTAAAGGCAAATCACACAAATGCTAGAGCCCAAAAATATATTTTAACTCATATTTACTTTCAACAATGTTTGTCTGCATTTAGCAAATCATTTTTCTATTACATTTTTTGTATCTCTCAAAATATTAATAATTACAAGATATTCCTAGTCTGTTTATATTACTAAGTAGGCTAAAGTTAAGTATAATAATCAATATTTTTATATAGTCAAAAAATCTTATCTATTAATTATCAAGAAAGCCTTAACCAACACACGATTGAAAAATACTAGATTCCGATTTAAATAGATAATAGAACTCTGCTCCGAAAATTGAAAAATAAAATAAATGAATTTATTTTAAAAAGCATTCCTTTTAATAACGCAGAGAATTTTTAAATCAGATTTGGATAAGAAATATTTGCTTTTATGCCACTTTCAGTCAAAAATTTATTTCAAACATCTTGAGGAACTTGATCAACATGTTTACCTTTTATTTAATGAATATTTTTGTTTACTAATAAGAAAGTTACATTCCCATCCCGCATGTGTTATGCAGTGATCAAATTTTTGGCTTTTAATTTTTTGGTGGATTAATTTCTCTTTCTTGTATTTAAAAGACCTTTATAAAAGTATCACAGTATACCATGCTAAAAATATCGTCATAAATAATTTCCTTCATGTTCTTTATTAGAGAAAAAAATCTATTATGTTTCCATAATTGTTGAAACTGCGAAATGATTTTCAAGACATCACAGGTAATTTTAAATAAACACTTTTTTCACCTGAAGAAACTTTGCGTTTCATTAACTTTAAACAAGAAATATTATCCGTTCTTTTTTTTTCCCTTCAAGCATAACAAGAATTCGTAAGAATACAATAGAAATAGAGAGTTATGTAAACAAAAACATATAGTCTCTCTTTCTTAAAATCAAGTTGAGCCCCACTCCTTGAAATCTTGCCTGAATCCCTCAGAGGGACTATCCAGAGTCCATTTCCGCTTCAGTTTTACTGCCCCGATCAACAAGAAGGATTTGATTCCTGCTCATCTTAGACAGTTGGCCTTAGAGATCATTAACAAGATCCCCGACAATGCCATAAAATGTATATGGACGGAAGTAAACTGGATGACGACACTGTAGGGGCATCTACATTGAGAAACCGGGAGAAAAATTATCTATCAGCCCTGATTCATCCTCGGTCTTCAAAAGTGAATTAATTGCAATTGCACAAGGTCTTGAAGATATTCTTAATGAAAGTGATTTTAGGGACCTATGGATCCTTGCGAACAGTAGAAGCTCTCTTCAGCGCTTCCAAAACTGGATTTCAATTGGAGACCAAACTAGAAGTTCTATCCTTCTCAAGTTCATTTCGGAGTCCCATGAAGTTTATTGTTAGTGGATTTCTTCTCATGTAGACATATACTGCAATGAGCAGGTGGATAGACTGGCCAAGAAGGGATGTTACCACGATAATACTTCCTCTTCAACACTTACCTTTTTAGAACATCAGTCTATAGTTAATTCTGAAATTTCGAAACGGTGGAGAATTCCTCCCTGCCATCACTGGTACGCGCGCTAAGAACTTGGCTCTTCCTTCGCCCTCAATTGTGACAGAGCCTCTAGAACCGCAATTTCCAGACTAGAAAGGGGTCTCACGTATTTCGAAGGCAGAAAAATCCTTGACGTCTGCTCTAAATGTAAAACTGAGCAGTCTTCTCCTAATCACATCCTGGACTGTTTGGGACTTTCCAGAGAGGATATATCTCTTTCTGGTCCTTGATTTCCTTAGGGTCAACGATCTGATTAATTTTGCCTGACTTCGTCAGACATTTGGAGGATAAGCTACAAGAACAACACAACAACACATATAGTCTGCTGTCATAATTTAAAAATTATACCATTTATAATAATTAAAGAACAGCATCCACAAATAATATCTCTTTTACTGGCACTATATATAATATGGAGATTTGTTAAACTTACTCAATTAAACGATGGTTGAAAAATTAAACATAATTATCATTATACTCTGAGTAAAGAAAAAATTAATCACATCACAAAGTTATACAATACGAAATTCTAATCTAAGATCATAATATTTCTCCTTAATAAAGGAATAATCGACAACAAAACTTAATCAATACTTTCAGGAAATCCTATTGGAGAAATTAATTATTTTTTTTTCTTTTTGCCATGTGTAAGGTGAGACCATTATATTTTTCCTCCTCACTGAACTATTTCCTATTTCGAAAAAGAAAAAAATAGATTGCGAATATGTATATTTAAAATATTAATATTGCTTCAAATAACTGGAAGATAACTCTTTTCAGCTGAAAGAAATTAACAAGAATTACGATAGAGACTTGGAAGATAAATAATGATTAACTGAAATAAACTGAGTGAAAGTATGTATTGTCGCAAATGTAATTACATGCATTTTCCATTCTGCAGTCTCATTTGATTTAAAAATTTTAATTGCTAAGAAAATTAATCCTTCCCTGAGGATTGGAAGCGAGTAGTTCGGATGGGTATCTGAAACTGCTTATTAAAGGATGTTAATTGTAACCAAATGTTTATTCTTCATCAGAAAAAAACCAACAAACCCAACTCCTGATTTTATGTTTATTTATTCACCATGTCAAAGTTATTAAAACAGAGACCGAATTTCTTAAAGAAACCTTTTTTAAGCTTAAATTACAATTGTGTGGCTCATTTGTTTGTACGTTATATACTTACTAATGTCTAACATATTTAGTGTGTGCACTCAAATAAATTATATTAGTACCTATTTAAATTGGAGTAAATATTATTTCAAAAACAGGGTTATTACAATGATAAAAAATAGTTATTGTAATGGTTATAAATTAACTTTATTTGCTTATTCAAATATTGCACTTAGATGCTTATATAATTAAATAAGTACATATTTCAATGTTATCAGCACAGAAAATTGAAAACTCCTTTCATATAGCAGGCATAAATCTATATACATTTTGATATTATTTCAAAAGTTTTAACATTCCTTTCTTTTTAAATAATTACTTAAAACAGATAGGCATTATATTTTATATTTAAGTTAAGTATATATTGAACTATATTATTTTTAAAATCATATTTCTTTTAAGGAGTCTCTTTTAAATAGTAAAAATCTTAGTTTTTTCGTTATGTTTTACAAATTTAACTGCTAAATATGCGGCAATACCCTTAGTCGTTAGAAAAAGACTGTACTAAGGAAACTAAAAACACAAGTTGAAACTTTAAAATTAGTTTCGAATTTTTACGGTGCTGCAAATATTAATGATTTGAGATTTATTTTTTGTTCTTATTTTGAAATTACAAGCCTTTATTTTTGATTATTTATGAAGTGGAAATAAATTAAACGTTATTTTGACATTTATATAAAAACCCTCAAAACTCATTAAAAATAACTAATCTTAAGTTAATCAATCTCAACTATTTATTTAACGGCCTGAAGTTAAATTTAAAAAAAATGAACAAATTTTAAAACGTTGGATATAATACTCGATTTCCGAAAATAACTAGCGCCCTCTGTCTGCAGTGCCACCCATGGCGTCGTCAACGGGGAGGCCAGTCCCTCTCCAACAACCGGAGGAATGAGACATATGTCCATATGACTCTCATGTTTACCCTATTTCCTTCAACTTTAACTGTTTTAGATGTAATTTAGTTGTATTTGTAATATTTGCATCTGTGTTGTGCTCAAATTGTACCTTAAATTGTAATAAATTATTTTGAGCTATTTAAGGAACTTATTCCTTTGTTCCTATTAAACCAGATAAGTGCTACGCTACAACTGCATATTATTATCAATTCCCTGCCAATATAACGGTTTTCCATTGAAAATATCGCCAGATTTTTCGTTAATAATTTTATATATAGAAACTGAAATGGAATATCATACTTCGTAATTCATTCAAAATACATATCTTTGATATGTTAAGAAATGCTTACCATATTCTGTACCTTAAATACAGAGCTACTGAAATTAATCAATGTTTTAACATTAATTAGTATTTCAAAAACACGTGGATTACATTTTTCTAAATTTCTTGCATATTTTTTTAGAAAAATAAAAATTTGAAAAGCATATACAATTCAAACTAAATAGGTAGCTTTTCACAAATTGCCTTTTTAGAACTTCAAAGTTTTTCGTTTTATTTCATGATTTTAACTTATGGCAGCTGTGAGTAATACTGTTATTAAAAATGTAAATAATACACTTAAAATGTATCTCGAGGTTTTACATAGCAGTTTTGAAACAACTGAATCGTCAGTATTGATTAGCACTAAAAATTACTAGCGGTTCATCTTTTTTCCTATAACATGTAACTGCGGAGATGAGAAGAAAAATATTACAGTTAAATTGTAACAAGATAATCGAAATAACCTTTGTAAAAACTTTGACTTAATAAAATTAGATGATAATTTTTAATTTTAATCAAATAGAAAAATAAAAATTTCCCAATCATTTCCTTCTCAATCTTTTTTTCTATTTTCCTTTTTATTCTGTGATTATCGGCAGTAAGAATATTGCATTTACAAATTGAACAGAGAAAAAGGAAATATTTTAACATTATAAACACTAAAATTCATACTTAAATTTATTTTCCAAACATTTTAAATGGCTAAAATTCATTTACATCTCACTCGAGAAGAAAATTATATTATAGGTAACAATAAACAAGATTTTCAAATTTTTAAATAAAAATAATACAAATTCGCTCAATTAATATTTAAAGGTAGTATTGAGTTATTTGATCATTAGAAAAAAACGTTAAACGAAAAATAAAAAAATGAATATTTTTAGAAATAGATATTTTAAGTCAACAGAACAAACCAATTCACACTATTTATTCATCATGAATTTATTTTTAAAATTAAAAGATAGAAATAATAGCCCTATAATATAATATTTCCAATTTATTGTGACTTAATTTAATTTAAAATTTGCACAAAGCAAGACCAACTGTAGCAAATACTTTGTTAATTTACTTTAGATTAAAAATAATTTTTGTAAAAATATTGTTAATGTAATTAAAACATTATCTGTTTTTAGCGATAAAAATCCGTAAGTCAATAAACTATTTTTGCTGTAAGTGCATGTGAAGTATTTTCAAATATTTTATTTTATTTTTGGAAGATTCTAAAAATGAAATAAAAACTTTCTTAAATCAAGTTTTATGAATGTGATCAAAAATAATTACATTCATAAAACTTGATTTAATAAATGTGATTATTTTTAATGGATCTGTATAAACAGAAAGAATAAATATGATTCAATCAAACCCTAAGAATTTCATACTTCTTCAAAATAATTATGTTCCATAAATAAATTAAACAAATATATTAATAAAAACATTAAGTTGAAGAATACGTTTTGAAATTCTAGTTTACTGTTTGATTAATTTTATTTGCATATTATGAAAAAGTTATAAAGGAAGAAATGTTTCATTATAAAAACATGATTAAATTATTTTATTAAATGAGAAATCTAAATAAGACATAAGTAAAATAAAGTTCTCAGATTATAATTAACATTTAAATTCTATTGTATAAAAGAAATAAATATTTGCATAACAAGCAAAAGTCACGTGTTAAAATACATTTTTGAGATGAGTTAAATCAATATTTAAGTTAATAAAAGCAAACTATCATTGTTTTAGGTTAGAGAATGAAGCATATACACAAAGAACTTTTTGTTCTTTTTATTCCCTTGGAACAATCAAAGAGAAACGTAATTTATATTGTAAACTAAAATATCTATTTACATAACAAAGTTTGTAATTTAATATTGTTTCAAGAATATACCTGTGCTTTGAGAAATAACATCACACTTTTCATAAACTTAATTTCAATATTATTATTTAATATGAAGCATATAATACGCTTCACTTAAATTATTTTCAAATATTTCTTTACTCGCTCTGACTTAAGTGGTATTGATATTTGCATTGCCCAGATAATTAGAAAGTACCGTAGCTGCTACTGAGAACATTAATGTGCATAAAATCGAATTTAATTATACTAATTGTTATTTGTATTAATGTTTTATTCGCATTCAAGATAAAAGTCAATTTTCAGTACATCTTTCAGAATAAATAATTTTCAATGTTAATTTACATAATTGAAAATCTACGTACAAATTCATAATTTAGAAAGAAAAATAATTTTAATTTAATAAATTACTAAATGTACACTTAACGATGAAAAATATTTTAAAAAAGTAAAACAAGCAATAAAATGGAGAGTATATTGATATTAGTATATAAATATATGTAAGAAACAAATTCAGTTGATAAGAATGAAATTTCAGGAAAAAAATTAAATGTGTGACATAAAATGCGTTTTGTTATGTAAATTATTAAAATTAAAATTTTCAGTCAATTAAAATCAAGAGTGCTTTTAATGGTGTAAGTAATCATTTTGTAGATCTAACTAATTCTTAAATATACTAATGTAATTTATCTTTTTGTTAAATTTCATGTAATTTGTATTTTGAATTCTCACTGTCGCAATTTTTAAACAAATCTTGTTCTCATATATTAAAATATTAAAATCTAAATTAATACGAACAATTTAAAAAATGTACTGTAAATAAAAAATGCAGTACCTTATTAAATGTTTATTTCTTTTAAATAAGCATAAGTATGTGTCAAATAGCTATGACTGTAGATTGCTGTTATGTTTGCTTACAATCGATATTTAACTTTCTCGGAGTTCCTTAATTTAAAATCTAAGAATTCTACATCAAGAATCATTTATACAGTACGAAAATAAAAATTAGTATAATAGAACATTAATTCTTACAAACAATTAAAATATAATTTCATTCAAAATAAAATCAGAATTACAAAAAAAAAATTCGTATAAAATATCCATATATATCATACAAAAATACCCGTTTAAAGTTGATATCAAACATGCATAAAAATTTAAAAAAATTTAAGTATTTAGAAAACTGTATTAATATTGGATCTACAACTTTGAAAATTTTCCTTCAATGTTTTTTGTGATCGAGAAAAGTAGTTGAAAATTAATGTTTAATTCGATGAATTTAAAACTAGCTTATTTTCCATTCCTTTATGCTAATAACTATTTTATAATTAAAATGTCAAATTGCCAAATTAAATTGATTATCCGTACAGAAAGTGTATTTTCAAAGTTTATTCTTCTACACATAACAAAATTCATATTTCCAGTACATGTAAAAGTCATCTTAAAATCATATTTTTCTTATATTGTGGTTATCTTCACCAAATTCATTTAATGTGAGATTATACCTTAGCCTTACATTCTAAGCATTCTCAATTAAAAATAGCTGTGATTCGAGATTTTACAATTATTTAAATTTATTGAAATCGGAGCATTCATAAATTATCTTTCCAGATTGGTTCGCCTATTCATTTGGAAAGCATAACTTTTTTCTCCTATTATTTCTCTGTGAGCGTTAGAGGATCATTTTCTGCACGCAGTTTCTGTTAGTGTTACCCACGCAGAAATCGATGTTTAATTAAAGTTTTTCGTAGTCATCAACAAACAATGTCTTCATTACACGTACGTACCTCTTCCCATCTCCATTTTCTGTTGAAAATTAAAAAAAATGTTAAATAAAGTTAAAGCAGCATAATTGAGCTGTGATGGCAAATTTTTGTGGCGGATTTAATTTTAAGACTTCCTGTTAAATTTTGGAAATATAATAAACCGGCTGTTAGTACAATGAGTTGATTTAGGAAAACTCAACTGAAGCTGAGTTTATTTCTTAAATTAAAAAGAGATGCTTTGATAAAAGCATTAAAATTCTTTAATGAGTTTTCCTTTTCATCTATATACTATCTTTATAATTTATTTCCTAAATAACATTTCCAACGTAATTGGATTTTGGAAGCATAGTTTTTTCAGTAAGGGAAGATAAGTATTAATTATTTCGGAATTATTTAAAGTTTCATTGACTAAGAATAAGATTTATCGTAATATTTAAACAATGAATAGAAGTTACAATCTTAAATCACATTTATGCTTCAATTTCAGATAGGATTACATCCTATTTTATTATTCGCTGCAATAGAAATTAAATTAGAGGTCAGTGTTACTTGTCAAGTGATTTAATTATGTACATATTGTATCATTTCAGATATTTATTATCATTTAAAATTTTTATCACAGATGCTGTAATTATTTTATGGAAACTATGATAAGAGCTACAATATCATAAAAATAATTTAAAACTGTACTACTAACAAACAACAAATGTTTTTATTACCTTGCTCAAATCATTACTTATGTGATTATCTATATTACATTATAATTCTGCGGAAGATGACTTTTCATTCACCTCAAGGTTGTATTGGGCTGCCCGACAGAGACTGATAGTTGAAAAACCAAGGTCGGGCGTAGGATAAAAAAATATTACATTATTCATACATACGCAGATTTTTTCCCAAATACAAGTAATTGTGTTTTTAGATGTAAGTTAGATTCTGCACACATCTCAATACAAGCAAGACATTAATTTAATTTATTTAAGTTTTTATTATTTGGAAATAATATATTAATACTATTTTGTGTATGTAAGCATATTAAAAACATTAAAAATGTTTGAAGATTTAGATTTCAAATTCCATTTTTCTATGATCCAAACATTTAAATGACCAAATCAAATATTCACGAGATAACCGAATAAAAGTATATGACATTTTAAATGACCAAATCAAATATTCACGAGATAACCGAATAAAAGTATATGTAATAAATCTACTGTGAATGAAATCTAGCTTTTTGTTAGTCTTTAATGTCAGCGAAACTAGTTAATATTATCTGGTTCAGCTCATATTAGACAATCCTCATTCTCAGCTCCTAATAGACTTCATTTATTTTCTTTATTAAAAAGGGAAAAAATAAAAAAATATCATTTAATTATAAAAAAATCTTATGAAAGAAGATTTAAATTATTTGAATTTATCAGAAGTCTATTATAGTTCAAGTGCAAGTTGGTGCCTGCCGATGGCTGAGGGATTAGAGTTCCTGACTCCTGATCTATTGGGCTACAGGTTGAATACCGGATCGGGCATGGACGTTTCCTTCTCTTGATTTGATGTCTCTTAAATCAATCGACACAGTTATTGATGAAAACGAAGCCGTAAACTTTCCAACTGGAATTTTGAATTCTCTGGATATGCCAGGAATGCCACCACACAATCTTCAATTGAGAATTGGTTCAACAATTATTTTTCTACATAATTTAAACCCACCTCAATTATGTAACGGTACACGTTTAGTCATAAAAAATGACCGAATATATTCTCGAAGCAACAATTTTGACGGAAAATTTAAAGGAGATATCGTTCTGTTTCCACGTATTCCACTGATAGCGTCAGAATCTCCAATACCGTTTAAGAGGCTGCAATTTCCGATTTGCTTAGCTTTTGCGAAATGACCATGAATAAATCTCAAGGCCAAACAATGTCTATTTGCGGTTTGGATTTGAAAAACATATGTTTCTCACATGGACAGCTACATGTTGCCTGCTCACGTGTAGGAAAACCATCAAATCTCTTCGTGTTAGCGAAAGACAGGTTAACCAGGAATGTTGTACACAAAGTAGTACTTAGATAATTTTAATTTTAATAATTTAAAATTTAAAAAATAATAGTTCGATATCAATGTTATCTACCTCATTTATAACAATCTATTTTTAGATGTTTTTAATTTATATAGTATATTTTGTATATAAGTCACTGATTACAAACTATAATTTGATATAAAATGAATAAAACGTAAATTCAGAAAGTATATGTTGGGTTGTGCTTATCTAATTAATTTCAAAATAATGTCAAATTAATTTCAAAATAATGTCAAATTAATTTCAAAATTTCGATACTTTACCTATTACTTTTAAATTTTTGCGAAACATTTTATTTTTAATCTCATATGAATGAACCTATTTTAATTTTTTTTAGAAAATATTAATTTGATTGTACCCAAGTATTAGTAAAAAATTGATTCTATGTATTATAAAAATTCAGCCACTGCAACGCGTGGCTGGGTCAGCTTGTATATATATAATTGTCTAAACTTCTGATAGTGTTAGTATGTATATTTTGTTCTTTATATGGGTATATTATAAAGTAGTAAATACAATATACACATAATGTAAACATGGTATTAAGAAAGTGATTTTTTGTTAAATAGAAAAAATACTTTACCAACGTATATATATATATAACCCCCAACCAGAGCAAAAGCAGTTACAGTGAGATGTGCAAAGAGTATAAATGAGACAAGACGTATGTATTTTGAAAATACAATTTGAGAAAAAATAATACAAATATGTCAAAAAATGTAAAAATATATAACAAAAAGACAAATGCTTATAAATCAAATCAAAAATAAGAAATGCTTAAGGACCACGTCTTCATGAGGACGGAGATCGTCAACTATGAAAATATATATATATTATATATATATATAAAAATATATATATATATATATTTTTAACATTCTCTTTTTATTTAAAGGCCTGTTTTGAGTGTTTATCCATTTCAAACTAGAGATTTTGTGATGAAATTCACTCTTGTACGAAAAATGTGTTCAATCAACTCATCCAATCAAATACTTCACGATAGTTAATTATTAAAAATTCGAAATTAAAGTTATATTTGAATGCAAAACGTGAACTTTTCATTACATAATTCTTAATTCTTACTCTTGTTACACTCTTATAGTGCCACCAAAATTATTAATCAGGAATGAGTTATAATATAATATTACAAAAGCTTAAAAACTCGTTAAATCTGTACAAAATATTTTCTATATTATATTAAAATCAGAAAATTATTCGTCAGCTAAAATATTTCAGTGCTAAAAAATCACGGTAATATACTAGATTATGTCAGAGTGATAATCTATTATATTACCTTGAAATTTATCACATTATTGTACAACAGTATAAAAAATATTTTAGAAATTGGTAAAGATGATAAAAGAAAGTTACAAATTGTTCAACTCTGATATTAGATATGTTGGCTTCATTAAAATGAATTTTAACTGTGATATATAACTTTATTTCATTGTTTACATTATATCACTGCATAAATAGCTCAAATAAAATTGCTAATTAATTGAATGAAATCTTATTTTATCGATTAGCAAAAAAGCAGATAAATCATCAATAAATCATAATTTTCTTACTTGTTATTTAATTCCACCTTTTTAATATGGTAGTGAGAAACTCTTTTTAACTTCAAAGCAACAATCTTTCAAAAAATATGCAATTTCATAAAAAGATTGATCAAAGTAATCTTAAAAGAGTTTCACATAAAACTTAATCATCCAAAAAATGTTCTTACTGAAATATGAAATGAAATGTATTTCTACAATAAAATCTCTTTCCTGAATTAATTCATTTATTTCAATTTCAAATATTATATTTCCCAAGAGTTCATTTTTATTAAAGTTATCTTTCTTTTTACATTTTCTATAAAGTATTTTTTTCTCAAAAATATCCTGAAATATCTGCAGATATTTTATTGCTTTTATAAATTATTACTATGCAATATTTTAAGTATCATAATTTTCAATAAGTATAAAACTTTTGATTTCCTTTTCATTTAAAATACTGCAGTCACATATAAATATCTTCTGTTACACAATTAAACATAATTTATTGAGTAAGTTATTGTTTTGAAACTTCTTATATTAACGCTCTTTATTATTAAATTAAAAATTTCACCCTAGAGAAACAGTTTTTGTGTGAGCAATGAGAAGAATATATTGAGAAGCAGTTCAAAAATTGCTATTTAAGTACATAGTAAGTAGATTAAAAAACAAACATTTGAAATTCTGCTGTAGTATAGTTTATAAATTACACAACATTTCTACGTTTATCAAAATTTTCATAAAAAATCAAATTCATTTAAATGAAAATAATGATTTTTAAAGTGTATATATATATATATATATATATATATATATATATATATATATATATATATATATATATATATATATATATATATCCCCTCAAGTCCTATTATGCTGCCTCATCGTGGCGAGGGTGGTGACATTGGGTGGAAAGGACGAAGTACGCCTGGAGATTCTTTCTCCTGGCAGGGTCACCCAAGGCGTGAAGGCCATTATACCCAGCTAAAGCATAAAGGCAAAGGACAAAGTCAGACTTCTTCCCTCTGGCGTCCAAGGTCTTGCACCAACAGAAGCTGTTTTTTTCTCCATTTACCATAAATCGTTCTCCCACAGTTTTGAATACTGCATCGTCTGTCGCGCAGGATAATCTGAGACGCGTCCGGAGTCTAGGTAGAGGGCTTCGTTCGAGAAATCAGTTACAGTCTCCATTCAATAAAAGAAAACTCAGGATCATTCAGTGTAATATAAATGGATTATGCACAAAGGTCATGCAGGTCAAGCTTGATCAAGTTAGAGATCTGGCAGATGAACACGGGGTCCAGATTATTGCACTACAAGAAACAAAACTGAAGCCTCACTCTGTGCTAAAAATAAGCGGATTTGATGTTTATAGGACTGACCATTCAGAAGAAGGTGGAGGAGGCTTGGCCTTCCTCATTAGAGACATTAATTGCAAAAACATTCATTGTCAATCTAACAACCCAGACTTAGAAATTCAGGGCATAACGCTTAACTGGGGGAATGGACCATTTAACATCCTTAACTTGTACCACCCTCCGAACCAAGAGCATTTATCCAATGATATTGGCTGCATTACTGATGAACTGACTATCATTCTGAGAGATCTGAATGCTAAGCATACCCTTTGAGGCTGTTCGGAAATTAATCAACGTGGATTGGATCTTCTAAATATTGTTGATGATAAAGCCCTTTTGTTTCTCAATGATGGAACTCCTACTCATTCATCCTTTAGTGATGATACCAAAGAAGCCCTTGACGTTTCTGTCGCTAGTCCAGATATCTACCCACGTTGCAACTGGAGTGTTCTCCAGGGAGTGGGAGGTGATCACCTCCCGATTCTGATAGAGGTTGATGTTCAACTCAAGGTGCATAAATCTAAAGAGAATTTTTGGAATTTCAAAAGGGCTAACTGGGATAAATACAGAGAGATAATTGATAAAAAATTAAATCAAGTACCCTTCTACGACAACCTTGAGGAAAACTGGCTTTCTCTCAAAGGAACAATGATTGATGCAGCTAAAAAGTCTTTTCCAAGAGGTAACCTGAAAAAATTCAAACCTGATTTCATCCATCATTCTCAGCTCATTCAACCACTAATTGACAGAAGAAACAAGCTTCAAGAGGAATTATCGAGACTGACTGGTTCCTCGGTTCGATCCGAAATTAACAAAGTTAATTCTGAGATTAAAAGAGCATACAATCTTATCAAACAAGAAAAATGGACTGAACTTTGTTCAAAATTAGACGCTTGGACTCCAGATACTAAGTTGTGGAATCTTGCAAGATATTTCTGTAGAGATCGTCATCTTTCGGATGCAACCAACTCGATTGCAAATGCAGAGTCCTCTGTCCCTTTGGAAGACAGTGATGCTGCTGATTTGCTTGGTGCTCATTTCCAGTAGGCTAGCCAGATAGTTCTGCAGGGAGGACAAGCCCACTGCCCGGAAGACCAGAAAACTAATTCATCGTTGTCGAAACGCTCTGCCAGGTGGTCCCATCTTCAAAGAAAAACTTCTTATTTCAGAGTTAAATAATGCTCTCGCAGACTTTGACCCCTCGACTTCTCCCGGTCCTGATGGTATCTTTGGCCCGATGATTGTCAATCTTGGCAACGCTGCCAAAGAGCGTCTTTTAGATCTGTTCAATCAGTCCTGGAGCAGGGGCAGACTTCCTAAAGATTGGAAAAAAGCTATTGTCGTGCCTATTCTCAAACCGGGTAGAGGAGCTGATTCTCCAGAGAATTACAGACCCATCTCATTCACATGCATCCCGTGTAAAATTATGGAGAGGATCATCTTGAACAGACTAAATTTTCATCTTACAGAAAAAAACCTGTTCCCTAGGGAACAATATGGTTTTCGAAAGGGCCATGGAACAATTGACCAAATTCTTTATTTTTACCAGTATGTTAAAGATGCACAGAATAAAAAACCTACAAACTACATCCTCGCGGCTTTCCTGGATCTGTGTAAGGCATTCGATACGGTCTGGTGCAACAAACTCATTGGTAAACTCTTTGATAAATTTGCTATATCTGGTTAAATTTTATATTATTATTTGCCATATTTGCTATAAGCTCTACCTTGGATTTCTGACTTTCTGAGTAGAAAGAAATTCAGAGTGCAATTGAAGAACTCACTTTCCAGGAGTTTTCAGCTAAGTCAAGGCGTACCCAGGGTTCTGTACTGAGTCCACTCCTCTTTGCTCTTTTTATTGCAGGGATTGAGGAGGAGGTATCTCGGGGTTGTCAAATTGGTATTTTTGCGGATTACATTATGATCTGGCGTTCTGATAGAGATATAGAATTGATAGAAAATGAGTTAAATACCTCGTTGGAGAGAATTCTGAAATTTGCTAAAACTCACAAACTTGTCTTTAATCCATTGAAATCTGTTGCAGGTTTCTTTACAACTAACAAACGCCTTTACAACTATCAACCTAGGATCGTGCTTGACGGCCACTCGCTTGTATATGAAAAACACCCGAAATATTTGGGATTTACACTTGACCCTGGACTAACCAGCAACAATCACATTGACCATCTAGTGAAAAAAGCAAGAAAGAGACTAAACGTCTTAACATACATTTCCGGTAGAGGATGGGGGGCGGATGCGTCTACCCTCAGAACGACTTACACATCCCTCATTAGACCTTTATTGGAATATGGGTATCAGATCTTGCGAACAGCATCTGATACCATTTTAAAGAAACTAGAGAGGATCCAGCTTAGTGCTGCTCGAATCATTACAGGGTTACGTAATAGCTGCCCTAACGAGATTGTTCTTTATGAGGCTAATCTCCAACCACTGAGTCTGAGATGGACTTCCAATATATCAAGATATTTTAGTAAACTATTTAGCTTTGGAGACCAACATCGAACTGCTTCATATTTAAAAGTTTGGAAAAACAATCAAAGACTCAAAAGTGACAGCCCCTTTAGCAGGGCAGCCAAACAGAATCTCTTATTTCCTGAGGTTGAATCCTGCCTCTTGGGGCCCCACCTAAGTCCACTAGAGGATCTTTCTAGAGTTTTCTTTCATGAAGAACTACTGTCCTTCAGTAGTAAAAAAGATATACATCTAAAGCAATTGGCTTTGGAAACAATACATAGTTCCTCATTAGGGGCAGTTCGGATATTCACTGATGGAAGTAAACAAGACAATGGTAACACAGGCAGTGGAGTCGTGATTGTAACTCCCGACGGCGTTACAAAACTGAACAGGCGAAACCCAAACTTTTGTTCTGTCTTTAGATCGGAATTGATAGCCATTGACGAGGCCCTAAAATTTATGATCTCGATTAACAGCACTTGCGACATCTGGATTTACTCAGACAGCAGGAGCTCCATTCAATACCTAAGCAGATGGAGATGCATTAATGACAGGCTCGGCATGGACATTGTAAACAAACTTAAGAGTTACTCTTCACATAATGACATTCATCTACAGTGGATTCCCTCCCATGTGGACCTCCACTTCAATGACTTGGCCGATGAATTGGCTAAGGAGGGCTCTGCTGAAACAACTGAAAATGGTGGACTACTTACGTTTAGTGAAATTTTCTCAAAGGTCAAAGCCGAAAACAGCAAGACTTGGAGGATCCCACCTACTCATGACTGGTACGAACAAAACCATCCTGGGGCTGCCCTGGAGCTGAAGGGCAATAGGAAATTGCAAACCACCATTACCAGGCTCATTACTGGACATACTCGCACCCTTACATTCGTTCAGGGTCAGAAGGTGTTCCCTGTGTGCCTCAGGTGTAATTTCCACCAAGCTTCTCCGGACCATCTGCTCTCCTGTCTGGGTTTGGAGAAGAGAGATCTTTTTGAAAACCCTGCGCTGGTTCGGGACTTTCTCTGGGCGAACGATCTACTGGACTTGGTCTAGATTGTACTAGATCAAGTGGAATAAGGAACAACAACATATAATATATATATATATATATATATATATATATATATATATATATATATATATATATATATATATATATATATATATATATATATATATATATATATATATATATATATATATATATATATATATGTATGTCTAATATTAGTTTTCAAAGTTTAAACTAATATCAAATAATTATGCAAAGAATATTGTCTTTTTATATTCTTTAAAATTTGTATCTAGAAAAGTAGTGTTTTTAAAGCGCATATTTATAAAGATGATATGGAGAATTATGTTGAACTGGTTTATATTTCTCTACACATTTTCTTTTCTCATAAACTGAAATCAGAGAGCTGTCATCCTGACACTCTCGAATCTTGATTACAATAGTTTTTAACGAGTTATTTATGATTGATGCGAGACTGAACAGGATTTAGCTTGTTGAGGATCAACAGGAAGAAAAGTTATTGTCAAACCCATTTAGCACTTGTGTAGTGCTCAATGAAGAATAAATGTGAGAACCACTCTCAAAAATGTTTAAGTATTAAAATTAATTCTTTTGAAATATTAGGAATCACATCCACAAACCCCTGAACGACTACCTCATTAGTAACATGCGAATTTATGATGATGCTTCTGTAATCTTAACACAGCAATGTTCAGCAAATGAATCATAGAAGACAAATCATCAAAAATGAGTAGTATATTGTTCGCTGTATTTTGAAAAAAAAACCTCTCTTATTTTCATATTAACTTACATCTAATTATACTAAAAATTTCGTCTCTATTTCCTATCTCTTACGACACATATTATACCAATCTTTAAGAATTTAAAAATATTTTTTAAATATATCCTTGTTTTATAGTTATCAAATTAATTTCTCTCATAGTGTATTTAGATACTATATTAATATCTATCTAGAATAATGAGTTATGAAAAACGCTATGTTATTCGCTCTAACTCATTATCATTTGCTAATTTATCAGCACATTCATTTCTGGTCGCCTCGAAATAAGTTCCATGGCAAAACATGAATCATCTCTTTAGAAATTAAAAGATTAAAAATTTTGAAGAGTCGATAATTATTGAATCCGGATCATTATGTACTGCGTTGTCCTGAAGAACTGATAATGAATCGAATAAAAGAAATCTATTTTAAAATGTTGTTGTTGTTTCTAATATCCCATCTACAATGATGGAGTCAGATCAGATCAAGGAAACCGTTGATATTAATGAAATACGATACAAAAAGTTTACATTATTTTGGATATCCTCTCATTTTAGTCCAAGGTAGTCCAATATGTGATGAGGCAATGTGCCGGTTATTGCTGACATTTAAAGCAAAGAGGAAACCTCTTGCTAACCCTAAGATGTTTAGACCTTTCAAGTGCCCATTGGCAAGTCGGGACAGACATATGTTGGTTTAACTGCCCCAAGGAAGAGTAAGGGAAAGTCCTGATCGTTTTGTACTCCGTTTTTATACTTACTCGGTTTTGTACCTGCGTATATCGTTTTTCTACTTATTGCCTATATATTGATTTTAATCTTAAAAATTTAAATTTTAATTTTACTTAGCTCCCACTGAGATTTGATATTCATTTTGATATGTAAACTTTAAAAAAATTTATAATATACAAGCAACATACATAATCTATTAATATATTAAAAATTTTTGTATACAAAATAAAATATCTTTTATATTTTTTAGGCAAATAAAAATATGTTTTGTTTTGAGATAAAAAAAAGACTTGTGTGAAGTTATCATCAAATATTAGATGATATTTAAAATTATAAGTTATTTTCTGAATACATTTCATCGCATTCTGCTTAAATCATTTTGTTTTATTTTGAAAACATGCATGCATTATCAAATTAATGTTAAATAAATCATAATACTATGTTAAATAAATCAGTGTTTACTATAATTATCAATTTTTAGATTAATATGGGAAAAATACATATAAAATTTTTAAAAAAGATGTTTTTCTAAAACAAATATTTTCTCAACTTCTCATATTAATTTCATCGTAAGAACTTGTAATGATTTTTCTAGAAGGCAGTTTTGCTCACAATAGCTAACAAATGTAACTTATAATTTACATTTGTTGTTGTTTTGTGGAAGCTAGGCTGGCAATATGAGATGCGCTGCTATACATTTCCAGCTGAATTTGGAGTGGAGTCCGACTTCCTCAGTATGCACATATGCCATAGGTACCCCTTTATGGAATAGGTAACCATTCACAACCCATTTATACAAGAAAAGGACAAATACGGGAGAGAAAGAAAGTACATCTATGCCCGAACTAGGTTTATAACAAAGGACCTTATTATCCGCAGTCAGGCACGCTGACCGCTAGATAGGGTGAGCTGCTTAATTTACATTTAATTATAATTATATCCATAAAAAAGCATATAAGCGTAGCATTACGTATGCAATTAATTATTAAATATGTTTTTATATGAGAAAAATTCTATATATTTAATAATAAAATCATCATTTTCTCACGCGGAATCTAATGAAAACAGATTTTTTTTCTTTTAATGTATCCCTACAACCTTTAATTTAAAGAAAAAATGAGAAATATTACGTATTTAATTCTCAGTTTTATATATATTAATAATATTTGACATTATGGAATGTATTACACTAAAGTCAAAACCACTAGGATGTGCTAAAAAGTGCTATATAAGAAAACACCAAAAATGGTTATAAAAGAAATTTCATAACGTATATATTGTTTTAAAAAATTAAATTAATAATATAATACGTTTTAACTTGGTTTTAAATAAAAACACGTAGGAAGCAAGAATGATAATGTAATTGCAGATGTCGTTAAAGAACATTTAATGGAGCTTCTTCATCAACATAAAAAACATTCATTACAATAATGAATTTATTCATTTAAATAATATCAAATCAGATATTTTAGTTAATTTACAAAAAGAGACAACGCAATTTTCTTAGTTAGTAGTTACATTCTGAGAAATGAAATATATATTTACCATTACTTATTTTTTGTTATGAATGTATAACTAAAGTTTTATAAACATAGGGCATTTTTATGGAAAATAGCTAAAGTAAACATACATAGTGTTTGTTAAAAAAAATATTAATTTGTAATTTGATGAAGTTCTGTTAAATTAAGAAAAAAATTGTTTCTTATTAATAGACTGTGAGAGAAGTTATAAAACAATTTTATCACAACTTACACTGATTTTTGGCTGCTTAATATATTTTAAACAAAGTCTATTTTCTTCTCCATTCATTAAATATGAAAGTGTAAATACAGTATGCCCACTAAAGTCCCTTGCTATCCTATTAACTTCGGAACGGCAGCTGCTATATTTATAAATGTGGTGTCTAGGTATAGTAAAGCAGCCATGCGCTAATAAATAAAACCACTTACCGTGCCACCGGGTGGAAAACTGTGGAGTTATCATTCGTATCTCGAAAACGGAACGAGATAGGAAAAAAAAGTGATTTACAAAGTTTTAGAGCAGTCTTGATTTAGTACGAAAAGATACCTTGTAGGCATTAATGCGAAGAATACAACGGTTGAAACGCGCATTTGTTGTTTCGGACTGTGGCGTGGACATCGTACGTGTGCATATTTGAAAAAAAATCGTTTTCGTGGTTACATTTTTCACTTTTATTTCGAAATGGGAAGAATGGAAGTATTAAAAATAATTCCAACAATTTGTATACAGTATGCAAATACGTAAGAAACGCCACACCTGTTCATCTGAGACAGCTATGAAAGAAACATCTTCTTGGGGCTGTAGTATGTTGATGCTCATGGTCATGGCTGAGAATTCCAAAGCTGAGTATTGTGAGATGGATTTCCTGTATGGTGAATGTCGACGCAAGGCACAATCAGCAGCAAGGTTGTACCGCCAACGTTTCCCTGCAAGCCCGCATCCTTCTCTTCAAACCATCCTAATTTTTGTAAATAATTTAATGGAGACAGGTTGCGTTACTAGTCAACCTCGATCTGGCAGACCAGCTAAGGTGAGATGGCAAGTTCAACCGGATGAGTTATTAGCATATGCCATCGCATATCCGAAATGCAGCGTAAGAGAGATCAGTCAACACAGACCAACGACTGAACAGGTTTTAGTGGACGGGGATGCCGAGCGACGTTATGCATGGTGCAACTTCGTCATGAATCAGATACAGGTCCAGCCTACATTCTTGGTAGATATAATGTGGACGGATGAGGCATGCTTTTCACGGAATGGCATGTACAATAGGCAAAGCACCCATTACTGGGCGGTGGAAAATCCTAAATGTTTCGTCAGCGTTCGACATAAATTGCGGTATACTATTAACGTTAAGTGCGCAATTTACAGTAACAAGCTGATAGGCCCGATATTTTTCAATGGCACGTTAACGGGTGCACGATATTTACAATTTCTACAGAAGGTATTTCTACCCGATTTTGTGTGGTGAACCAGCAATTGTTTAATCTTAAGAATCTATTGTTTCAACATGACGGTGCGCATTCTCACAAGACATCTCCAGTGAAGCAAAATTTGACAAGGAATTTGACAACCAAATACTAGGGTATGGCGGTTTCGAAGAGTGGCCTCCACGTTCTCCTGATCTGATTCCACTGGACTTTTTCTTGTGGAGATACTTGAAACAGCTGGTGTATGCAACCCATCCACAAAAATTGCAGGACGTTAAACGACGCATTACGGTCGCGTGTTCCAACGTGTGCAACGTAATCTTCAAGCGAGGATCCAATTGTGCATTGCAGCTGACGGTGAGAAGTTTGAACATATTAAATAAAGTATATTGTTATAACTATTTGTTTTTTTTTTTCTTTCTTGGATCGTTTTGTCACGTCACAGCACGAAACAACAAATGCGCGTTTTAACTGTTGTATTCTTCACATTAATGCCTACAAGGTATCTTTTCGTACTAAATTGAGGATGCTCCACAACTTAGTAAATCACTTTTTCTCTCTATTCCGTTATGTTTTCGAGATAGGAATGCTAACTCCGCAGTTTTCCACCAGGTGGCGCAGTAGTCTGTTTCATTTAGTAGTGCATGGCTTCTTTACTATACCTAGACACCATCTTTATAAATATAGTAGCAGCCATTCCGAAGTTAAGAGGGTGGCAAGGAACTTTAGTGAAAATACTGTAGACAAGTGAAAATTATAAATACTTTTTGAATCATTGCCCAAAAATTTAATATTGTGTGGTAAATAAAAAAATTTAAACACATGACCAAGGAAAATTTGTTTTCTGTTATATTTCAAATTATAAAATTCGATAGCTTAAAAATTCAACTTTCATTTTATTTAATCAAGATAACTAGAACATAAATTAAGCTTATATTACGTGTTTATTGATATGAAATTTTCTAAATGGCAATGTGAATTTGATAAAATAATTTTCGTAAAGTTAATTTTCATTTAAATATATATTATTTTAAACTAGGGAGAGGTATTCAATAATTAAAGTAATTCTTCACCTTCAGCAATATTTACAAAAGTAAAATCATTATATTTTTGATTTTGTCTTTTACATTTATAAACATTTTTAGAAATATTAAATATTCAAAAATGTTGAATCTGATTTATTACTAACATTTATTAAAACTTACGAATACTGCACACTTTTATATGAATAGGAACTCTTGACATTGCATAAAATTTTAGAAATATATATATATATATATATATATATATATATATATATATATATATATATATATATATATATATATATATATATATATATATATATATATATATATATATATATATATATATATATAAAGGTCTTAATGTTTGATACATTCAATTTTTGCTTATAAAATATCCAGAATTATTATTATGAATTCAAACAACTTTTAAAAGCTAAATTAGATTACATTAAATATTATGCCTTGAAAACTTTTATTTGCTTCCTCCTTAAATGTAGACCATTAATATTAAAAGGTTTTTGATTTATCTGTACCTATAATGATAAAATTTGCAAGTGTAATATGTCTGCTTCATAATACTATTCAATAATGCTTATTTATTGAATTTCATTATAAAGGAAGGTTATTGTAATTAATGATTCCAATAGCTTAAATTTTAGAATTTTTGCTCTGATTGCCGTAAAATAATATTTACATCATATCATTGACAACAATGGTATTATGGATTAAATTTCGGCTTCAGGAAAAAGGGGATTTTTTTTATTGCTAAGATGTGTTTTATTTAAAATTAATCGGGTTAATTAGTTTTGTGAAAAAGTCTGCATGAAATAATTAAGTGAATATTCTCAAATTCAATGTGACTTTAACTACTTTTGTAAGTAAAGAACATATTTTATCACTTTTACATTATAAATTTGACTAACGTTTTATATTTTATATGTTAATTTGATTTAAAATGTTATTTAACGGCTAAATTCTTTGCAGATTTATTAAGTAAAACATGCAGTAGAAATCATTGTCTCTATGTGCATATTTCTTGTAATTCATCTTAATTCCACTTATTAAATTTTTATTCAAATTAAATATTTTAAAATCAAATTAATAAAAAGCTAGAATTTTTTTAAAGTTAATTTATAATTTTTAATAAGTTTTAGTTTAACTATTTTATCTCTTAGTTCCTTAGTCAAGTTCTAGTTTTTTAAAGATAATTTTTTTTTCCAAAATAGGACATTTAGAGTTTCTCCAAGTACTGCTGCTCAAAATTCAGAAAGTTTCTAAACTTTTCAGGAAAGTAAACATAAATGAAATTTTTAGCAATTTATAAAGCGTTAAATATTAATTAAAAATATTATCAAAATAGTTTTTATGAAAAATGAATATTTTTACGTGTAGAACTGAGTTATTCAGTACTATTTTTAAGACATTATTCATTATTTTGTATTCTTCGAAGATTAATAAAGTTTGATCGATTACACATAATTAACTTTTTTGATAACTCTTTTTGTAACTTTATTTTTCAAATAAAAATTCTAATTTCGTAACAGAATTTTTAAATTTTAAAAACTTGAAGTTGCTTTAATTTATATATAGCATTACAATAAAGAAAATATAGTCATTGTTTTAGATTCCTAAAATTTTTGGCTGTAATTATTTTCAGGATACAATTATGTAATAATTAATGCATTTATGTAAAATTTGCTTAAATTACATTTTATTTTTTAAATGTTTATATTCCACAGACGGAAAATGTGTCTTTTCAAACTCAATTTTAATTTTTAAAATCTTAAAATTACTTAAAAATTTAAAAATATTAAACTAAGAATAAAAATCTTTATCTTAATTAGTTTAATAGTAAATTTATAGAAATGCATACTATGTTGAATTTAAAAAGTCGCAATTACAACTACAAACCAAATATAAATTAAATAAATGTTCCTTTCAGTGTTCGAATAGTATCTTGTTTTTCCATTAACGCAAAAATTGCGTTAATGGAAAAAATTTTAACAAAACAAAAATTTAAAACAAAAATTTTTGTGCCGTTTATATCTATGATTTTTTCTAAATGAATCATTTGACTGAGCTCAACAACTTTTGAAAATGATTAATTTCTTTTCATAAGAGCATACTATTTAACTTAACCCCATAAATATACCTAAATTCTTATCAACTAATTTTTATGCAATGCAAATGCCCTAGTTTTACTGAAAACTCCTTTTTAGGAGCAAATTTCATTCAACAAATTCAAAGTATTTAAACTGTTATGCAAACTATTCTTTTAATATTTAAATACCATTAAAGATAACAATGAAATAAAAGCTAGAAATCATATAATGCATGATGGCTCACAATAATATGTATTTAATTATTGATAATTATTACGTTAATAATTTTAAAAAATATTAAATTAAGTAAAAAATATATATTAGAATGCACTCAACCAATATCATTGAATCTCCAGTATGGCACATAATATAACTTCAGTTGTATGTACCCAATTTAGTCTTTATCAAAAAAACCAAATTGACAATCAAGCGAAAGATGTATAAGCTTTTACTCCCCAAATATATTTATATCCTGAAAGCCCTAAATTTAATACAGCTGTAATCACTAAGAAGGTCCTGAAGCTGTCAACAGCGCAAACAGAGCAAAAACAAGATAAATGCCTTTGTTAAGCACAAGGAACAGAAGCAAATGCAGCGAAGGAAGTAATGGAAGAGAGAGAGAAGTGGAAGGAAAATCTTTCCATCTGATAAGACAAAAATCCAAGAAAATAAAGTGAATGCCTTCTTTTATCATCATCCCACCTGTCCCATTTTTGGGAAGAGCTACCGTGTCCTAGAGTAGTTTATCTTATTCCGGGATGCCGGACAACCGCAGGAAGACTCGCCGGACAACACATAAACAACGTGTCTTCCGGAAGATAAGATCCCAAGATTGATTTGGATCCTCTCTTAAGGATCAAGAAGGTGTCACTTATTTCTTATGTTGATGGATAAGACGCGATTTACGAAGGTGGATTTGGATCTCACAAGAAAATAAATTTAAAAGTTCTAAAAAATAGGAAGTTTGAAAAAGGAAACAAAAGACAGTAAATTTTGTACAATCTACATTTTTTTATTCAGTATATTTTCCTGCCATGTGATTGAAGTAAACGAGAGGATATTAGAAAAGTTGATCTTAGAGAAATTTGAATCACAGTTTAAAATTTATAACTTTCAAGTTAGATTATAAAATATTGAACATAAATATCCACTTTAAATCGTGTATTAATTATTTGGAATGAATTAACAATTTATTTATATTCTTGTATAAATGTGTTATAGTTTTTAAGGATAATCATCAAAATTTCTGGGAATTTTGAAAGATTGAATTTTGAAAAAAGAATTTCAAAAGAGAAAATTTTGACCAAAAGAAAACTAATAATTTATGATAATTTAAGAAATATGTTGTTTGCTATACGACTTCAAATCTATGATATTTAGTATGTTTTCTATGTATATTTAGTATGTTTAGTATCTATGATATTTAGTACGTACATAATAATAATGTTTTTATATCCATTATGACTCGAAAACACGAAAATATATTGTATATACATGTACATTAAGTATATGTGTCATTATGAAAAGCTTAAAGTTTTGAATATGTATGTTAAATGCAAAAATATTTCCTATTTTTGAATGGATCATTTAGAATAAAATTATGTAACTCACAAAGTAATCTGTCTCATTGATTAAAATATTTTTATGCTAGAATGTTCCTGGCTTCCTCTGCAGTTTAATTATAGTATTAACAAATTGCATAAGAAGCAAGGACCATTATAGCATAAAAAATATATCAGTCAATATAATATGAGGAGAGAAGTATTAAATTGACCTTAAGAAAACAATTTATATGAGGTCTACATATCTCAGCAATGCTCCACAGACTTTTTGTGAGATTTTATACAAGTAAATTTTCTCGACATGTCTCTTAGATACAACTTTCTTAATCAAAGTATAAATTCTATAACAGAGAATCTGAAAGCATTTTTTACAGATTTTTGTTCTAGGAGGTTGTTTACAATAACTAAACAGGATAGTTCACCAAATTAAACTAGAAATATTATGGTTCGTTTCAGAATGTGAACATGCATGCCTCCCTATTTCTCATGGAATACAGTTTTTACGCATTTGGTTCGTGAAAAAAGCAATATATGGATAGTTTTTCGAGCAATTCAAAAGAGACTTAAAAATAAAACCACTATTTTCGCTTTCAAAATTTTTAAAGGATAGTTAAAGTTTCTATGTGGCGTTTCATTTTTCTTTGCTAATGGTTTTTCCACAAGGAAATGTTAAGGATAGTTAAAGTTTCTATGTGGCTTTCCATTTTCATTTGTTAATAAACTTTCTTGCAGGAAATGTTAAGGAAAATTAAAGTTTCTATGTGACGTTCCATTTCCTTTTGTTAATGGATTTTCCAGAAGGAAATGTTAAATAAATGTGGAAACAGAATTGACGGTTATTGGACGATAATGTAAGTAATTGGATGATAATGTAAGAAATTGGATGAAAGGTGATAACAACTATCATATTCTTTGTAAATAATAAGCACATTAGCATTTCTTGTATATAATTTTCAATTTCTGATATCACAAATAAATAAATAAATAAATAAATATATATATATATATATATATATATATATATATATATATATATATATATATATATATATATATATATATATATATATATATATATATATATATATATATATATATATATATATATATATCCATATTTAATAGCATGTAAATTAAACATAAAATATACATATACAGACTTATTTCTATAGAATGGAGAATTTTAAATTTGTTATAATGAGAAAATTTAATTAAATATATCTTTCGAACAAAAATATGTATAGAGTTATGAATAATATTTAAGCTAAAAAAAATACAATTACGCGTGTCACGTCTTAACATATATTCTAATCAACCGCTCTTGTTCTTACATAGTTCAATGTGATGTAGATATGTATACAATGTATGTATTAAGCACTTTTAATTCCCACCAAGAAATTAACACCGACCACCTGTTGTGCACTGAAAAATGTTATTACGATGTTCTGCTTACAACCCATTTTATGAATATGTATTTATTTGAGTATCACTTTAAAGGAATACTTTCAAGTGATTTTTATCTTTCAACTTTCTGAAAAACAGCTGATTCTCTTAAGAAGAAGTATAATATAATTTTTAGTTTATTTTCTCACCTCTTATTAAAATAACGTACAATAATTCGAGCTTCAAACTAACCTAGCAATTTTTTTTAATTTTAAGGCTTGTTTTTAAATAAGTAATTAATTTAAAAACATTTCTCGCTGTTTAAGAATAATACTTCACTATAATTTAATATTATGATGACATCTTAATTAAAGTATACATAATTTTTTTCATAAAATCAGCTGTATTTTTTTCAAATTAAAAAAGAAAATGCTAATAGCTTTAACATTGCTAAATTAAAAAAGCAAAACAATGATTATTTCAATGAGCAACTTGTTAATTAACATTTTAAACTATAAAAAATTTAAATAAGTAATATCAATTATTATACGAAACAATGTTTAATTAAAATGTCATTTACTTTGTTATGAAAATAGAAATTAAATCAAATAAAAATATGCTTTTAAATACTATTATTCATATTTTTTTACTGTTTGCCATACAAAATATTAATTGTTCTTGTTTTATGATATCTCAATTAATGTGGTATCGTTTGAAGACGAAATTCCAAGAAATCTCAATCAGAATACTTTACGGAAATGAAGGAGGAACACGAATACACAACGCAAAATAACTGGCATTCAGACTCCCCAGTTCGTGATGTCTTCTAATTACGAGCAATGTGCAGACGACACGTAACCTCCGAATTTCCGCTTCAGATAAAACAAACGATCTAAGTTCTGTTGCCAGATGCGTTTCTATCTTATTTTGCTAAGATCCTATTACGAAACGGCACATATACTTCGTATTTTCTGTCGCTTCAGAAGTTCTGGTTTATCTGATGCAACCAGATATTTTTTTTTGTTCGTAGGTCTTCCAATTAGCCATGGATGTAATTGTGCTTTCGCCAAGACCTGGAATCGTAATAAAAAGAACACGATAGAACAATTAATTTGGTTGAATAAGAAAGAACTCAAACTCATTACATTTACGTTCTTTGTAGATTAAAGAGACTTCAAAAGCATCTGGTATATTTATATTACGCATGAACGATCAAATAATGGAAACGCTTTCTTCGTTATCTTGAAATTATTTTCTAAATTTCTGAATTGCATTTATCTTTTTCAATAGCGGTTAATTTTTCTGATTGCATTGTAGTTTCATTTTACTTAAACATTTTATTAAAATTTCTTAATACATATACAGATGCTAAAAATATCAACTGTTCATTTTTTTAAGATTTAATTAATTTTTACATTAAGATATTAAATATCTTATTTTCCTAAAAAGAGAAATTTCTTTATGAGATTAAATTTTTACTCCTTTTACTTTGAAAGAATATATTATTATAAAATTATTTCAAGATTAGTTATAAAGAGTAGAGATTGAAAATAATACTATATTATTATATGTACTCATCTAATAGTTTATTTGTATTGTCATTCCGTGAAGCAGCTATAATCACATTTATGTTAAAGTTATAACGTAAATATATTACATTGAAAATAAAATTATAATAAAACGCATAGTTTTTAAAAGTATTTAAATGCATAACTAAACTATATTAAGGATATTTCTACTGTATATTTTTTAACAAAGTTAAAAATACTTTAATTAATTTTTTCTGTACATTTTAGTGGAATCGTTGTAAAATAATTTTAGAAATAAAATTTTAATTTATGTTAAATTAATTTGCACGCTTCACATATATATTCTTTTCAGTTTTTACTGTTACTTCTTTTTAATGATTATTTATTGCAATTTTCTTTCCTTTCTCAGTTCAATTCAATATTCTATAGATTAATTTTTTTATCCCACGTACGCAGTACATTTATAAAAATTACTTTTAATGATTAGTATTATAGTTAGTAAGATTGAAAATCCTATTTGCAAAAAAATGTATTAGATAAGGTTTTATATATTCACTTCACTACTATAGCTTCATTTCACTGCTATAACTTGTCGTTTCTCTGTTACGAATAGTAATTAAAATATTGTAATAGAAACAATGAATAAATTTTCTTATTTAATTTAAATAAATGTAGCATTCCTATTACTCAAAAACATGGGAAAATATTTTCATACACATAGTTTTTGAAAATGATAAATGCAAAATAGGGAGTATACACATAATTTAAGTAACTTTTATCTGTATGTTATCAAAAAACATGGAATAATTCAAATGATGCACACAGGTTTTCTCTAACTATTATCGCCATCTGGTGACCTTCCATGTAATTACTTTCTGATTAAGTGAATCTTTCAAGAAAGAAATGTTAAATGTTAGCAAATACATAAAAGTATTTTTTATATCTATTTTAAAAATTAATATATTGTTTTACAAATATGTGTTATGCTTTTTCTTATGCAACCAAATATTTTTAGTTGTTTATTACATAAAACGGGTTCTTCCTTCTTAATATATTGTGTATGTCTTCGTCCAAAGCATGAATTTCTTGAATTTGTGAAATTTCTAACAGCCATAAAATATATGAAAAATAATTTCGTCTGATGCTGTATCCATTAACACTAGCATTTTTCAATCAATAAATAAATTGTAAAAATTCTAATTTCATTTTAATTTTCTTATTTGGGAATAATATTTGCAACTGGATAGAGTTGTTAAATAATAAATAATTATTGAATTTAATTTCAATCTTTTTTTAACTTATATTAAAGAATTTTTTCCATATCCGTATGAAGTGCACGTAATTATCTATTAATTTGTCAATGTCTTTTATATTTAAGATTTTATTTTTTATTAACATTAATTGGTGGAGATATTTATAACAAAAAAGTTTTTATTTAATATTTGTTTCATCACTACTTTACAAGTGATCAAGATAACTGGAGTGATTACCGATTACTACTTTTTTCTGAACATTATAATAAATTTAGCAGAATGATCCAACAAATATTACTTATATAAAATAATTTCTATACCAACAAAGACTTTTCGTTTATAAAACAGATATTAAAAAAATCGAGATTAATCATATTTGATTTAAAATAAAATTTATTTAAAGAAGAGGAAAATAAATGGCTAATTGTCTTATGACTTATTAAAATATACAAATAAGCTTCTTAAAATTTTACATTTTTATATGATTTAAATATTACTGAATGTTTTAAACATTATCTTGTGACATTTTACAGTGAAATAAATATTGAAAATAGCACAAAGAGTGTTCAGGATTGCATAATGTACCAATATACATCCATGTTAGATATATATGGCTGAAAAAGGAAAATAAACTAATTTCAAAAGTCTACAAATTTCCCAGTTCATTGCAAACCTAAGCAATTATTAAAAACTAAATTATTATTATATATTTAATAAACTATTTACATGCTTAATAATGATACGTAATATATCACATATTCCGCATATTTATTGATTTCTGATAATATTTCAACACAAAAGAGTGTTATAAATTATGTTTTAATTCATTCTTTTGGGGTTTATATGAGAGAATATATATCAAAAATTGTGCCTCGATTTTTCAAAGAAAAAGCATTAGCATATCAACATTAATTTAAATGCAAAGCAAATCAAATATAACTAACAATTTCTTAGGAATTATGCTTGAGGTAAAAATGGATTATTAGAAAACGCATATTAACAAACATCGATGTAAAAATATTTAGTTAGATTAAAGTCTTTCAAGCTTGCTAAAATAAAGTACTCGTCATTAAACTGCATGCACGAGAAGCGAAGAGAAAACTACATGCCTTCTCAGCAAAACTATATGAAAGTCGTGATTCAAAAATGGAAAAGTAATTTGAAGTCATGCTGATACACCCGCTTGATATTTATGTTACTTGCTACAAAAGAAATCATTTCGGCAGAGGCAATATTTGAGACTTTCCTTTAAAAGAGAAACTTTTCATTTTACATTCAACCTGATCGGATGCTCAGGGGTTGTGGAAAGATAAATCTTTTTCCACTTCTTCTTCTCTCCTCCCTCAGTCCATGGAATGCTAGCCAACGAACCTTGATTTTTTTTCCCTTTGGTTCGTTGAGATTGAAAGAAAATTCAACAGGACCCACTCTTTTTTTCCCTCAAAGCAACCAAAGTGGATTTCTTTTTATCCGAGTCTCTTTTTATTCCTATGCTCCTATTCTTTCTCTTAAAAGCAAAGCAAAATAAATTCTTCAAGCGGAAATGTCTCCTTAGGAATAATTTAAAATTCTAAATTATATTTTAACTTTAAACTTCCAGTCCTGGGCTTCTAAAGTAAACTGATAAAGTACCCATAATATTTTTTTTCTTCTTATCCCACATCTTGTTATTATTTCTTCTTCCCATCTTTTTGAATCATGCCTAACAAGGGAAGGTCCCCGCTTGAGCTCGAAAATCGTTTATGTGGGTAAGGTCCTTTCATAGCTTCCCAAGTGAATGGGGGCTTTGAATATAATGTACCACTAGTAACTGCATTTTTCCCGAAATTTTTTAAATTATGGAAAATGTTCTGGAATGTTTTCCTGGCTTTCGTGGAAATTTTGGCAGATTTATTGTTTAAAATATTCACATTTCTTTAAGGAAGAACGTGATAAATTTAACGAGATCTATTTTCAAAAAATATTTTATGTTTGTCACTTCAATTCATGATATCTTCTTCAAAACATTTCACAATTTAGGCAAACCGTTTTAAAAAATTTTTTAACTCTAAATTTTCTAACATTTAATTTTGGTCATCTAAATTCCATGAGGTTGAACATAAAATTTACTAAGTTTATTGAACAACATTTGCAGTTTAATGTACGATAGATATTAGAAGGAATAATAATCTCAAAATATAAAGATGGGTAATATAAATGGTAATGTACCCAACATATAGATATTCTACCATTAATATATTTTAGTAATTTTTACGATTTAGTAGTTTAAAGCAGTGGTCGGTAAACTGCTTGACCTCACAGACCGGTGACCACTAACAGGATTTTTAAAAGTGTTAAATATATTTATAAAAAATAGTGATAAAATAACATATACATTGTGTCTAATTGACAAAAGTAAATTATTGATTGTAACCAAATTATGAAAGCTTTATTAATAAATCATGATAAAATAAACAATTAAAACGTGATCTAAGTATATCAAACTTTTAGCATTATACATTCCTAGTGTTATGGATGTTTCTGCTTACTTGAAATAAGATCCCAATAATTATAAAAATCCCAATAAAATTGTAAATATTATACCAATAAATATGAAATAATAGAAAATATAAATGGTTAAGATCCTACCTGTCATAAACATCAATTTACAAAAAAAAAGTTTATAATAATCCAATCAATATATTGAGTATATTTCATATTGAACTCAATACGTCCGTAAGCTCACCCTTAAACGCTTGAACTGATATGCATATGCGGCATATAGGAGAGTGAAACATTAGAAGAATGTGAAACGAGGCGAGACAAAACATGTAGCTAAAACAATGCAGCTACAGCAGTAGGATTTATTTACTGTAGCGTTATTCTATGAAGTAGTGTTTTAATAACCTTCCCGTATTATTATGAATTTAATTATGAGTCAATGGGTGTTTCAAAACATGAATAAGTATATTCCACATTTTTCTGTGTACCAGCTATAAAAAACAGCAAGGGAGATCATAATGTCTTGTATCATATGGTGATGCATGTCGCCAACTTAAATAGTATATTGCTGAAGAATACACCTTAGAATCTTTGTTGTTGGACAAAATCAAAACAGCAAAACCGAAGCTATTCTTTAAGAAATATCTATACTTAAAATTAATTTACGTACATGCGATCTAACATAGATTAACATTTATGCTAAGTTTATAAATCACGGTAAAAAAACCATTTGCTGATTTTCCTACATTTATGCCAAAAATTTTATTCTTATTTATTTAATTTTTATTTGTGAGAGTGATTTTTAACATAATGTTATTTTGGACCAATCTATTAAAGGCTAAATTCTTGAATTTATGAATAAATACTTTAACTTACAGTTTTATTTAAAAGTAATATTATTGTCAGAACTTATTTTAGCATTGCATTATAAAGTAGAACTCGTCTTTTGCAAATCTGAAAGTGGGCGGTCTATTTTGTTTCCTTCACTCATCTATCTTGTGAGTACTTGAAAAAATGCTTTACGAACTTTAAAATAGGAAATAAGGAAAAAAGATTCTGAGAAGTATTATATATTAAATGATCAAAAATCATTCAGAACAATTTTCAAGTGTTTGGATTTTTACTACAAAGTTTTACAATAATTTATTAAAAGCAAGAAACTTATAATAAGTTTTCGAAAATTCAAATAGATTGTATAAGTCAGATTTCAGTAATTGAATGAATTTTATTACCAACAGATTTGCACTATTTTTCATGAATTAAAGCTGCTACATTAAAAAAAGGCTGGATTATGTATATTTTTTCAAACTTAAATAATAACAACTTTTTGTAGAGTGTTTACGACTTTCTTAAATAGCAACACTGGAAAAGTTTTACTTAATAAGTTGTGTTGTAGCTTAAAATTGTGTGTGTAAAAAATAAAAACACTTTAGCTAATGATTCATAATTTACCGATGCTTTAAATTAATAAAAATATAAGAAGCTCTTTTAGTTTACTATTGTTATAGCTTAAATAAATTATATATTTACTATGCTTAGAGAATTTGTTATTGAGAAAAATAAATTTTGAAAGTAATGAATTTTTCATTTCTGTGAAAATATATCTATTTTTATATGAAGGTATATTTTTCATAAATTTATTTCATCTTTATTGAAATTAATGAATTTAATAATAAAATAGATAGTTTTAAATAAAGTAGTTACGAACCAAGATATGCGAAAAGCTTATAAGCAATATAAATATAATAATAAGTAGTAAGTAAAAGCCTTCTATTTAGTACTATTAAAAATAAGGAAAGATATGGTATTAAAATTTAACACCCTTCCCTTACAGAGTTTTCGCATGACGATGTATATTAGTATGAAAATTCAATCATATTGTGTAAAGGTATTTAAAGTGTTAAAGGAAAAATACAAAGTATCTATTTGAAATATTTCGCATAATAGATTGAAATAAGCAATGACGTAGTTATCATAAATACAGTGATTTATTAATGATAATGTTTTAATTTTGATTAAAACCTTATAACTATGTACATTTTAGCATTTTTACAGATAAAATTTATTAATATATTCTTTTGATATGAATTTGGATAATACTTTTAATATTTTTTACTGACGCTAGCAGCATATATCCCTTGGGTTATTAATACATTATGTTTGAGAAAACGACAATTTATCATTGCTAAGAACTTATTACAAATTTCTCAATTTCAAGATATAAAAATAAAATTTAATTTGCTTATGGCCGATTTCCTATGAATTTACAAAATGCAAAAGAAATAGTTATAAGAGAATAATTTTAAATTATATTATAAAAAGCTTTTAACAATATACTTTGTAATTATCTATGCAGAAACTATTTTAAAAACATTCATCCTTCTTAAACAAAGAATATACATTTATTTGCTTACCTCATGCTCGTTCCCAATATTTTATCTTTCCAAATTAAAAAATTGTTTATTTATTCAAATTAAAAAAAAATTTTAAATCTCCATGAAAAAATAATAATAAATACAGTATTTCAAACACATAAATAACGTTTGAAACTGCATAAATCATACCTACACAATATCATAATACATTTGGGTTCATATGTCAAATGACATATATTTATATTTAAACAATTTCACATATTTCAGTAACACTAATCTGAAGAAAACATTATTAACATTTTCCCTACAAGCATAAAAATTTAAAGCGTTAAAATAAAATTAATAATAATAAATATAGTGCATTTGTACATATGTACACATTTTTATATTGTATACTATAACTTGAACATATATTGTACGCTAAGACATTCTTTTCAACAATACAAGTGATAAATAAACATGCGTGGTATGTACTTTCTCCCAAAACAACCAAATCTTTTCTTCAGTCTTACGTGACCGGGTTTGGTAGGTGCTGTTCCGGTTATAAATTAAGAAGTTGAATCTGATGCATGTCGCCTGCAGTGATTCCCGTAAACATTTATTTGGGCAACTGTCCACGAACCTCTTAGGATGATTGATTCGTTCGGAGTGGATGAAAGAGGAATCTCGTGAAGCTTTATCTGATTTCCGAATTTTAAGGCATTGGGTTAGACATGTTTTCACTTGAATTACTTTCTTCCTTTACATATGGAAGTTATACGTTATTATGGAATAATCTAATAGAGAACACACTTTCGATTTTTAGAGTTATCATTTTATTGTAATTATTAAAATTGGTATTAATCTACTCTAAATTTTTTAAAATTAGTTATGTTCACATGTTGAACCACAGTAATCCAACTTGCTTATGATATTATTCTTTAAAATATTATTATAAATAATAATGCAAATTGAATATTTTTGTACTTTGTTTTAAAATATATCATGTTGATGCTTTACTTTCAGTAGTCTAAACAATATGACTACTTTGAATATTAAATTCTCTTATTCTTTTGTATATTAATCGGAATAAGGTAAAATATTACTTACGTTACCACTGAATGTAATAGTATGTATGCATGGATGTATGTAAATGAATATATACACACATTTGTTTCAACATTTCCGCATCAGATCTTTGTAGTGATAATATATACATATACATATATATATATATATACATACATATATATATATATATATATATACATACATACATATATATATATATATATATATATATATATATATATATATATATATATATATATATATATATATATATATATATATATATATATATATATATATATATATATATATATATATATATATATATATATATATATATATATATATATATATATATATATATATATATATATATATATATATATATATATATATATATATATATATATATATATGAGAATTACGAAATAGTGTTTATAGAATTTTATACTTTCTTTGTATATAATTCTATAACAATATCTGAATCATTTCAGTTAGCAAACTGAATATATAATCAATAATGTACAAGTATTGATCAAAAAAATGTCTCATTTATTGACGAAGAGGAACAACTGAATATCCATAGCAACATCTGTATAATGCACAATATCTGAATATGTTCTCATCAACCATTAATATTATTTCCGAACATGTCTTTCTATAGCATTTTATATACCATTGGAATGCTTAAAGGCTCTGCTTTTAAGCGTTTGTTGTCTTTTATCTTCAATAAAAACAATCCTTTGATAGTGAGTAATTTTCATATCTTACGAATATGAAAAACATTCAATAAATGTGTGTGAGATATGCAGGAAGAAATCAAAAAGCAAAATTACATTCCGTTGCTCAAACTGTATCAAGAATTGAATCTCAGACCTTGTTATTGAAGAGAGAATCATAATTAAGCCCATCTTGGAAAACTATTAGCCAAGACTAAATGGAATTTTTATCAGCTTACGGTTGTTGTAATTCTATGAAATTCTTTTCACAATGTCCTAATATTTCCCAATATTTATTAAAAAATAAATATTTGTAATAAATATTGGGAAGTATTTACATATCAGAAATTTTTAAATACCTGTTTAGTCTGAGTTGTATTGAGCATGCCGATACACGTCAGACTAAATAGGTCTTCCATGGGTCATTATCAGTTGAAATCATGATCTAGATTTTTCACTTTAGTTTAAGATCACAGATCAAAGATGAGCATCATATCAGTTAATTCAAAGTGTTTAATTGAATGATTTTTATACTCAAACGTTTACTTCAGCAAATAATCATTGATGTTCTCGCTGAAAACATGGTATTAGTTAGGATGTATTGTCGTAAGCATTGTCATGTCTCTGCTATGTTAGACAGTTTTGCATCTCAACAAACAATCATTGATAATATCATTGAAAATATGCTATTAGCCAGAACATGTTCTTGCACATGAGTTGTTTACTTAATGCTGTGAATAATAAGAGTTCTTAGTCATTTTTTCATCACTAACAACAATTATTGCTTCTCACATTGGAAAAATGATGTAGACCACACATATTGAAATAATGTTCCTTATTTACTAATGTAGATAATGAGATGCCTGACACTATGTAACATCCAATGATACTGACATGGAAAAATGATATTAAGAATCATGAGTTGTAGCGCAAGAATTGTTTACTTAGAACTGTAAATAATGAGACACCTTATCTCTGTGTTGAAAAAAAATGAAGCATAAATAAATAAATGCATCTTAGAAAATTTGGATTAAATATTTGTCAGCTAATTAGATATTTGTAACCGACAAACTATGGCTTCTCATTTAAAATCTCAAATACTTTGTTTTTAAGATAAAAATTACATAAATTTTGTCATATTTTCATCTTTATTGTACAAATCGCATATTGTTTTCATCAATCATTTTCTCTTATATTCTTCAAAATTTACACTACTTCACAGTTTAAGTACATACGTATGTCATTAAAATACTTCCAGAAAAAAATAATATGATGAATAATTTAATTTCGGAAAGTTTTCTAACAAATCCCTTACTTATTTTGAATTATTTGAATAAAATACTGAACAAATGTTAATAAAATCCTTTTTTATATACAAGACGAGGACAAAGTTTGAAGAGCTTGTGTTTATTTAAATTTTTAAAAACCAAAATGCTCTAGAAAATAGTAGTAATAAATAAACCAAATTTTAAGCATTTTTCTCAAAATATACATGCCGCTTAACTATAACACAAACTAAAGTATTAAAAATAATTCTCTCCGTAACAAAGTATTTAAATATTTCCTTATTTAAACAATACTGTATCCACAAAGCAGACTGTACTTCAATGTAAACTTTTATATTTTAACATCCCACATTTGTTGGACTCCATGAATAATTAAGATATCATTTTAGTAAAATATTCAAAAATGGTTTTAGTACTTTGGGAGCGTGATATTAAAATACTTCTAAAATAAAATAAAATGTAACATTTCCCTCAAAGAGAAACCCGAAATTATGTATAGTAAAAAAGATATGTGAAGCTCCACATTATTTCGAGATAAGATTGATATGCAAACGAGGAACTTAAGAAGGCCATTTCAGAATATACAATACTGAATGCTACAGTTGTTTTAAACTCACGTTTTTATAGTCAGTTGAACTACTGAATATTTTATTTTATTATAAAATAAATATTGTATGATATACGTAAAGTTTAATATATGGAAAACAACTACTTACTTCAAAACTAAGCTACTTTGAAATTGTGTTAGAATATTTCGTAAAAATTAGCATATATAAAGGAATTAAAAATAAATGTCTCAAGCATAAATTGTAAAGCATTTTGGTTTTAAATAATATAATAAAAGAAATTTTTATAAAACGAAATTAAGAATTGGATTAAGCAAATTTTAATTAAAAAGAAAGTTTTATTACATTCGTATTTTTTTTAAAATTCATTTGATTGAAGTGTTCTCAGCTGAGTCAGGAAATAAAAATAAAATTGCTGAGACTAAATATGTATGATATTAAAAAGTACAATTGTATTATTTTTGGAAACATTATAAAAATGAACTGCATAGAAGTAATATTTATATATTATGACATCACAATATTAAATTTACCAGTACTTACACAATGGAATACTTGCATTTATATTTACCAGTTTGAAAAAAGAAAATTTATATAAATATTATTCCACATAAAATTCAAATATATAACTCTTTGAAATTGATCAGTAGGTATTATTTTCATGTTTTATAAACTTTGTGCTTACTTAATAAAAAACAGATAAAAAGTTAGTTTTCCGAATCAATATTTTCTATATGTGTTTTTGATACAAGCAAAAACGCATTTCTGTGAATTTCAATTCACTTAGAGACATTTAAAATATTTTTTATTTGTGAAAACAAAAATATCTCCCTGTGCACCAAGGAATACCACACAGGGCCCAAAGGTTCAACAAATGTAGTACATAACAAATCAAAAATAAATTATGAGGTAAAAAATAAATAAATAAAAGGCAGAGAGAAAAAAATGAGATATAAAAGCAAAAAAGGAGTTAGATTACAGCATGGATAAATTTTTTTAAAGAATGCAAAAGTCTCTTTCTTCACTAGGTCCCCCAAAATCGGGGGCTATCTGTTATTAAAGTCTTTACGAAGCTCGTTCCTTTATTGTGAAACAGATGGGCATTCAAGCATAATGTGTGAAGGATTGTGAATCCCGGAGTTGCACATGCACACTTCACTGTTTTTAATATGGAAACGGTGTAGGTAGCCGTTGAATTTTTCATTTCCAGTGAGGAACTGAGTAGTTTTGAAGTCATTGTAGAACTAGTGGTTCTAAATTCTGCAGGGAACTGAAGGTAAAAGATTTAGTCCACTTACAATTGGGAGATGAAACAAAACCTGAGTTCCATTCTGTGATGATGTTCTTTTTGGTAATGGTTTTACAAAAAAACTTTGGTAGACTGGCATCGAGTTTATTTGTAAGTGAAAGAGAAGATTTAGCCAGGAAATCTGCTTTTTCATTTCCGTACACACCACTGTGACCCTTGACATGTGAGAAACTGAGGGAAATATTTTTGATATTGCACACGTGAATTTAAGTCTGGACTTCTACAATAAGTTTTTCAAAGCTTGTTACATCTTGCAGAGCCAGTAAGAATGACATCGAGTCACTGCAAATTAAAAAAAATTTAAAAGATTAGTTTATTTCATGTTTTTATAAAACTACGTCGAGTTATCTATATTTATTGATGAATTTCTAAGTAGATTCTTATATTGAAAAAGCATAATACATACTATCTAGACATTTATGGAGTTAATTTTTATATTTAAAATTTAAATTAAATTAACAAAGAAGCGTACACAAAATCGTTGAAGTTGTATAAAATTTCTATGCATTCATTTCATATTTAATACATTCTGAATAAAGGAGTGTGAAGGATTTTATCTATTTTATAAGAAAGATTTTCTATTTTTATAATAAATATTCAAATTATAATATAGAAATAGATTTGAAACTATTACTTTCAAAAAGAACAAAAAATTAGACTTTATTGAGGTAAGTTTAAACTTCCATCTCAATAAATTAGAATATTTTTACTAAAATCAATTTTATATTATTTTGCATTAACATTTAGAGAATCGTTTCATAAAGTAGATAATTTTTAGAGTATGTATTAATTCATTTTCTAAAAGTCATTCTAAAATCAATTTTTTAAACTTTTATAATATAACATTTAGAGAATGAAATGCCTCTCTAAAAACATTATTATAAATTAACTAATGCTCTATCTATACTTTAAACTATAATTTCAAAACATCTCAAAATACTAATTCTTATTTTAAACATATATATCAAGTAAAACTAAGAAGGAACCATCATTGAATGTTTGGAAAAACGCAACAGATTCCATGTAAATTGCGTAAAAGTAATTTTTATTTAATGAATAAATATTCTTCAAAAGACAATGATAGAGAGTTCAGGTTCTAAATAAGGAAGTTTGTGATAAGTCTTTTAATTTCCTTAGAAAAGAATTTATTTTTGGCGACTAAATTAAGATTTAATACGGGAAACAAATCCCGCCAAGTCAGAATAAGAGCAACTCCTTTTCGTAACAGCTGGTAAGATTTCGGAATAACTGAGGCTTGAATCTTTTAGAATTCTGATTTGGCGAATAATTCTTTTGTGCGCACTCATGTGAGAATTTCGCATTTGTATCATATTTCTCGCTTCTTTGTTTCATGAGATATGAAAGACGGCCTTCGCTGCCATTCATGTACCAAGATAATGATTTCCGAACAAGTAGATCTGCTCTCCTGCTTTGTTTAACAAAGTGATATTCCATTTTGAATGAAATATTTGATTGTTAATTTTAAAGAAAAAGTGGAAGAGCAAGAAATTTGTGTGGTTTACCGATGACTTGAAATATACTTAGATATGCATTATGCTGAGAAATATTTTCTCTCTGAAATGTTTTTTTGTATTGATTATGTGAAAATATATTTATTGATAGCAATATGAAAGCGTAGCTCACAGGAAGTTTCATCTGAAAAATAATGATGATGTTTTATTAAATGATATTGCTTATCACCATTTGCAAGGATGGAGGAAGCTCAATTTTGTTCTTCTATATTAGTACATAAATAAATTATAAATATTTACCTTACATAGATTTTAAATAACATTAATAAATTGTGTGATTTTTATAAATTAACTGGTGAATCACACACAGAAAAACAACAAATAATATTTAAAGCATGTAGAAAATAAAAAAGAGCATTACCTACGAAATAATTTTAAAAGAAAAAATCAATGATATTTAAAAAATAAAAATAAGATAATTTATATGCCTTTTTTGTATTTACTAATTATTAAATTAAGCTTTAGTTGTAAAAATGATTAGATTTTAATTAGTTAAAGTAACTTAACTTATTTGTGCACCCAAATCTAAAAAACGAAGGCATCATATATTTCAAATAAAAACTTTCTGCATTAAAATATTTGCTTATTTTCACTTACAATAATTACACTCATTATTACTTCATTTTAATTTTGATGCTAAAAATTTTGTAGAATGTGATATTTCGGTATAATGTATATTACAGTTCTTTCTAAAGATTTTTCATAACAATATAATCTGAAATCTTGAATGTTCTTAAAAGTGAATTTGTGTTTATTTTTTATCTTCTGACTCATCTATAATTCTATTCAACGCAGTGTAGTTAACAGAATAACAAGTTAAACCTATTGTTAGATTTTTAGAATATGCAGCATAATACCTCCTGAAAGATGATGGCCCTTGTTTGAACATGAAGATACTGAGCTCTCAATTGTTGAATACAAAAAAAATGTATCTAAGGAGCACATCACTATAATATTTATTCCTTATCGTTCAAGCTTAATTACTGTCGAGCCTCCACTTTTGATTTGCCAACTTCGGATTCACAAAATCAGTTCAATCAATAAGTTTGATGATTAGTATTGATGTTCAAAAAACAATGATTTAACATTATGATATTCTTGCGTTCATAATTTTATATTTTATATATTTTATATATTTATAGAGAAAATATTGAAATGAGAAAATATTGTATGAGAAATACAATTGATATTTTGATGTTAATTTATCTTTTATTCAAAATTTTTATTAATTCTATATTGCCAGCTTGATTTTTGACAATAATTTCCCACATTAAAACATTAAGGCTTATAAAACCCAGCTAATAACCATTTATTATCTGAAACATGTATTTATCTTATTTTAGAATAAAGTAAATATAGCGCTTTATATTGTGATTAAAATATTATAATTCAGTACAAGAGTAAATTATAAATTAAAAATTTAATAAGTGTGAAACAGTTTATCACAAAAGAGATTACTTATTTTAAGCCGATTTCAGTTATTTGGTTTTAAGTTATATCTATTTAAATTTAAAGATGCTTAGAAATTCGAATCCTTGTACGAATAGAAGACATTTTAAAAAGTAATAAATTAGAGTTGCAAATAAAATAATTAAGTATTCTTTATCACAAAGCACAATTAATTTATTAATTTTAAACAAAAAAATTTAATTTTGAAGCAAATTCTATTACATAATAATTAAATATAAACTCCAATTTTTAATAACTTATTTATTTCTAACAGATTTTAAAGTTTTCTTTTTTCCCATCAATTATACATTAAAGTAAATAAGTGTTTTGGACTAAAAAATATCCAAACTTCTGCCTTTTATTCGATATTTATTTGAATTAAAAAAACGAAATTTAATTTGCCAAGTTAAATGAATTTCTGTTAATTTTCCTACGTCCATGTTAAACAGAATTTAACATGTCCCTTTTTCCTCTATGTGTGTGTTTTCTTGCAAAACTAATGTGTTTCAACTTACCTATACTAACTAAAAGTTTATTAAATTTAATAATAGTGACTAAATTAAAAACTATTTTTCTAATTTAAAATCTGAAGTAAGAAAATCGTGTGCAATTAAATTAATCAAGCATTGATCATTATAATAAGAAAATAACTTTTATCTTTCCATGAAAATAAATTTTGTCTAGATCAGAAATAAAAAGTTTTATTCAGTAACTAACTATACTTTATTGAATTTAAATTATCTTTGTCTAATTAAGCAGAAAAATTAAAATAAACTCATCATAGGGATGAATGAGTTCTATAATTAGTTTCAAATTTGAACATTAAATGTGTAATTATAATTATGTTTTAATTTCTCAATAAAATTAATTAAAGCATTGAATCCCATACGAATTAATAAGCATTAATGTTATCATTAATCCATGAAATTAATTAGGGCTTGATTTATAATTCACATAATAAAGATAAAAATTAAGAAAATTTAATGATATATTTAAACATTAAATAAAATGGATTAATAAGTTCCTTTATTCAGAAAATAATTACACTCCCTTATTGCCCAATTAAAATTAATTAAAGTGAACTGTACTTTTCAATAATGTTCATTAAAAGCATGTAATTATGCAAGATGGCATCTTTTTCCAATTTTCATTAAAAAAAATAATTAGAAATGTTGAGTACATTTTCAAAATGTAAATTAAAATAATTTTATTTGATACCTTACTGAATACTTTGATAAAATATTATTCCTTTTAATGCAAAATTTAATAGTATTTATAAAATTTCTAAGTGTTTATTGAATAAATTTTGATTTATATATATATATATATATATATATATATATATATATATATATATATATATATATATATATATATATATATATATATATATATATACCATTTGTTTTATTTATTCATGGCATCATCCAATTTAATGGTTTAATGGAAGCCTTTATCTACTGATATGACAAACTTTAACAGTAAAATTAAGATTAATTTTTCATTTCTAATGTTCAATTGCAAGGCACAATGAATCGATTTATTTTTCCAATTAGAACAGTAGTCTTTTAAACTCCGAATTAAAATTACCACTTTTATAAGTTTTGTTTCATGAGTTTAATCAAATTGATGCAATTCACTTAAACCTTAAGAAGCATAAGTCACAAATCTAATTTCCTTTCTCAGCAGCTGCGCGAAGCATTTCTTCCTATTTCTCGTTTCTTCTCTCATATTTACTACCATCCAAATGAGACCACTTTGCACTTCCTTCTTCACCGAACAAAACGAAAAGTAAATAATATATCTTTACCAACAAAAAATATTATGAAAAGAAAAATTAGGCATACTTAGAACTTAAACTGCTGCATGAATATGTTGAAATTATCTTCGTAAAACTGCAATACTGGTACTTAGTAGATAGGAGAAGGTAATTTATAAGAACACCCCTTTCTTTCAGCAAAGGACATAATTTTATGACTGGCATTCAAATGACTTCTAATTTTTTTCTTCTTTTACTCATTCTTTGAAATAACTTCACTTCAAAAAATCATTATATTTATAAAAACAAAAGAATTGTATTAAATTTTTAACTATTTCAAAGATTATGGATTTTTTTATTCGAGAATTTTCTATTATTGGTGGGTTCTTATATGTGAGCTTTTATAGCAATAATGTAATATTTTGAATAAACTATTCAAAGTTTAAATCTATGAGGATATATATATACTATATATATATATATATATATACCCCACTATATATATATATATATATATATATATATATATATAGTGGGGTTCGATTCCCAACGCCATCAAAGATCCACCTAGTACAGGTGGTATTTGTGCTCGTTAAATCTGAAGATAAAAAATCTGTAGAATCTGTGATCGGTCTTGAACAGTTGCCATGGATGTAATGTTCTGGAGAAAATTTCCTCCCCCTAAAGATCAATGTCAATACTGAGTGAGAGCATCCTCTGGTGGTGCCATCTATCAGAGGAGTTTAAAGCAAAGACGTACTTTCACTTTCGTGGTGCTCTGGTTAAAACGAAAGATACACCCTACTGGCTTAAATTCGCGTAGCCAACGGTAGAGTGGGCTTGGCTTGTCCAGTGTGAAAAGTAACATAAGCACTTATATCTGTATTTATACATATGATATACGGATATTGTATATGTTGTAATTTGATAGTGCATATATTAGACAGTAATTCAGGGCAAAACATGTCTTCTAATATTTCGTTTTCACTTAAAAAAAAATTATTTGTATTTTCTAAAGTAAATGAAATGTGATAAAGATAATTGAATAATTGTGATACTTTATTATTTATTTTAAAGGGAAATTAAGTTTATTCTATTATTATTGGGAAGATAATGTATAGGAAATTATTTTTCAGTTACAATTTATAAAATCTAACTATTATAATTAATATTATTCAGGAGTTATTCCCCTTTATATTATAGTTTAGAGAAAGATTACTATTTCTCCTTTGAGACAACTTAATTTTTCAAAATAAATTAATTTCATGAAGCAGTGTTTTGAAACATTTATATTAAATATTGCATTGTAAATGAAATTCAAGTTATTTAATAAATCATGGTAAAATATTTTTAAAAATTAATGAAACAAGAAAAAGTAATTTAAATTATACATAAATTTATGTGTACATATACTATACATGTACATGTATTATACATGTGCATGTAATTTAGGGCAGAAATTATGTAAATAAATATTTTAGAATAAATGTGTTTTCTTCATTAACCAGTTATAATATGAAATATTCATCATATCTAAACTTTTGTTTATTTAACATCAAGTGCATCATTTTCCTGTGAAATCCTTGTAAAATAATTCTTTTTATGTTACTAAAATACATAGTTTTTAAGTATTCTGTAAGCATTCAAAATTTTTAAATTTTTTATCATGCATTTGTTAGGGTATTATTAATTAACTTTCAAAAAATTTCATAGAAATATAAAAAGAATAAGCAAAATGTGTCTTTTTAAATTTTGCCTTAAGTATTATTTCAAATAACGCACAAAAATTATAATAATGTTATATTGTATTAAATATTCTTTGCAGCATAAATATTACATACTTTTTTATACAAATCGTGAGAAAATTCTCATGGATTATTTAAATTTAAAAAGTAAAAAATAATTATTGTTTCAAACCAAAATTGAATATCTGTTAAACGATCCAATTCATAAAATTGCTATTAAAAATGATAAATTTTTTTGGAATTAAATATTTATTTAAATTAATTAATTTAACTAGAAAATTTTAATTTTTTAGAATTTAAAGTTACTGATTCGAAAACTTTTAGTGAATTAATTGAATTATCTTAATATTTGAGCTCTAACAAAATTTTATCATTAGTGTAACCGTTTTTCGAATAACGCCTGATGTTAATACACATTTTTTACTTTTCATTTATACATTTAAAGAAACATCTTGTTACTTTTAATTAATTGCCCATTCCAAAAAATGAAATATAAAATTATTCTTGAACAAATACTGCTTTTAATAATATTAATGAAACACTGGTTGTTATTTGAAATAGGACAAAGATCATATTGAAACAATAAGCCGTTAATAGAAAACAATATTCTGTTATCTTGCTTATGATATCATCGAAAATATAAATACCTATAGATAAAACTAAGACAGCATTTAAGTAAATTACTTTTCAGCAACAATGAAATTTGTTCTTAAGCTATTGTGATTGATGTAAATATAGTATTATTCTTCTATTATTTATTACCTATTACTTGAGAATTTTTTTTATAATTCAACTACAAAACATACGATAGATTAAGAAATTAATAGAAAATATTTGTCAACAAATAGAAATCAATTTAATTTTTAACCATCTCTATATATAATCTCATTGAAGTTCAAACCGCTTAAACATCTGTATCTCATTCAAAACCACATACATTACAAATTTCAATTGAAATCTTCAGAGATCATTTCGATGGACAAATAAGAAAGAATTGTTAGGAAATAGGGCAAAATATTATTGTATTGAAAATGAGAATTCTATTATGAGTTAAGAAAAGAAAAGTTCAGTTTAAGATAAAGGCAAATATTTCAATGACGATTAAATGAATTAAGTTATTCCTTTTGCAGAAATCACGTACTAAAACTAACAAAACAAATTTACCTGTCATACAACGGCGCAATTTTTACAAAACTCTAAGGGGAATTTCATATAAATATGGTAAAGAACCCCTGAAATTGCACATTCTCATGAATCAATTTATACAATTCGTATTAACTATTACTTCTATTATGTTTAATTCTATATGAAAAGGTTTTTAACAGGTTTTTTCATAAGTTATTATAAGTGGTTTATGATTGGGAGAATTTATTTCTTTATACATTAATAAAATTCTGTGTTTCTAATTTTGTTTATAGTTTAAATGTTTCACTGATTTTATAAGGTTTTGCTTATTTTAACTTCTAATTATATTATTGATTATTGTTTAAATGTTAATTTCCCTTTGTAGTGTCTTATCTCAGCTGAAAATGCTTTTAATGAATATCATTAGATATTTTGATTTAAGCGTTTCTATCAAAATATTACAGAAATACTTTTTATTATTATTTACTAAATTGGAATTTGTGTAAAGAAACACTGTAGCACAATTATAACTATCAAAATTCATTTATCCAAAAAATACAAGGCATCATCAGCAATAAAATAATACAATGTTGTGAAAACAAATAAGCAGTTTTTTCTATTTTATATATGGTTTGCAGGTAATAGGTTCTAGTATATCATATACTAATTGTAAAATCTATCCTGTAAATTTTTAATTTTATTTTCAAATTCCCTACAGCAGCTTTATGTATATTTAAATGATTAAATTAAACGCTGTGATGAAGCTAAGCGTCCTTAGTTGGTGATTAATGCTACTGCAAGATATAATTATTTAAAGGTTAATAAATGAAATTTAAAAGAGTTTTTTAAACAGCAACCCATAAAAGATATCTATGAGATCTATGTCAAACAACATTTAAAACTGCTATCTAGATTAAATTGTATAATAAATTAGAGATTTCAGGAGTATTCCATCTATATTCTATATAAATGATCAAAGAAAAATTCTTCAATATCTGTATTTATCTATTTATTATTAAGAAACAACAACACAAACAAAAAATTATTTCTAGAATGCAAATTGATGCAAAATTATTCTTCTTGAGTATGAAGAACTATTTATCATAAATAATATTAATATTTGATTTTTAGACGGGATACTAACAAAATTGCTCATCAAATGAGAAACAGTAAGAATATTAATATTCAAAAATGAAGGATAAAAATATCAATGAATTTGTATTGTTTCAAATCTAATATATTTTAATTTAATTTAAATATTTGGTATCTGCAATGATTTCTCTTAAATTTTTAAGTCAGCAATTCATATCGTAGTGACAGATCATAATTTCTTCCAAGCTTTTAAAACTCATCGTAAAATGTTTTGTTCAACGTAAAAACTTAAATTCAGGGCAAGGATTAGAAATGCAGAGTAAGATATTGTATTTCTTTTAATATTTTCCCCGTTATCAGTATTTTCCTACTTTTTAAGAAGATTTAGAAAATATGATAGTTTTTATCAATTTTTTGTTAAAATTTTTTCATTAAATATCAAATCCACCAGTTATAAAATACTTCATTATGGTTAAACGTTATAATATTTTTCTGAGAGAGTTAAAAGACGTAAATGTATAAATAAATCAGTTGAATAGAAATAGGTATTAATATTTGATAATATTTTAGGAGAAATATCTGTATTCGGTTAATTAATTTTCTTAATCATAGTTTAATTGATTTATATAATTAAGTTTTAACTCATGCATGAATAAATATGTCAATTAACAAACATGATTATTTCTCTAGCTCAATCAATTCCAATCAAATATTAATAGCTACTCCCAATACACAGATTTAGTTTATTTCACAACATGTAAAGTCAAATTCAATGCATACACAAATGTTTTGTTGTTTTAAAACTATAGATTAATGTCTTGTATTAATTTAATAAATATAAAAACACACATTTAACAAAATACGCTCTAATATTAAATAAAAAGATAAGAAGAAGAATAGGTTTATAATGTATAATGGTTTTAGCGTTTACGAATGAATTCAACAGATTAAAATGTTTTATTTTTAATTCAACTATTATAAAATATCTTCTATAACATTTTCATAAAAGAAAACTAGCTTTAAGAACATATTTATGGGGAAAATTCTTCGAAAAGCAAGTTTTATTAGGCGATATTTTTATAAGGAAAAATATAACACGTTATAAAAGATTTTAGATATTCTAGCAGTTTGTAGTAATTAATAAACTGTAATGACTGTAAATTCAGAATATTATTTTACAAATTATTGTAAATAATTCAAAATGATGGTGTAAAGTACCGTTGAGTAAATTAATGAAAACAAAACCATATTTTTATTTAATTTTTAAGAAATCCCAGAAAAGATATTGAAATATACTAAACATTAGAAAAGCTTTCTTAAATCCAAATTTGTTTTAAAAAAAGATAACTTTAAAATTATTATAAATAAATTAAATAACGATTAATAAATTTATGCAATAGAGTTATGCTCGATGCTGAAAAATTCAACATTCCGAATTTAATTGCTGCACAATTTTATAGATTTCTAAATCTGAAATTCAAAACTGTTAGCTTTTAAAGTAATGTTTATAGATTTCAAAGTACGAATCTTCAAGTCTATTTTTATACAAATTTGTTTTTAATGAATATTCATAATTTTGTTTCACAGGAAAATTTACAATATAATTTCAGCTTTTATGAAATTAAACCTGTCTATTCAGGAGAAATTGAAATTTTAATCAATTGCAATTTTAAATTGATTACATATTTCCATTTAGTTATAAGTAATATGTTTATATTTTTCTCCTTTTCATTTTCATTGCCATAAAGAAGTTTTTAGACTTATGTGAAATATAATTTTATAAAATTCAAATTTAAAAACTTTCTTGAATCCAGAAAGTTAAGCAAATTGTTTTTTTCAATTATAAAAATCCTACTTTAGTATGATTAAAATAAAATGACAAATTAACTCCTGTTTATATGGATAACACTTTCTAATAAAATTTATTGCAATTAATTTACTTCTTTATAATTCATACATTTTTACATATACTGTTTAAACTAACTTTAATTTATGAAAATATATTAAATATTCCATTAGAAAAATTATTCATAAAATACGAAATTAAAGTTTGTCTTTGTGAATAATGATGTCTAAAATAATAAAATCTAAACTACTAACCAAAGTTACATTGTATGTAAGCAATGCCAAACTAATATAAATAGAGAGTTTCAATTCTCTGAGTTTGAGGTAATTTATCTTTACTAATTTACTTTACAAGTTACTATTTATCTTTCAATAAATAAGCCTTTCTGCGGTACGGCGAATTTGCAATGTAAACTACGAACCACTTTCCATGTAGTTTACTTAATGCTTAACGTCTCCGCAATGTTTCTCGCAACCACAACAATGGCCGTATTATTTCCCTCCTAATAAAGCTACATTCGCTGTCTTAAGCGACTCTATTTAAAGTACATTCTAAGCTCATTAATACCAACGCAAAGAAGCAAAAATGCTTATCTTAGATTTAGCCCATTAGCTATGCACCTTGCAAATGAGTTCAGGATGTTTTCAGAGGCGAATTTCCAATATTTGCCCAATAATCCAGACATGGTGGAACTTTATAACAGAATTTAAATAACAAACTTTATTTCGCCTATGTAACAATGTATAAGAGTGTTCTTGAAATTTAATAGAATAGTTTCATTTTATGTGTCCATTATAATAATAGAGTTATCAAGTTGTCTGCAAAATTTTAGGAAGATTTCGGTATCCATGAGGATCAGTTAATTTTGACTAATAAAATTAGTTCTAAGTTTTATTAATTATTCTAACCATTTCCTGTGTTCCTGTTATTCATAATTCATGAAACACATTTTCCTAACTAGGCTATAATATAAGTAGAAAACTCATGAAACGGGAAATAGTATTCGGCCTATTCAGAATTAATACTTGCTGAAACTTATTTATTATACAACTTCATTTTATATTCATTAAAAATATAAATATAATTAAATAATAACTGTATTAAATCCAATTATATATTTATTTTAAAAAGTTCTTTATGTCATGTTCATGTAATGTTAGAAATATTAACAAGCAAATTATTATTTTTTAATATTTCAAAACATGCTTAATTGTTTTTAAATATAAAAAACAATAATTAAAAATAATAAGAAAAATTAAAAATATTTAATCTTTATTAGATTTACAACTATTATAACATATTTTACTATAATATATAAGAAGCAATAAATTTTAATCTCAATTTTAAATTTAAAAATTTATATAGTTATAATTAAAATTTTGTATATATATATATATATATATATATATATATATATATATATATATATATATATATATATATATATATATATATATATATATATATATATATATATATATATATATATATATATAATACGTATTGCATAAGGAATAAAATTAATTAATATTACGTTATATAACCTGATATAAAATAGCACGATGATATTATAATTCGAAGTTTTATGAAGATTATTAAAAATGAGAAAACAATACTTATGCTTCTCTACATAATATCGTTAAATAAATTATAATAGTTGTAGAATCAGAAAAAAATTCTGGAAAAGAGATCAAAGTCAAGAAAATATATTGTAAAAAATAACTTCTGAGTTCTTAAAATTTCTTAATACGTGATCAGAGTAGGAACACTATTCCTCAAAATTAACAGTTACTTGTTGATTCATACCAGGAAATATAAATAAAGAAATTTAAGGCCTATTAATGTGCTGCAACGTAGGGTAAAACATGAATTTTTATAAAATACAATAGCTGAGTTAAAATGAAACTTGTGTTTGTGATATTGGCAGAAATTTTATATAGTATTTCATGGAATGAAATTTTAGAAAATGTTTATTATTTTTACTCTCATTGCAACAACATAATGTGCACCAAAAACTTCAAAAGTTCCATATATTTAAAAAGAAATAGATTGTTTTTTTTTTTAGAGAAATTAGTTATTGAGAGATATATGACTCTCATTAAATAAATAACAAATATTATAATAACAAGATTTTAGGCCAAATTTTGGCACAAAATTTTAAAGAAAAGGAAAAAATAAAAGTAAGTATAAAAACTGTATGGATATAAGCTTTTGCTGTGCATACACACCGAAGAATGCACTGAATATGTTAAACAAATTAAAGATTTTTTCTACTTTTTATGATAAAAAATTTCTCATGATAATCTTTAATAATTGATTTTAAAATAATGATTACTTTTCATATTTTTTTACGTAAAACATTTTTAAAGTCTTTCGATTTTTGCAATTTTTTATCATTGTTAGGACATTTATAATAAAAAAACAACATGTGTAATATGATTTTAAGTATAATTAATGTTGTTTAATGGTTGGAAATATTTCACTGAAAATAAATTGCTTAGTAGTTAATTTCCTTTTCACTTATCTAAACTAAAAATCAGTTATTTTATCCATTGAAATAATTCAATAAATATATAAAATGTGTAAAAAAGTATCAATCAAAAGCTCAAAGTTAAATCACATGTAAAAAATGAATATTTGTGCTTACTTAAAGAATAAAATAGTTTTTTTTCGTATGAATTGAATATAGCAAATTATTAAAACAAAAAATAATTTAAATTAATTTTGTATTGGTAAATTTTAAATTTTAATTATAATTACAGGAAGCATTTCTGTTATTTCTTTTGTTACATTTCCATCTAATAAATAAAAAATAGTTTAATGGCTACTCGTAGAATACAGTAGTTTACATAAACTCAAAATTTACTCAACAGACCATTTCAGGTTGTGTAAATCTTCCACTGAGTAAATTGTCTATAAAGTCTATTTAAAACTGAATTTAACGAGAAAATTTTGAATTTTAAAATGTTAGCTAAGATTGTATAATTTTTATTAATCTGGTTGAAAATCTGAGCTTTAAGACACCTGATTTAATTATGGTATTCAAAATGCTTTAGTTTTGATGTGCAAAAATTGGCATTTTTTAATTGTTTCATGTATTAAAAATGTCGACTCTTTTATAATAAATAAGAATAATGTCACTGCCAAAATTTCCTAATAATGTTAAGAATATATTTATTTCAAAAATATATAGTTTTAGAAACAAGCTGAAATTATGTGAGATTGAAAATAATACAAAAAACTAAGTTATTTTTAAAATCTTAATGAGAGATGTTGTTTGTGAAGTTTTAGATTATGTATACAAAATTACATTTTTAATGCTATAAAGTTTCTAAAGTTTTAAGTAAAAAGATCCATTAAATTTGAAACAATAATTAAATATTAGCTTTTAAAAATAAGTCAAATTAGCTTTAAAAGGTTAATATATTATTAAATAATTATATAAATATGGAATAAATATTAATTTGTAAATTATATTTCAATTTTCTTAACTTAAATTATTATTTTAAATGAACTTAAATTTAGGAAAATTTAAAGTAAATAAATGAATAAAAAATTCAAACGTTTACCTTAAATGCAAAAATCTAATATATACTTAAAATTAAATGTATCTATTATTATATTTCAAAATACATTCTCGTAAAATATTACTTGACTTTCTAAAGCTTATTACTTGACTTTCTAGCAAAAAGTAAGTTACATTTTACTAGAATGTTTTTGAACACTTCCCATTCAGTATTTATCTTGCTTTGAAATAAAATGTATCGATAAAAATTAATTAATTTTGTCCTTTGTTTTGTACATTAACTTTCATATATAAATTTATATATATATATATATATATATGCAAGTGAGTGAATTTTCTTATGAATAATAATGTCTTAAATATATGGTCTATTTTATATGACCAAAAAATACCAGAATAAAAAAGTTCTAGTTGTACTATATGTAATTTTAGTTTGTTAATTACTATTATATTTAATACATACCGAAATACAAATCAAACATTTAATTTAATATTAAAAAAATTTCCATACTTGATACATTCAATTTTCTTTGTTTCTTTATTGTAACTCTTTACTTGCAATGAATTTCCCTCTAAATGAAGAGTAATTTTAAATGCAGTTATGAGTATATTTAATTTGATTAAATCTTTGTAAAATTTTCAACATATTTTGATAAATAATATATTTGTCAACTGAAGATGCGAAAAGTAAAACTCACTTGTAAAGAGACAAAGCTAAATGAGTCTATATATGTTTTATAATTAATCTATAATATCTTCTTATATAATAAATATGTGATTAAATAATAATCTTAATAATTATATAATATGCAAAAGATTTTAAAATTTTGTCCGGTGGCTGTGGGTTTAATCAAAACAGCCTTTAGTGTATCAATAATTTAATTATTCAAAGTTAAGTTACACACAATAACAAACAGAAACATTAAATTAAAAGAATGATTAAAACACATCTGAAGAGTTCGAAATCAAAAGCCTAACTGTCTTTTCTTCTCCCCGCCAGGGGCGCTCTCGGAAAGGAAGAGAGAGAGTGAAGTACCACAAAATTACATAAATTTTACTAAACAAAGATTCACATTTTCCTCTTAAGAAAAACTTTAATAAAACCAGTTTTTAAAATTTCCATTAGTTATTTGAATAAATAGTTCATAGCTCACAATACTAAAATTTCTAAATACATTTTGCTGTATAAAAATCTGCCCTGTTTAAAAAAATCTGTAATTCTCAAGATGTTATTTTTATAAATATTTGAAGGTGCAACTTCTAATTAAATACATACTTAAGTTTTCATACATATTTAAAATTAAGAAATAGTAGCAAATGGAAAATATTCAACAAGGAAATTACAAATACTATTTCCTTAGCAAAGAACTGTTTACATAATATTTTATAAAAGTATGTTTCATCTTCTGATAAGCAATTTAGTTTTAAGTTCCTTGTCACAGAAAAGAAAAAATTAGAAAGTAATAATAAAAAAGAACAAGGAAAATAATTATAAAAGATTTTGAAGCCAATGTTCTTAATATGAAGATTAACACTTACAATAAAGTTATATTTTATACAATTAATCAAATAAGACAAAGTAATCATTGTAATCAAGAGATGTAATAGCCGGAAATATATATATTGTCTAGAAATATCTCTTTTTTTTCGGAAAAACATAACGGAATTTTCCTCAATATCGTAAATTTTAAACATGCCTCAATGGAAAAAAATGTAAAAGTTCATAAGAAAAACTAATGCCTGATATTAATAAACTTCTAAGTAGAATAAAACTAATATCACTTTATTGTAATAGTATTGCAAAATCAGCTTCCATTTTATAAGCAATTTTTATTGTTAAAGATGAAGAGCGATTTCTGATATGTTATGTAAAATATATGACATGTGTGATGTGTATCTTATGTGACACAACCAATTCAAGAATAATGAGTGTATTCAGCTTCAATTTATTTTGTCTTAATATTTTATTCATTTAAATTTTTGTTGGAGAATTTAAAATGTAATTGTAGATTTTAAAATTTTAAAATATAAGTGTTCATTCCTCTGATAAGTTATTTAGCATTTAATATTTTAATATTTGATGCTATGTTCCTTTTCACTGAAATATTTTTAATGGTGAGATTTTAAGCAGTTTCAACCATGATTATGCATGAAACTTCTTTTAATTTGTGGAACACTTATGAACGAAAACTTGAGGAAAATATACTTTAGGATGACCCATGGCTTAAATTGACATATTCGTACAAGACTGAAAGAACAATATAGCACTGAAAACACAAAAGACTTACCAGAAATAAACCAACATCGCTAAGAATATGTCACTAAATTGGCGAGAAACTGAGAGGCATCCTTAAGTAGTATAGATCATCCCCGAAAACTTTTCTCTTAATATTAAACTTTTTATTGATAACTAAAGAATAAAACACTTATCCGCTTTAATATTAAGAATATTTTGTGCATCAAAAATATCCTTATCAGAACATTTAAAAATCATTATAAAAGAAATACCTGATAAGAAAGTATTTAATAAAATACAATTTCCCCCCCCCCTAAGAAAACTTTTCTACCTGCTGATATTAGAATTTATAACACTTCTTTGCACAGTTCTTCATCTAAGTTTAGCTTTTCTTTTAGTGTATTTTTCAGTCTTAGTTATTTGCTAATATCATTGTTCTTTCAGCAGTTGTTACTCTTATGTCATATCCAGACAGTTTATTATATTTATGATTTTCTGCCTTTATACGTGCAACTACATTTTGGGAATTATTTAATATTTTATTTTCTATATATTTAGGTTAACATTTCTATGCATATATTTAATCTAATGAAAAGGACTTTTAACCCTAAATACCGTTAGTAATTCACCGTCTGATAATTTTTTGATATGTGTTTGCTTAAATCAAAGAACAAAATAGAAAATAATACATTTAAAATACTACATTGAAAATACGAAATGAAGTAAACAGTTGGAAAAATCTTCAATACATATTTTAAAATTTCAAAGAAAAATATAAAATGGAACGAAGTACCAACATGGCATTCTATGCTTCATCAGGGGATGTTGACCACATTGGCACAAAGTATGGCTTTTCTGCACTGGCCCAAGACATAGTCTTAAAGAAGCCAGTACATCCCAAAGCCACCCCAAAAAGTTCAAACCAAAATATCAATCCAGAATAAAAGAAGTAAAATTTAATCTAAAATATATAAGCCAAAATCCAATGTTGCCGAAATACATTTAATTTATAATAATCAAATTAAATGCAATGTTATTTAAAATGTTATTTAAAATTAGCAATGTTATTTAATTAGCAACGTTATTTAAAATTATATTTAAATAATACGAAAATAAATTACCAAATTTGTCTGCATAAGTGCTACATCCACATGTAATAAACCGAAATTTAACAGGGTTTTTAAGGAATTTGGGATAAACTATAATATTTGGAATTTTAAAATTTATATTTTTAATTTTGAGTTTTTTAGCAAAGGCAAGAATTTTTTAAAATATTGTTGTTTTGTTTGAATTAATGATTTTGTAGGTAGTTGAATTATCTATTTCTTCATTTAGTAATTTTTAGTAAATTTTTTACATAAAAAGGCATGATTAATTGATGCTTTATCTACAGTAGTAATAATAAAAAGTTATTGTAGATCTTTTACATACTTTTTTACCATTTGGCAGATATATCTTTAATTATAATAAATTTTGTAGTAATATAAATATTAATAAAGAAAATGCCGATTGTGTTTCTGTAATGTCCCGAAATACAATAAATTCGTAGATTTTACTTTTGGACATATAATTACCGGAAATACTGATAATAATGGAATTTTTACTGCAAATTTAAAACAAATGTAAAAAATTTAAAATTTAAAGGAATAAATAAAAAAATATCTTAGAAATTATTATTATTCTTTCATCTAATATTTGATTATTAATTAGTTATTGTTAGGGGTTAGTATGAGAAATGCTACTAGATTGTTGAATGTATAAGAAAGGTCTTGGAAATTCACTGTTACCTGTGTTTTAGGACTTCAGTACAGGAGTAAAATAAGGGATCATTTATAAATTTAGTTTTGTATGAAATAGGTTACATTATCAAAGAACTCTTATTCTATTAGTTTAACTTATCTTGAATTTGTTTCTTTTATATTAAATTTTAAACGTTATATAGAAATCTATTTATTTGGCTCAATCTAAATGTCATTCATATTCAGAAAACGAATAAGTATACATCATGTCAATAGTATAAGAAGAGAGAGGAATTTGTAAAAAATAATTAAGATGATAAGCTTTCACAAAGAAAGTACTGCTTCTTCATTAACATATAGAATTTAGGTTTTTTTTAATATATTAATATTAGTAGCTGTAATTTAAGTAAAAGTAAAATTTGTAGTATTAAATATAAGTTGTGTATTTTGTTAAACATACTTTTAAATACAATACTTTTAAAATACTTTTAAAGTTTTATTGTATAGAATTAAAGCGAGTGATTACTTACTATTTTATTTTAAATTATATATTTAGCTAAAAGTTATAATGTTTCAAACACGTCTAAAATATTCGTAAGAATATTTTTACATTTAATTTGAGTCAGTTCAAATATTTTCCCAAAACATGTATATTATTAACTTATTAAAATTTATTTATTATTTTTCTGGGTTTTTTTTTAAAATATACATGCATTAGAAGTATAAGTTCAAGAATATACTTGAATTCAAATTAATTTTGATATATTTTTATTCAATAAAATTTTGACAAAAAATATTTCTGGTTTAATTTATGTAAATAAACATTTTTGCATACAGAAAAGTCTAGAATTCAATAATACTTGAGTATTTAGTTCTCAAAGTTAAAAAATATTTCACTGTAAATACAATTTAGAAATATCCATGAATATAATGGAATATGACCATATTTTATGAAGGCATCAATTTTATACATTCTGCTTAGAAATTAGTAAAAAAAATTATTTTAAAGTAAGCCATACTTTTTACTGTGAACCAAATCTAGATAGTAAAAATTATTTAAAATAGTAAAATCAAAACCCAAATTCTAAAGTTTTTGCTTATTGTTTTATCAATTTAAACTAATTCTTTTCTATACAGCTAAAATTATGGTTCTAAGTTTGCAAATACATTTATATCGTCCTTATTTATAATTTATTCACAGAAAATATGCTGAATATAAAATTCAGTTACAGTAATTTTTTAGTAACCATAAGATGCATATCAACTGATTTTCAATATTATAACTCATTTCTTAGGTTCTAGCTTTGTAATATAAAATTCGAAAATTGCCGAAATTATAAATAATTTTGAAAATCAAAATAAAATACCTCTTCAGCACTTACGATCCAGATAAAAGAGGAAAACGTATTTGAGCTTCCTCTACAAATTACCACTCACTCCCTTTTCCATAATTTTAAGAAACCCATCGAAAGTCGTTTGTATAATGCGGTAGTTAGAACATCACCTAAATTTTCTCACCTGGTTACCTGATTGACCTAAAGTACATGAGGCGTAGGAGAAGATCCTACCAAAATTGACTGTAAATTGCTGAAGAGCTCCACTAAAAGCTCAAACACGCCCTCTTAAGAGGGCCATTTGGAAAACACAGTTCATTTATTTATCACCCTCTCTATGTTGTCCCTCTTTTTTTACTTTGATCTCTGAAGCTCTTAGCTCAGCAGATAAGGTGTTTTCAGATGATGTGTTATAAATTTCACTTAAAAGGAAATTTTATGTTATTAAGGAGGGAATATGCCTCAATTTTTTTCTTTCAGCTAAATAATATTACTGTAAAAAATTTAAGGAATTTAATTGTAACACACTTAATCTATTAACATGGTTAAAATAATTCATTTAAATGAAATATTAATTTTTTTCCGTGAAATAAATTTCAATCATTATAATTTGTTAATGGCAGTGTTTGATTATATTTCTTATACTTCAGATATTCTTAAAGCATAAATTCAGAGTATATTTAAGGCACACATATAAATTTCCTAATTTTGAGAATATTTATGGGATTTTAATACCAAGTATTCTTTTAAAATATAGACGACTACTAGTAAATAAGAGTAAAATTTGATTGCATTACTTTTACTTTTAATCATATTATTGCATTTTAATAGATATTTACGTCTCCACTGTGAACTAAAAGAGAATATTAATTAGAACATTTTTTGATTTTGAAATTAAAATATAATGATGCTTTATTAATATAACATACGAAAAGTAATCTAAGTAATAATCAAAATTTATATTCATATGTTTCCATTACAAATCAAAAATTACAGTTTTTTAAGATATTTTGTAATATTATGATCAATTTTATATTTATCTAATTAAATTATTGTTACATTTTCCATATTACCTGATTTTCCGAAGGACATAAGAAGGTTTTTATTTTCATTCAAAAATTCAACTTTAATTTATAAAAAATTCTAAAACAAATAATTTTCTCAATCACTTTTAATGTATCTAAAATTAATGTTAAAAAAAATTTCTATATTATTTTTTACAGAAACTATTATACTTTATTTTACACTAAAAGTACACTTTTATAAACATAAAATATTGTTTAACATTTAAATAAATAGTCTAAATTTTCCTAGTAATTTTCAACATAAAATATTATGGAATAATTCAAAATTCCTCCTAAAAAGATTCAAAATTTCGTTTCCATAACTTCCTTTTTACAATTTTTAATGGCAACTTATTTAACGAAGTTTCAGTGAATAATTATTCATAAAAATAACAAAATAATTAAAAAGAAATAAATAGAATATGGCAAACCTTATTTCAATCATTTTTATTTATTAAATGATTAATATTAAATGATTGAAATAATATTGAATATATACAAAACAATCATTACATATTGAATAAATAGAGTTGTTTATCAAACTGAAATTAAAAAAGTTTTCTTATATCTCAAAAATGTAAAATTTCCACCAAATGAATTTATTCAGAAGTCCTTCTTAGTGCTAATGGGAAGACGAAAACTATTTCAATGATTTAATGTACAAAAATAAAATTTTCTAATAAAATAATTTAAAAAAAGAAAAACTTTATTATTAAAAATTGCTCAATTTATCTTAATTTAAATTAACATTATACATATTTAAACTTAATTTTAAATGCTTGTAAATTTAAGTGCTTATAGAACTTAAATCCTTTTTTATTCATAATATTATTGTTTTAGTAATTATGTGTAATAAATTTATAAATTTAAAATTCTAAATGTATACCGATGATTTTAATCTAGTTGTTTAAATAAAGAAATATTTACTAAGTAAAATAAGAAATTATAAAGTTAACAAAACTCTTTCGCTTATGTATAGAAATTCCGTTTGGAACTTGTAATATTTAAACCTATCCCTTACAATTAAGATAAGTAATTATCATCCTATTTGGTCTAGAGTTTTTCGAATAAATTCTTTTTCAAAATATTCTATGCTCTGAGGAATACAATTCTCATTAACAGTGAATTTGCAAAGAACTCCACTAATTAAAGAGCTGTTAATAAAACTAATTCTGCAAACGAAAGCAATTTCAAAGTGTTGAAAACAACTGTTTTTATGTCAAAGGTAATTCAAAATTTAAAGGATTTTCTGCTCAGTTTTGAAATACAATTAGTATGATTAGAAAAAATGTAGGTATTGTTAAGGATTTTTTATAATTATACAAATTTAAATGATATGTGTGATTTAACAAACTAAAAGATAAAGTTAAATTACAAGTATTCCTACGATAATTTCGTGTTTTCTTTAAATGTCTTGCGAAAGAGCTTTGTTTTAAATAAAATTTAAATTCGACAAAAAACTCTACTTGCAAAGCATTGATTACATAGTAATGTATTGTTAATTAGAATTCACAACATTTAAAAATATTAATCATTAAGATAAATAGTAAACTCTACCAGTCAAACAAAACCAAATATTGTCACAGTTAGAGTTAACATTTTTGAAGTCATTAAGTCTATCTAGAATGACACAGAAGGAGAAAATAATGTTAAAACTATGTTTTTAAATAATGGAATTGCAATATTAGGAAGGAATTTGCATTGTGCTTTTGTGAAATGTAAAAGCAAAAGATTTAAAATATTATTTAAATGAATAAATTTTGGTATATTTATCTAGATCCCCAAAATCCAATTTTTTGTGCAGTAAAATCTAGCACTAGGCTCAAGTTAAATATCAACAATAAATTACTGAAGCAAAGCTATAGAGAAAACGAACAAAATAGGAAATGGAAGAAATTCCTATAATTTATGCTGCCAAATAAAACAGTTGGTTAGACTAACGTGATAAATTACATTAATTTTTTGCAATTGTAATTTATATAATCATAATATTAGTATCCTCCAGCGATGTTTTTGTTGCTGCATCTGCATACTTACCAGATCTTAACTTAGAGTAAGATTCTGCCAGATAAGAAGATGCCGCCAGGTAGGATTTTTCATAATTTAGAAGCAAAGAACAATCAGAAGAACCCTGTACTTGATTTGATATTCCTAAGAGTATCGTTTCTCTTGAAGGATCATAAACGTGATTGAAATGATCAATTCATGTACAAAAATACATATATACAATAAAAATACAAGACATTTGAAAATGTTATTGATTTTACCGATACACAACAGAATGCACCAAAATGTGACTGTGTACTGAAGAATTCTTTGAAGCCTACTTATGACAATTTTTGACCAAATCCTATGGTCTGGAAGCATATGATTGTATCTAACTTTTCACAATAATTTTTATATTATACCATTGAAAGACATTATGTACAAGGCTTAAACAAATCTGCATCTGTGAATTCAAGAGACATTATTGGGGTAACGAGAGTAATTTTATTTTTAGATGTTTTAAGACTACATATGTTAAGGAATGACGTTAATATTAAGTGATTATCCTTAAATAATAATTAATAATTCGGATCACTAATTTCAACCTTCCATATTCCGACAAATTTTATGACTTGGAGTTATATTATTATTAATTATGGAAAGTAGTGAGTGCGAATCCTAACTTCATCGAATATCTTTTGGGTTCATTAAAAGCAACTAGCGCCTATTAAATAGGTCATGGTCACAATGTCTCCAAGTGAAATAATTTCCCTGGAATTGCAGATCAAATAATTGAGGTTTTTCTCTTCCTTCTTTGCTTCTATCTAACTGGTAGAGTCAACTGAGGCTAAGAACTGAACAAAGTAGGCTGATTTCTAGCTATAACTCAGCATAACGGCCTATGTCTTTAATGTTTATGACAACTTATTGAATATAACTAAATACCTCTATTCAACTTATGAACATATGAATGGCTTATACTACAACATAGTGCATGTAACAATAACAATGCAATTTAGCAGTGGAAATGTTCATAATATGAATTGTTATTCATTGCTGCAGCTGTCTGCGCACGTTTTTTTATCAATGCAACATTTACAGTTCTATTGAATGTATTGAAGTATGAATGAATTGAAGTGTTGTTCTAATCTACAGAGACTCATATTTTTCTCATTCATTAGACATAAATGATCATTTGTATGTCATAAGATCTTCAGATACCACTAGAACAAAGAAAACTTAATAATCAGGCCAAAAAATATTAAAATGATGAATTCCTTTATCTGAGACCTTCTCAAAGCATTTTATTTGTAATTTTATAATGAGTAAGATTTTGTTTGCTGTATTTAACGAAAGATAATAATTTGTGAATAAACAATATTCCTTTGTTTAAATTTGTTAGTTTCTATACTCGTTTGCAAATGTTTTTACCTTTATCAGTTTATCCTTTTTTTAAAGAAAATATTTCATGTGAGTAAAAACAATAAATGATACTTTTTAAAAACCATCTATTATTAATTTATTCTGTAATTAAGTATACAAAATCATCTCTTTGCAAAATCATAATGTGGAATGTTAAGTGCAGGTGAGATTTTGAAACAGAGCAAATTAAAGATATAAAATATTGTACTACACTATCTAGCCAAAAGTAACCTGAAAACCAATGGTACGTACTTAGAGTGTATGCACATGTTGATATGATGTTATCGGCGGCACATATTAGTATGATCTTGGTTCCCTTTTTCCATCGATGGCCACCTGTCTAAGAAAACTTTCCACGAATATTTGATAGATGACCATAGGAATTGACTTCTAGGCGCCAATCACAACTGAAATGAGTGCTTGCAGTTAGGATGGGAAATGTTGCTGGCTATGTAGTCTGCAGTGTTACTCATTCCATAAGTGTTTTGTGAGATTTAAACCTTGGATATGAGAAGGCCAATCCAGTAGTTTTTGAACACCCAATTCAACAAACCACGTTTGTGCAAGCCTGAATGTCTGAATGAAACATTTATCCTCGTGAAAGAGAAAAATCCCTTATCGAAATATTGCCATAGATTTGGGAGTGCAGTACTGTCCAGAATGTCCATAGCAGTCTCAGAATTCATGTTTCCAATCACAGGAACTAATGATCACAGAGCAAAACATAAGAAACACCCTACATCATCATACTGCTGTCACCAAACACTAAGCTGTCACAATAGAAACATTCTTCTGGAATCCCCAAATCCATACGCATCCATACAACTGCTGGAATATAAACTAAGATTTATCACTCCAAAGAACAGTTTCCTACATGTCTGCAGTCCAAAGACAGTGATATTTGCGTCATTGCAATTGATACTTTTCATTCCGTAGAGTGGTGCTCGACTTGTGAGTGACTGCACAACCATTAAAACCCAAATTGTTTATCTCTAGATGAAAAGTCCTGCTGCTAACATTTATACCTGAAGAACTTAGAAACTCCTGAGAAACTTCCACCAGCGAGAACTTAAGATTATTTTTCATTACTCTTTTTTAAGCTCTGCGACTGCGTTCACTTAGATTTTGGGCCTACCACTTCAATTTTCTGCAACTTCACTGCCTCGACGTTTCCACATCAAAATTACATCCCTCATGTAAATTTAATCTTCTGTGGAATATCTGCAATCTCACGAACTGATTTCGCACAAAGGTAGCATCCCACTTGACTACTATGATCACATTTTTTAATTTATAAGAAAAAATTTACCTACTTTCCTAATGTTTTCCTTGCTTGATAGTTGAATTTTATTTTTAAACTTAAAAATCTTATGCAATGTGTTTTTAAAATATAGATATCGAATCTTCATTTTAAAGATAACAGAATATTTATTGCCAATTAAACAAATCATAATAAACAGTTCATATATATTATATATATATACTTATTATAAATTATATAGTCTTTTCCTGATAGAAATTAAATTAAAAAAGAAAATTTAATGGAATAATTTTTTTTTAATTTTAATAAAAAAATTACATTTTCTCTAATTTTTAATATATATATTTACTTTTTTTAATTTCAAACACATAGAATTATGTAAAAAAATATAACTAAGGTGTAAAAAGATTTGAGCAGCTGTATAGCGTAATGCTTAATATAATGGTATTTTGATACAAAAAGAGATGATTTCTATTTTCAAATTAGTCTTGAGACAATACAATCAATCTATATGTTTAAAACAATCCAGATATTCATTTGGTCTAAATGAAATGCGAAAGTATTATTATATAAAAAAATTTTACGTCATTTAATATTCTTACATTTGTATTTACAATTAAAATGTTTTTATCGGCTCTTTTCCAATAATTGATTTATGTTTATAGCTTTTTTTGTTTCTATGTATTATTTCATAAGACTATTGAAATATTAATGTATTTCTAACATGCTGGTACTTTTCAATTTACTGTGCCATGTCATTTACTTTTATTGCTAAATAAATGAAATATTTATTCAAGCGTAGATAAATGAATATTAAATAAATATACCTCAAAAAAAATTCTGATATAAATATTTTTAAAATTGGGGAAAACACTACTTTTTTGAAATTGTCCTTAATTATTTTACAAGAGCTAGAAAAATGTTTTAATTATTTATAAAAATTCTCAAAAATCACTTCTAGAGGAATAAAACCTTCTTTTAAATATTGATATAAGTTTTATATCACTTGCTGTAATCAAAAGTTCAGATATTTTTTTTAATTTGATAAAAACAAATCATAAAATTTGTATATATTTAGAATTTAATAATAATAAATTATTAAATGCTTTCACTACATGCTTCTAAATATTAAAACAAAGAGGAAAATTTAGAAAGTTTTCCTGGTACTGCTAAATTATATTTTTTAATAGAAAAATGTTCAAAAAACAAAATCATAATCTTATATATAACTAAGCCTACATAAACCTCAAATAAAGTTTTTTTTTTTGCAAGAAACATATTGAAATAAATTATTACCCATTTAGTGTAGTTAGTTTAACGACTAAAGTTTACGGTTATTAAGATTTTGTAATATGTTCTTTTTAACAACCGTAGTAGTAATTAAATTTTCCACCAAATTACTTGCATTTATATTTATAAATACCTCTCATTTAAAGTGATAACATGGTCGTTAAAAGTTTAGCTTCAAATGAACAGTAGAGCTTAGCTCAAAATTTATTCACATAATGTGTTAATAGAGCATATTCTTAGATTCTATATTAATAATATTCTGGTATAAATTAATAAGTAAAAGGAAAATACATTGCAATTTTATAAATTAACAAGTTACCATTAAATCGCAGAAATATGTTTCAAAAATTAATCTTAATTAGTTAAAGAATTTAAAGAGAATGTATCTGGGAATAAGATTTAATATATAAAAAATTATAGTATGATACATGAATATTTATTTAAGACAATTTCCATGTGTAAATTTGTAAGTTCACTAGGGTAAAGACTCTCAATGATTTCAACATATGTATATGTGACAATAACGGAAAGGACATCACTTGTATGAAATTTGAATATTGAATATTAAAGAAAAATTGATGTGAAACATTTTTATACTATAATTTATTAATAGAGCTGACATAACAACTTCTTATAGCTCAAATAAGATAAAAGTTTACATAAGGGCACCTCTTACGTTTTGGTGATTTTTCTTGTTGCCAAGATTAGTATCCAAATGTGAATAACAAAATGAAAACCCTAAAACTACGTTAGTTAAAGAGTTGAAAATACCAGGACTACTAAAAAGTTAAAGTTTATCGCCAATATATATCGCCAAATATTTTGACAAACCAGGTGTAACCGTACCTAAATTGAACCCTTCGGATAAAAATTAAATGAAACCGTGATTGCAGATTAATATATAATTACTTAGATTTCACATTTAATATTTATATTACTACTAAAAACCAAGTCAAAAGAAATTTGGAATCCATTATGTTATAGAAATTGTTGATTATGTTTCAGTTATACTGAAAATTTATTTTTTGAAAACAATTGTATTAATTGTTTTAAGAATTATTGTTTTTAATTTTTATTCTGTGAATCTACATACATTATTTTTAAATTCATGAACGACATCATTGAATTTATGAAATCATTTTGCATGGTATTTTTGTTATTTTCCTTAATAGTTTAGTTATAACTGAAAACAATTCACATTTAAATATTTATCTTCATAATGTAATAACAATTTTTTATGCATATGAAAAAACTCCCTGCTATCTGTCTAAATAAATTATATATGGTTTTATGTCAATTAGGAAGGCATATTCTTTTCCGAATTTTTTTAGTTAAATTTTAATATTTCCTTTTAATATTGTTTAAGTATTTCAATACGTTTTTAACTTTGTTTTGCTTCTATAGTTTTATTGTCATGCACAAATATACTCTTAAGCATATAGCTTAAAAATATTATTTAAAATATAATGTATGTTTTATAACCTCATGTGAAAGTAAATTAACTGCTATACTTAGAAGAATCTCATACGAATCTGAGAGAGAAAGAGTAAGAAATTTCAACAAGTCTTTGATATCAGAATTGCCTGAAGCACACCAAGTAATCTAGTATTCCATATTAGATGACGCCTCGCCTTATATATCATCTTTAGTATGAATGATAGCATCTCTTTCCTCGCCAAATTACTTGGCTTTCTTGAAAATTCTTTAAACTCCTCACTGAGATCATTTGTATAATGCAGCAGTTTGATTACCCTCAAGACTCTTGCTTGGCGACTTGATATATAACCCAGTGATAGACTACAACAAAAAATGGCTGTAAATTGCCTTAGACCTCATATAACAGTTGGGATTCACTTTTTAAGTGGGCCATTTATAAGCAGTTTTGTTATTTATTGCTCTTTGCAAGCTAGCACTCAATTTTTGTGGTTTTCGCTTCTCAACTTAGAAAGTAAGGAATTATATGGGAAGTTTTCTGGAGACTCTTGTGAGAAACTAAAGTTAAAAAAGTTAAACAAATTTAAAATGATACTATTTTTGAAATTTTTAGAAATAAGTTCGTTTAATTTGTTAAAAGAAAAAAATTAATTCTCTTTAATTTCAAAAAAGAAATATCGATGAATACATTTATATTGCTTATTTTACTGAAATGTTTCTGAAAATTCAATAAAATAAAATAAGTAATTTTATTGTTTAGGAAATGATATTTAAATATTTCGTATAATTTTTTTAAAACAATCTGTATTCCTCAGTTTAAATATGAATTGCAAAAAAAGGGGAAAATATTTATTAAATACTCGTTCATTTGTTCACCAAATATAAATAGTTATGTCATGTTTTTCTCCTCTAATTTCTTTGATATTCTTATGAGAAAATTTTCGATTTATTAAATTAAAGTTCAACTTTAACTCTGTTGTCAACATTTCAGATTATAATTAAGAAAAGAGAAGAAGGACCAGCTGTTACAGACAACAGCAACAACACTTATTTTATAAATAACACAAATAAAACAATTAAACATTAATGCAGGAATTTTAATAGAAATTTTACAAGAGTTACTCACCCACGTGCTTCCTCCTTGGCATACAAGTACCTTCTGGTGTTTGAACGCTAGACTCAGGTGCAATTGACGGCCATACGCCAATAGATGTCAGAAAACGTCTGAATAAAACGACAATGTTTAACATATAAATTAACTTAATTGTAACAAATAATACTTAATATTAATTATTTAGCAGATTTTTTATAGCTTATAACTTAAATTTGCTATTAAAATTCAAGATTTCTGGAATACAAAGCAAGCAAAGCAAATTTATATATAATCCATTTGCTCTCGTAAATATTTTATATGATTCTCTTTTCTCTATACGAAAAAAGATACTTTAAGATTTTACTATATTATTTTTCATAATACTTCAATAAATTGTAAGCTGATGGTATGTTTAATAATATTGATTCAATAGATTATAATTTCAATAACAATTATCAGTTAAAACAATTGTCATGTTTAAGCATTATCAAAAATACAACTAAGTGAATAAGTGTATTTCATGAAATATATATAATTACTTACATCATAATATATTATAAAGTAATAAAAAAATCCACACTCCAAACATATCGTATAAATTAACAAAAATGTATATTTAATATTCATACTTTTACCAAATGATATGGTACATTTTTTTGAAATTTACATAACAGATATTTCTCATAAAAACTACATAAGAAAACTTTGTATAAGACAGAAAAAATGTTTTGTATAAAACAGAAATTATAGGCACTATGTTAAATAACTGTGACATTATTTTTGATATTTATAATAAAATAGGTAGCATAAGAAACTACTGAGTCTAATCAGTCATTCCAGCAGGAATTTATCAGTATTTTCATATAATTATGATAATTTTTAAAATCAGAAAACGTTTTATAATTTCAATAATTAAATACTTTTAAAAAGAAATTAATATAACATTTCATATAACTTATTATCTGTACATCATTACGGACAGTTAAAATAAATTTATACACTATCATTTAATATAAGGAAAATTTAAGTAGTTAAAATCACAATAAAGCTGAAGTTTTACTGATTTTAACAATTTAATTACAGATTTTAACAAAATATTAAGGAATAATTTTGCATTCTAAAAAGTATTGAATAATGTATTTTGAAATTTTTTTTAAGATTAAGGTCTCTGCGTTAAAATATTGCTTCAGGCAGAGAATCAACTAATAACAATTTAAGATTAAAAAGTGAAATTTGAATAAAACTAATTATACTTTGTTTATAAAATGCATAAAATAGAGTTAAAGATTTTTAACTAACAATTTAAAACATTTACAATATAGTAGCTTTTCAAAACTTTAAATAATAAATGTTTGCTTCATTAAATTATAAATTGTTTTGTAGAATTTGTAATTAATTTTGTATCTGATTTTTTTGGCGTTTTTTTTAAATTCGATGATTCAATTTATTGCACAATTGAAAGGTATTATATGTTATTAAAATGAGTATTATAAAAATTTTCCTACTTAAAATATAATTACTTCATTTAATTAAATTGAAAATATGATTTTCATGATTGTCTACGTCAATCGCTATTTTATGAATTCTGCTCTGAGCAGTCGTAGTGTGCGGACGTGATTTCTACTTCCTCCTGAGTTTGCGAACCGGTTCTTACTGATCGGCGTTGACGGATGGCCGCAGCTGGCGGTCCTTCCCTTCTACCCCTCGGTGGTGTGATGCCTGAAAATGGCGCACCGATAAACATGGATGTTGCTGATGCTGAAGGAAATATCATACCTCCTAGTTCGGGAAATAGTCATTATGCTACGACTACCACTGAACAAAATGGAGATGTTATGGAATTTCAGGACCTGACCTCGGATAATCAACCTGGCGGAGATAACTGCGGAGAAGGAGTACAGCGTTATACCAAGTGTGCTTCCCGTAAGGATGTGCGAGTTAAACAAGTGCTGGCCGCTGATGCTGAAAAGACCCAGAGTGTTATGTTAAGCCCTGGGCCAAAAGGCCCTTTTAAGGGCCTGCAATTAAATCAACCCAGTACCAGTGAAGCAAAATGTGCCTTGCCAAACGTGAGTGAAAGTGTGTCTTCAAAAAGCGCGAGTGATCGTGTATCTACAAAAAATGTGAGTGTTCGTAAATCTACAAATAATGTGTGTGAAATAAGTGATGTGCAAAATGTGTGCTACCCCAACATGGATTATTCGCTAATGATCAAAAGCTACGTTCCTAATTACGATCAACTAATCGCAGTTGACCCAAGTGTGCCGATCACTAAGATCGAGAGATGTAAAATACTATGTGACCTGAAAAAGAGCAGTCAGCTCTTGGTTATTTGTGCATCGGCTCAAACGCCCATGATGAATATGTATGAAGGATTGAACCCTAATAACTGGAACTACCATTATGGAATATACCAAGAGGCGTTCAAAGCTTCTCAAATGCTTATGGGTAAGTACTCCCAAATGGGTTACTGTTTAATTTCCAATTGTGACTTGCATGATGATAATTTATTTGACAACACTATGCTTAAAAATAATGTAAATATTCCTAACAGTGTATCTAGTAATTGTAATGATAATGTTAATACAGTTAATAGTACCAAAGGTAATAAAAATAAACTTAAAAGGAAAAACATTAATAGAAATGCTAACGTTAAAACTATTAAATCTCTTAGTAAAAATAGCAAAAATGTATACTCATCTGATTCTGAAGGTTTTGATAATCATACTGTAAATAATATGTATAACAAAAATGATAGTAAAATGTGCAAACCTAATGATAACACTAGCTTGAAGGAGGTAAATGTTGCAACTAATGTTAATCCTCAATGTAACCCTCCAATCCTGAATGAAAATCCAATAAATGATAATGTTTTTGTTACTAACACTAATATGCCCACCACTAGTCGTGAGGGTGTTATGCAAAGTCCCCCACCAATCAAACATAAAAGAACAAAAACAATTGAAACTGATGATGAGGGATTCCAGAAACCCAAAAAGACTGCCAGTGTACCCAAAATATTTAATCAACCAACACCTATTGAGGTAAACAGATTTAGTGCACTAAGCATTGACGACAAAAACGTAGATACCTTTCCTACTATTCAAGAAGCAAATGATAAAATCCCCCCATCCATATTAAGTTTGAAACGAACTATAACATGCTAATAAAAACTTTAAAAAACAACTTCGACACGAATCTAACGGCGAAACTTAGTGGGGAATTCCTAAAGGTTTTTCCTACCAGTTCAGATGCTCATAGAGCAATTACTAAATATTTAACAGATAATAATGTAGAATGCCTAGTCCTAAATTACAACAAGTATAAACCTATAAAAGCAGTCATTAAGGGACTGCATCCAAGCACCCCCATTAATCTAATTAATGAAGAACTTAACGATAGAGGGTTCGAAGTTGAAAAAATTGCTGTGATGAAAAAGCATAGAACAAAAAACCCCATCCCCTGTTTCCTTATAACGCTCAAACATAATGAAATGGCGAATAAAATATTTGAAATAACTGAGATACTAAATGTTATAGTTAAAACCGAAAAATATATAAATAAAAACCCAATACAATGTTATAATTGCCAACAGTTCGGCCACAATTCAACTGTATGTTTCTTGAAACCAAATTGTGTCAAATGTGGTCTAAATCACATGACTCGCGAATGTAAACAAGACAAAATTGAAATCCCTAAGTGCTGCAACTGCGGCGGGAACCACACGGCCTCTTATGCTGGTTGTCCGAAGAACCCAAACAATAAAAAGAGAACCATTACAAATAATCATAATGCTACAAGTTCGAATCCCGTTAGATCTGGGATGTCATTTGCACAAATAGTTTCAGGAAACCCCACTAATCATACTGCTACCCAACCACCTCAATCCATACTTGATTTAACAAATCTAGGTAATATGCAAAACATAATTAAACTACTAAATGAAATTAACACAATACTTTCTTACTTCCCTAATCTTTTAAATGCTGTACCAGTAATGGAAAAAGCATCTCATCCTACTGATAAACTGCACATATTATTGAAAGCATTAGGGGCAAATAGTAACAATAATGACCAGACCCCATAAATTAAACTTAAGCATTATGTTTTGGAATGCCAATGGCATTCTATCTAAAATAGCTGAGTTCAAAAATTTCATTAGGGATCACTGTCCTGACATAGTACTACTCCAAGAGACGAAGCTGACTAATAATAATAGATTTAACATTCCCAATTACTCTAGCTACAGAAATGACCATACTGCAAACCAGGGAGGAACTGCAGTCCTAATTAAAAATAAGATATCTCATTCACACATCCCCACACCAACCCTTGAGTACACTCAGGCCACTATTATCCAAATACATGTAAACTCCAACCTTGACATAAGCATTGCTTCTATTTACATACCTCCTCATAATAATCCCATTGAAAATGATATTAATAAACTGATTAATCTTCACAATAATATCATCCTTGCAGGGGACCTCAATGCCAAACATCAAAACTGGAACTGCCAATACCGAAACAAAACGGGAAAAATTATATATGATATCTCAAATGCCCTAAATATTAATATTTTATATCCCGACAAACCTACTCACTATGGCAGAAGATTCGGAAATTTTATTGACCTCATGCTATGTAAAAATTCCCCTATCCCCATCAAACTAAACACCATTGAAGACCTACCCTCGGATCACTTCCCGGTCATGGCTCACTTTGGAAACGTGATTAACCCAACAGTCAAACATACTAAGGTTAAAACAAATTGGAAGAAATTTAGAGATACCGTCAATAATAAACTCTCCAATGCCCCCAACCACAGCGCAGTCACCCCCACTGACATTGACAATAAAGTAAATTTTATTAACAACGTCCTGCAGGAGGCACGAGATTTAAGTAAATTTGAAATTACTATCAAAGGCACATCTAATCTCCCTATCAGAATAATAGAACTTATAAGGGAAAGGAACAGGCTAAGAAAGCAATATAACATTTACAAACTCCCTACCACTAAAAGGAAAATTAACGAATTAAAGAATAAAATTCGACTAGAAATCAACTCACACAATGAAAACAAATGGAACGAATATCTCACTAACTTAGATTCGCAAGATGGATCGTTATGGAAAGCCGCAAAGAAAATAAATTCTCCCAAACAGTTCTTCCCCGTGTTAACAGATGGCGTCACAATCGCAAAGACAAACACTGAAAAATCAGAATTAATTGCTAACAGCCTAGAAAAACAATTCAAATTAAATGACATTGGAGAGATCTCTCATCAAAACTTCGTACAACAAACAGTTAACAATTATTTTAATAACTTCACCCACCAAGTAATTCCTATAAGCGAATTGATCAAAACCTCTGAAGTTGAAAACATCATTATGAACCTGAAACCCAAAAAGAGCCCAGGAGATGATAATATTAATAACAAAATGCTGAGGCAAATTCCAATAGTAGCTATTTGTTATATCACTGATATTATTAACGATATCCTAAATATTGGATATTTTCCCAGGCAATGGAAAAATGCTCTAGTTGTTTCAATTAGGAAACCGGGCAAAAACCCAAAAGACCCAACTAGCTATAGGCCTATCTCGCTGTTACCATCGTTAGCTAAACTAGTTGAAAAATTCATTCTTACTAAACTTCAACAACACGAGCAAGAAAACAACCTATTCATCCCCCATCAATTTGGTTTCAGGGCCAAACTATCAACGACCCACCAACTCTTAAGAGTAACGGAAAAAATTTCAGCCTCCCTAGGAGACAAATGCTCGACTGGAGCACTTTTCTTAGATGTGGAAAAGGCATTTGACAGAGTTTGGCATTGGGGTCTACTGTACAAACTTATTAATAACAACTTCCCCCCTATCTTGTTAAACTAATTAAGAGTTACCTCGAACACAGAACATTCCAGGTTAGGATAGAAGGTTCACTTTCTACAAAGAAAACCATTGAGGCTGGGGTTCCCCAGGGCTCCCTATTAGGACCGTTTCTTTTTAATATGTATATTAACGATATCCCACAGAATTTTCACAACATGCTTGCACTGTTCGCCGATGATACAGCCATTCTGTCTTCAGGTAAAGATCTTAATATCATACATAAAAACCTCACCAACCACATTAAAGATATTGAAAAATGGCTCACAAAATGGAAAATCAAAATCAATGTTAACAAAAGCACTGCAATCATGTTCACTAGAAAGATTAATAGGTGCAAACCACTCGAACTTTACGGGGAAAAAATTAACTGGGAAAACACGGCCAAATATTTGGGAGTGATCCTAGATAGAAGGCTCACGTGGAAGAACCAGATCAATAGTATCATAAATAAAATTAGAACTAAAACGACCATATTATATTCTTTAATTGCTAGGAAATCAAAACTCTCCATAAGAAATAAAATTTTAATCTACAAGCTTTATCTGAGACCCACAATGACTTATGCATCACAGATCTGGGGTGGAGCATGTGTCACTTCATTAACTAGACTCGAGGCTCAACAGAGCAAAATTCTGAGATTAATTAGTAATGCTGAGTGGTACTTCAGAAATTCTTTAATCAGGAATAATCTAGGCATTATCACTCTCAATAAATACATCAAAAACCTAGCTCTAAATTTTTATGAAAAACTTTATAAAATTGATAACAGATGTATACAAAACATTCCTAATTATGACTTTAACCACATTAAAAACTTACACAGACCCAGAGCGGTGCTAAGGCCCAAACTCGGATTAGAAAACCTCTGATTTCTGATTTTATACTCTCATCTCATGTTTATTGTATAGTACTTAAATTTTGTTATTATTATGTCTGACACAAATTTAACTCTATTATCATCATGCACTCACTTTTTACCCATGGGAGTACTACCCGAAAATAATGTAAATTACTTTATATTGTAAATATATAATTAAATTTGTTATTATTACTAAATCTGTAATCCCAACTATGTTATGTATTATCAAGATCAACTGTGTAAAAATTGTGTTAACACTATAATCCTGTAAAATACAGTTAAGGAAAACTACTAAATGTGTGCATTGAAATGTTTTCTGATTGTGCTAAATAGCACCCAAGAATTGTATATTGAAATTATTGTAAACTTCTTGCTCTGCACTTTTTTGAGCCAGCTGGGTCAAGATAAGTGCACTATCTTTCAGGAAGGGACTCTAGACAGTATGTACTATGTTCAACTCCTCCTCTATTCTGTAAACAATATCTTATGGACCCCCAAATTCTCTACACTGAGGTAAATGGCTTTTGCTAGAAACCTCGCACAAAAATTTAGACCAAATTTGTTTCGCTATTTTATTTTTATTTCTAAAATGATATAAATTTAAAGATCATTAATAACATATTTATTTAATAATAAGTAGTATATACTTCTGCTATCAATTTTACTTAAATATTAAAAATACTTTTAATAAACACAATTTTTAAAGCACATATTAATACTATGATTTATTTTACAATACACAAGAGAAATTCATAACTTAATAAGAATACTTAAAAATAAAAATTGGTTTCTAATGAAGAGTTTTGAAAAATAAAGTAACATTAAAGTAATTTTTATAAAAGGTGACTAGCAAAATATAATGTTACTCTTTCATACAAATTGAGTTATAGAAAAGCTGAGTTTCAAAACCTTAAATCCAGCCAAAGAAATAGTATAAAGTGAAGCAAATTCATATAGTAGAAGAATAATCTAATATAATAACCATAAGAGAGAAATCTATTTCACATAGTGCCTTGAATTTCTTTTAGTATTGACAGAATGACATTTTTAAAATTTACACGAAACAATTTGAAGCTTCAAAGACACAAATTAGATAAAGTCTTCAGTTGATTAAATAAGCTAAATAATAAAATAAATATGCTGCTAATAAATGCCATCCTAATTTCTTAAACCATGATAACTTTCCTCACGTTATAAGTAAAACAATGCAGACATTTCTTTGTTTTTAGAATCGAAGAAAATAATTTTTTTGACAAAATCGCAATGTGTATGACATAAAACGTTGATTAAATTTAGAACAATTTTAAAAATATCTAATTGAATTAGCGTTTAATTTAAAAATAATGAACATTATTATGCGTACTTTATATATACTTGGAATTGCATTTTCTTTAAACTATATTATGATGCATCAAAATAAGATCTGTTTTAAACTAAAATATAATTAAAATTTGTTGAATTATTGGAATTTAGTTGGCAAAATTATTAAAAATATAAATTTATGAACAAAATCAATTAAAAATTAAAATTAAAATTTTATAATTTACAGTGTTTATTATAAATACAATAATAAATTAAAAATTTTTCATCTAATTGCTTACATACGTTAATTAATTTAATTTAAAAATGCTTATTTAATAAAAAATTTTAACAATTACTAAACATCCAAAATATATTTTACTATAACCCTTAAGTTTAAACTTAAGTTTAAATTTTTTAAATAACAACTGAAGAGAAAGTCAAAATCGCAGTTAACAACCGAAAATAAACAAACTCTTTGTACAATATGAGCAATATATACATGCAACTTTAAAAATATTTTTGATAAACTTGTGTAATAAGCGTTACTTTTTTATCATACTCATGCATTTTGGATATCATTTATGCATTAAATTTGCATGTATTATTTTAAAATTAATTAAACATATATTTTAATCTTATATTATTATTTAATCTTATATATATTCGATTATTATCATTCATTTTTCCAGAGATATTTTATATCATGGCATTTACATTTCAAGTCTAAATTCTTACGAATCATTGTTTTCTTCTATGCCACAGCAATAATCTGCGCAAAAAACAAGGAAATATCAAGTAGAATACAAATATTTTAGTAAATTTAAAGTAAAAAAATCTCTTGCCTGGTAGATTTATAAAATCACATTTCAAAATTTATGTGCATTTGTAAATAAAACTAAGCAGCGTTATTTTCAAATACAGTTACAAGATTTTCAGTAAAAGCAGATTACATAAAGGAGATATTCTTTTTATAAGAAATTAATATTAAATTTAATCAAAATATTTACGTAAGTATTTAATTAGAATATTTTTATATTCATGAACTTTCCATAGAAAAAAATAAAAACCTTTTGTATCCAAATATTCAATACTTTCTTTCTCTATATATATTAAATATATTAAAAAAATTATATAAAATATTTTCAATATAGCTTCATTATTAGCTTACAATTAGTTTTTAAGACATATTTATTTATTCAATAAAGTATACTAAGATAGATTATTAAAAATCTGTACAGTAATTTAATTCAGTATTTAAAAAATAATTCAAATAAATAATTCAAACAAAGGGCATTATTAAAACATAGTAAAATTTATTAAGCATATTATTTTTATTTATTTCAGAAAATTAGTTAGTAATAATCTTTGTTTCATTATTATTTTCCTTATTTAAGAATTAAAACGGTACAGAATTTTATGAAATTTTTTATTACTTCTTAAATGTTTCTTAAAACTATATAAAAATGTCTTTAAATTTAAAAGCAAATCTAAAATATAAATAATTTTTCATAATACTAATATTTCCCTAAAAATAACATAGATGTCTTGATTTACCACTAGATTTATGATTCTTAATATTTTTAATGATTCGTAATTCATTTCAAGAAGTTTTTTGTCAAATTATTCATTTTTCTCATAACGATTTCAGAATGATGAATTGAAGTTTAGAAATCTCAGTTTAAAATGGGTTTAATAAAGTAAAACTATATTTAAAGTAAATCATTTCTGGAATTTACCAGATAATAATTTACTTCATAAAATTTCCCTATAATTAAGAAGTTCAAATCTAATCTTTAAATTATTACAATACCCAAGTCTCTCTCTATTAGAGTTGTTTATTTTCTAAAAATTACCAAAATGAGATAATTTATAAACACGATTTGTTTTAGGAAACAGAGGCTAATAATCTCCTTGAATTAAACTCATCCGCCACAATGACTGTTTAATTTTCTTTTTACCAAAACAACATTTACTACATTAAAAGAGTCTCATTTGTGGTAAATTTCCTGCTCGTTAATTCCCTTAATGAAATAGAGATGCCTGCATTGTAATTGGACCATTACATTTGCGTTATAGTCTTTGAATTTAAATATACTTACACCATTGGCTTTCAAATGCATTCAGTGTTTGCTCTAAATTACATTGAAATTTTTAAATGAAAATTTTAACTACTTCGTATGCATACTTTAACTAAAATTCACAACATATCAATAAGTAATGTCATTAATACTTTTCATTTTTAAATTAAATCATCATTCATTAATCAATTTTAAGTTTCCATACAGCCATTTTACCTTTCTTAATGTTTCCAATTATCTTATACAATAATTTGCTTTATATTTTCTTAGAAATCATTGATATCTCTCATGTAATATGTATTTCAATGCATTTCTAAAAGCATTTGTTCAGTAAAT
>CM075851.1:36857446-37068097 GCA_037975125.1 Latrodectus hesperus
GTACCTCGTGACTTGTTATGTCACGCCAAATGACCTTTCTTTACCAGAAACAACCATCAGTTTGTCATTATCTAAAAATGTTGAAGTCAGGTGTGAAGTTATTTTTAGACGGTTTTACATACTTATATAATATTGCTAGAAAAAAATGCTGCTTTATATAAATGATCTTCATTTGACACTAATATTCAATCAAAAGTATATTTTAAATATAACATTTTCTTTTTAGACAGCATTTTATGATTTTGATTTATAATATTTAAAAAATCGATACATATATGAAAATCATATATATCATATATATTAAAAATCATATATATATATATATATATATATATATATATATATATATATATATATATATATATATATATATATATATATATATATATATATATATATATATATATCATATATATATATATATATATATATATATATATATATATATATATATATATATATATATATATATATATATATATATATATATATATATATATATATATATATATGCATGAATATTTAATTTCAAACTAGTTTTCACACATTTAAAAATTTTCTTAAAACATTTTGCTTATTAAAATATTATTTAAATAAAAAATTAGTTAGCACCTGACTAATAAAATTATCTGGTTCAACAAGATGAATTTGAATAGATAGTAGATCATTATAAGAAATATTAAAAAGGTACAATTACGAAATATTAATGAAAAAGCTCAATAATATTCTTAACCTAACCTAATAGTCTCACGCATTCATTTTTCAAACATATTTTCTCAGAAAATAAATAGGATTCACTATTGAAAACTTGAAAATGTGTTCTTCTTATTCTCGAATCTATTTTGCTTTTTCACGATATTTTATGAAGTTGTTATTAATTATATATTTTAAATATAATGTAATATAATACGATGCAATGCAATAGTAATATTAATAATGTATACAATGCTGAGAATATCAACTTATTCATTTTAATAATAATAATGATATATATATATATATATATATATATATATATATATATATATATATATATATATATATATATATATATAATTCGTGGACTAAAAGCAATTATAGTAATTCTAATAATTTTCTAAAGGAATTACATAATATAAGTTTTAAATGTCAACTTAAATATAATTTTATCTGCAGTGAATACAGAGCTAAAATTTCACAAAAATATTCATAAGGAAATTGTTATAAATAGGAAATTGTCAAAAATAGGAAAAAAACTTCCATTTTTATTCAATGATTATAGTAAAGAAATTATTCATCACTATATTTTAAAAGATAGACAAATTGTTTTCAGTATTTCTAATTTAATATTAAAGTTTAAGCAATTTTGAGTTGTTACAATTACATTATTTATTTTTTGTAATATTTATGATGTTTGTAATATTATGTACGATATCGATAGATAAAAGAATTTCATTTTTTTCACAATTGAAACTTGGAAATCACATGAAAAAGCTACGCATTTATGTTTTTCATAAACAATTAGTGTTCAATGTAAAATTAATTGCAGATAAAAATGTACTGAATTTGAAAATTATTTAATAGAAAGACCTATTTGTATTAAAATGATAATTGTACCGAGAAAAATAAGCAAAGTCCAATCATTAGCTGATGTAGTGTACTGAGACGAACATATAGATTGAATCATTCCAGTGGAAAAAGAAAACATTCTAAAGTACAAACAAATGAAGTCAGACTTATGGAATACATAAACAGTGTAGCCGCGAATAGGAGAAATTAGCATAAAACTAACAACAAACGAACCAAATCAAATTTACAGAGAATAAGTATTCTAATACATATATTGATTTAGCCAATGGATGTCAATGGCATACAGTAGAACTCCAATTATCCGAACTTTGTTTATCCATATCGTTTTTGGAATTTTAGAAAAATAAATTAGATTAAAGAAGAGACGGAAAATAAGAAAAAGGAAAAGGCTGAAGAAAAAGAAAGGTATTAAAAAGGAGTAGATTAGAATGAGGTGTCACCTGAGGAATTCATTCTTTTGAAAATTCTTGGATGTTCAAAAGTTAGCGCTGAAGATATATGAGAATATATCATGAGTCAGACAATGGATTTCAAACTGCAAATGATGGTCAACTTATTGAAAGTATTCAGGGAGAAGATGATTTTTATGTCCAAGTTGAAGCAGACATGGAACCATCAACTAGTGAAACATTTGTCGGCTTTGAAACTGCTTTGAAGTGGACGGAGCGTCAGCCCGAGTTTGATCGTAAGGAAATTCTCACTGTCCAGATGGTGCGTATGATTTGGCTGCCAGAAAACGTATAAACCACAAAAGAAGTGAAACAGCTTATTCTGACCGAGATGTTCAGTAAGCAATCAATTTCAAAAACTAATAATAAAACAACAGATGTTGGTTTGTTTGGTTTAAACAAACCAATAGAAAAAATAATGCGATGACAAATGACATAGACTACATTAAATATTGTATTAAAAAAGACACTAAAGTGACACAAGCGAAACTTAACTTACAAAATATCAAAACATTATGAAAACATATTTGTCAATTAGTCTCCGAGTGCAAGATGTAGTTCAGCCATACGCAAATTAAATCGAAATTGTGGAGAATATTCAAAGTCATGGATATATAAGTCGAACTATGTGCCAAAAAGTGACTAAGTGAATACGAGCCATATTGAGCCATTAGAGAATAAATGATTCGAATATATTGGTCATATAAGCCTACTTGCATGTTCAAAAAGTGACAACAGAATTAGAGCAATCAGAGCGACAGAATCTAACCCCATAGTCAAAGTGGCTGTAGAACAATAAGCAAACTAAGTTCATCTTATCGGGAGTATATAGTACTTTGGATATACAAGTCGAATAAAATCTCACTCAAAAAGTGACTGTATTGTGACAAAAGCGAACCATGTCAAACAAATAAGAATGTATGATTCAATAATATCGATGTATACAGAATAGTCAATTATATAGCAATCAATTCTATATATTATATATTCTATATAATGTAGAGAATATCAATTATATAAAAATATATTTCTCGAATCTGCCCGAATATACAAAAAGGAACCATAGAGCTTTCATCATATCAGGATTCATTTTAGCATAATATAAAGATAGACTTTTTGAAATATAAGCTTTCGGACTCGAATCTAGACATTGTTGAGTTACAACATGTCCATTGGAGTAGGTGCTAGTGAGTTTTTCGGGTTTTCTCTTTGAGACACGTGAATACAACCCATTATTAATGAAAGGTTTTAAAACAACCTTAGTTAAGCTGCTCACTACGCAAAAACAAAATGTTAAGTTTTATAACAAATCATATCCAACTAATTGAGGATATATGGTATCGTGAATAGAAAAGTTAAATTAACCTTCACGTGGAATAAGTGACAGTAGAGAGATAAATATCAAAGCCAACACTGAATATATAAAGTAGCGAATATATAGGTAGAATTAGCCCCATTATTGAAAACATGAAAGTACAGCGTAAAATAAAAGCTAATCAGATTATATAGCCTTGGGTATATATAACTTGAATTAACCCAGTGTGCTAAAATAGTGAGCATAGAACAGAAACAAACCAAAACAATTAATGGACAACATATACTATCGCGAAATTCAAGGTTGAATTAGATCCCATGCGTAAAATGTGACAATAAAATTACAAAAATATCAAATCAAATCTGTTGTAAAACACATAATACCGCTGATTTGGCCCATATATTGATCAAATTACTTTCTTGTTCTAAAAGGATGATCGAGTGGCGAAAAAACCAAATGAAAACAATACAGTGAAAAAAGTAGCTTATGAAAATAAAAGAAATGATTTTTTTTTATCAAAACAAATTTCAAATTTTCTACCAAGATTCATAAAGAATTAAAATTTATCGATTTGATCAAAGAATACACTGTATATATACTAAATCAAATATACAGACTTCACACATAAATTTTATTTCATAGCTTTAAAAAATGTTCGCTTATAAATATGATTACGTTTAAAAAAGCAGAACAACTTGATTCAAGGACCTATTATATAAGATGTTATTAAGTTTTGACTTGCTGTTAATAATGGATTGATTTCTTCAAGGCACAACCAATTAATTTTTCAAAAACAACACAGCAAAATAAAATTTGAAACACGATAGACAAGGTTCTATATATTCAATGATTGATGATGTTCCCCTACAACAGAACTGCATACTAATACTAGGTTTATCGCTTATAATGTATTTGGATTAGGCCTAAATTTTATTATTTTTTTCTTTTTTAATCACTTTCGCGGGTGAACCCTTCATCTGGCGTTTAATTCTATAAATACATTCACAAATATGCCAATGAAAGCAAATGATTTGTTTTATCTGTTACATTGTAAGTAATAGAAGCTAAATTTATCGTGTTTTCCATTATATAATAAGATTGTATCTGCCATCACGGACGATACATAGTATGAGTGCACGGAATAACTTCTAAAATCTATGTATGCCGTTTTTATATATTCTTTTTGATTAATCATTTTGTTAATTTTTGTTACAATTTTTACACTTGTATGAAATAAATTTCAGCAAAAATTGAATTGATTATGACCGAAAAAATAATCTTTTATGGAAGAACTTTAATATTTAGTTGAAAATATTATTCCTACTCTCAAACATTTTTCAAATTTTATTATAAGACTTAATTACTAGTTCTCTTAAAATCATTATAAAATTAGCAACATAAAGGGTGTTTGAAAAAATCATGAAATTCTTATATAATATATATATATATATATATATATATATATATATATATATATATATATATATATATATATATATATATATATATATATATATATATATATATATATATATATATATATATATATATTAGATTAAATTATTTTTGAATATAATAATTCATAATTTATATCATAAATTAGAAGCAGTCTGCAGTAGAATGTAAAGGCAGTGATACATTCCAAATAGTATTTATTTAAAGAAAAGATGAAATGAAGTTAAATTGTCCATCTGTGACTTAAGTGTGACCCTTACCTTAGTTAGCAGACATTTGTGTACTGTTTCTTACTAAGGGGGTTTATATAGGGGATTCTACAGGGTTGTTAAATGTATAAGAAAAGTTTTAGGAATTCACTGTGTTTTAGGATTTCAGTGTAGGGGTAAAATAAGGGAACATTCATAAATTTAGAATTGTATTAAATAGGTTGCATTATCAAAGAAATCTTATTCTATTAGTTTAACATATCTTAAACTTAATATTACACACACACAGAGTTTTTTCTTGTATTCATTTTCTATTGTTCAATAGATAAGGATCTCAAAATCCCTATCAAGAAAAAGTTCAGAAAATTTTTACAAAGGTTAGTTCTAAATTGAAACGAAGTGAATATATTTTATGAGAAATACAAAATTGACCGACCAAAGTTCTTCCGCTGGTGTGGGATGGATGCAGAGAGGAGAGTGCCAGTTCAGGTGTGACTTCGTCATCTGACCGTGGTTCAAAATTACTAGGCACTTGGTGATGGGCAAGTATTCTAAACTTATGAACCTAAAGGTACAGTCCAGAATTCGCCTGCACCTCTCTACATATCTATGTCGTAAGCCATATTAATGATTCACAAAGAAAAAAACTTGGAAATCTTCAGGATCACTTGCAGAAAGCAGAAGAACAATGCCAATATTCTATTCCTCAACAATAGTTTGCGTTGGATAGGGTATCTTCGACTCCCTCTCGAAGAGAACAATCTTAATATAAGTTTCAATAAAAATAATTTAGAAATTTTCGACGGGTTTGAGCAGCTTTTTTCGGGGTTCAATAGAAGTTTAAAAATCCAGAGATCTATTGAGGGTCGATAATAAAACTACAAAATATAATGAGAAAATAATGAAATAGAAAACTTGTGTATCCTTTTTTATAAAAATTTTCGTTTCACATTCTAAATCAAGTTGTCATTGTTAAAATATTGAAATTTAGCCTGAGACCAAGATCCTGGTATATGTTTCTTGCAGCCATCCTCAATTCAGTTCCCGAGGCTTAAATTTGATAGAACTTCAAAATATGGGTCTAATCCATATAAACTGGAAATAAATATCCAATAATTATAAAAATTGCAATTTAATTGGAAACATACTAGTTGCAAACATTTCATACATTTTAGTTCCCATGGGATATGCTTTTTATTCCTACAAGATTTAAAAGATAAAAAATAAACACAATTGCTCTTGCAATTGTTTCGACGTGTTAATTAGACTTGATTTGAGATAAAATACAACGTTAAAATATAAAACACAGCTATGAATGTGTCATATTGAACTCGCTGCGTAACAAAAAACTCGTTAAAAATAGTTTATTGCCCCCATGTATTGTCTAAATTATCTTCTCACGTACTTGGGTTTAGGAGAGAGTAGTTGTCAACTGAGACCAGTTGACCTGATAAGTTACGCACCTGGTTCCTTTTTCCATTCGAAAGGAATAAAAATAAGAAAGAAAAGAATTGATGTGATTTCTCATTTGTATCCTGATAGAGTAAACGATAAAAAATGAATATTTTAGTCACATTTCTTAATTTAAAATTTCATCAAAATACCTTTGAATAATTAATAAAATATAAAAATAACATGATTTATTAAATAAAAAATGTCTTTATGAATAAAAAATATAAGAGTTGAGAGGAAATTTTCTGATAATATTCCTAAGACAAATGTTCGTTCATTTTTATAACTTTTTAAATTTTAGTTTTGAATAATATTACCATAAAGTTTTTTTTTTAAATTCCTTTCTGAGACAGATACATTCAATTATAAATGTAGGAATTTGAGCGTAGTACCGACAAGTGATATTTATAAATGATAATTAAGTTTTATTTTGAATAATATGTAGGATACCATTTTATCCCTATGGAATGAGACCGATCTTGAAAATTCCCTTTTTAAGAGATTAATTGTTTCTGGAGACTGACGCATTGTGTTGTTCTAAATAATATCATTACTAGAAAACTAAACAGGTTATGTGGTATGATTAGGCAAAGTATGAGAACAATGAGTATTTAGAAACAAAGTAAATGTTGTTGAACAAGATAAAAAGACACGTTGTGTATGTCCAAAATGGACCACATATATTTTGAGGAGTGTGAATAAAACATTTAGATACATTTTGGCCGCTAAATTACCCAGACCTTAATCCATGTAAAACTATGTGAAAAATATTTGGACCAGCACATGATTTTAATTCTTTATCAGTTACTAAAATCATAAAACTTCATATACAGACTTGATGCTTGGTTTCATCCGCAAAACAAAGCCTGACATTTCTATTATTTGGTAGCATTTATAAAATTGATAATTGATCAATAATTCCTTCTATTGATATTCGTTGCATGACGTTTAATTTATGTGAATCTATTACATTTGATTTTCCTTGATGGGATCAGGTATTAAAGGGTTGAGAAAAATTAAATGTTCGTTTAGTCTAATATTCCTTCACTGGTTTAGTGAAATTCGAAAAAGACTATGCGAGATTACTGAAATGATTAAATCTACCATTATAAATAAAAATAATCTATTAATCATTGTACAATTTCAAGTTTCTCCCCACTAAAAAATTAGTTATGCCAAACTGCTAACGACAAAACTCGGATGATAGTTTAGTTTGAGTAGGAAAATTTTTAATACACGTTATATATAATATATAATATATTTTCGAGATATTATATATGTTTTAAATTAATTATATTTAAAATGGAAATAATTTTGTGAATGCAATTGTATACATCGCCAAAAATTACATTTAAAAAAACTTAATTTTCATTTAAATGAAAATTAAATTTTTTTAAAAAGAAAATTTATGTTTTATTAGAGATCTTTAAATTTCTGCATGCATATATTTTTCTTGAAATATAATTTCTACGTTCCCTCATGGGTATACTATGGGTGTATAGGCAAAATGGTTTTTCATACTCCAACAGAAAAAAAATGTATATCTTAAATTTTTTATATTTATTAAGTAATTACTCTGATTTTTTTATTATTTTACAAGCTTCTAAGCATTTTTTCATTATAATATGTTTGCATTAGAATATTGTATTTGAAGAAGTTATATTATCGAAATTAAAAATACTTCTGTGCACATTTGTATGAAAAATACAATAGTGAATTTAATGTATACTTAAATGCCACTACTATTTTAATTCACAAAATTCTTAGATAACTTAAGTAACATGCAACTTAAAAATGTGTGCTATCGCGCATTTCGGATTCACCTGTTGCATCTTTTTTTAGGAATTCGGTAAAGAATTTTTGAATATGAAAGGTAAAATATTCTTGCATCATTATAAAGGAAGAGATAAATATTCCTCTCAAAAAAAATCGAGAAGTTTGTCAACTCATATTCAATTACATAAGTAAACTCCCTCCGTGTAAGAATTCGAAAACAAGTTCTATCGTTACCTTAACAAATATCATCAGACCAAGCCAATAATCGGTGTTATATAAGGTTTAGTTGCAAATCGGAACCAGAGAGAAGTTCCGGTTGATTCATGAACCAATGAAAGAAGGTAGCCGGCCGTGTGGGGGGGGAGTAGATAGAAGTAATACTTGAATTCTCTTCCAGTTTTCGAAGAGCGAAGGCGAAAGGATATCTTTTCTCTCACTGAATATTTTATTGGGTTATAGTTTTTTATGCTTAGAGTATTTGATATTCAGTCTCTTGTATATTGTTTCATGCCAATGGAAAAGGATTGATTTTCATAAAAATTAATATTTTTTTGAAATGGAGAGTTTTGGGGATTGAACCTGACTTAATCTTTTTCCTGTGCGTTAATATTCTGAAGTGGACAATAAACAGGTAGCTGGAATTATTTCTATTTATCTGTATCTTAATTTTTGTATTATTTACTTACGTTTTTTTTAGTTAAATATTTTTTACACCGTTAACATTTCATTTGTAAAATAATTATTTAAAGATTTTTAGCTAATGAATTATATTAATTTTTTGCTTTTTAAATAGAAAGAAGTAGCTGTTTCTGGAATTTCAGCAATTAAAAACAAGACATATTTAATTGCACAAAATTGTGAATTTTAAAAAATACATGATAAAAATTTTAGAAGCGTATAAATAAAATAAACTATAGAAATTTGCTTCTGTTTTTTTGTTTAAAAAACTTCTTTAAAGATTTATTCCTATTTTAATGTTAAAATATTTTGTGGTATAAATTATAGGGCAAAAAGGCGTGAGATAAATAAGATTTAATGTTTAGAATTGTAACGTATCTATATGAAATTTTATATTGAAATTTATTTTCGTAAGGAAACTTTAATAATTTAGTTCAGCTAATATGCACGGAATCACCTCAACATTTTTCCTAATAAAATATTACCATTATATATATAAAATCAATAATATATTCAAATAATAAAAATAAATTATATGTTATTTTATTATTTTAACATTGAACTTAAAAAAACTTGTGTGTGTGAATCAGTTTTAAAATTTCAATTTTTAATTATAGTATTTAAAATGAATGAGCTAATTGTACTTAAATATGTCGGAATATTCCAAGAACACTTTTTTTATAAATTTAAGCAAGAAAACATTTATTTCAGTTATTTTCTAAGATTTGTGATTTTATCATTTAAAGACACTTACCTTTTATGCTATGATTTCAAAGTAATTTTAGCAACTCATAGAAATATTTATTTTATTTATTTGTATAACCGTAATAAAATAATTACCTGCTTAAATTAAAGGATTTACTTTACTGATAATATAATGCTTCTTATACATAAAATATATGTTGTAATATCAAGTTTATATAAAATTGAAGTACTGCAATCATAAAGCAATGTTTTAAGACTCTATGAACATTTAAGCTCATGTGCTTGCGATTTTCTTAACTATTTAATATTTAATTTTCTTGAAACGCTTGAATGAAATGTAAATATTTTGAATTCTACTTAAATTTTATTTTTTAATTTATGTTTTAAAAAAATTTTATTTACATTAAAATGACATAGAAAATAATTAAGCATATTTTTATTATGAATACTTTGTTTTTTAATTATTTCATGACTTAGAAGCTCTTATTCTATAATTAACTTTCATTCAATTACATTTGTATGCATTAACATGATTTTTATTACAACACAAAAATTTAATAATATAAATTGTGTAACAGAATAAATCAAAGAAAAAATATGCAATATATTATTATGATTTATGTATCAACAAAAATTTAATTTTAATACACACTATAGGCTAAAGTTTAAAAGAAAATTATAAAATAATTACAAATTATGTATATAATTAGAATTTTATCGATGAACATTAAAGTGATTTTTCTAACGACTGTTTTAAAAAATCAAGGATGAAATCATGGTTGAAAGCTCAAAAAGATGTTGATGACTAATAATTTTTGATTTGATGTGCTCATGCACAATTAACAATTCCAATTTATTGTAATCCATTTTTAAATCAGTTTTTTTATATTTAAAAAATAACTAATGAAACGAAAAACTTGTTTTAAACAATGATTTCATATTATAATTTTTTTCTTATAGTACGTCATACAAGTAATATCAAGCATTAATACATAAGTCAGCCTAACTTTTCAAAAAAATTGTCAAAAAAGATCGATTTTTTTTTACTTTATATTTTCTTGTAACATTATAAGAAAATATTCTTGAGTAAAACAATTTTTCGATTATTTTTATATTTGATTTTTTTTTTAATTTTTAAACATTTAGTACTTTTAAAATTGTTTATGTTTTTAAAAATACTTCATTAATTAATTTTAATAAGGATTTGTTTAGCAGGTATTTTTCCTAAAATTTCAAAATGAATAATATTCAGTAAATTTCATGAAGTTCTCTTGATCATTTCTCTTTTTTCTTGAGACTAAATACTTTTTTCTTCTATTTTCTTATTCAGATATTAATTTCAATTGAAATATTTCCAATTAACCAAACATTTAAATGTTTTAGTATATATATATATATATATATATATATATATATATATATATATATATATATATATATATATATATATATATATATATATATATATATATATATATATGCTTTTCAAAATCATGCTTTTCATTTGTCGCTATATGTGTTACATGTTAATGTTGCTACAAAAAATGAACCTTGGGTCAAATAGAAGAAACAAAATCAGAAGGTCATTAAAATAAAAGAAAGCCAAACATTTTCAATGATGTATTTTTTTGTTGACTAGAGAAGCTTTTCACCTAATTAAATGATTACTTTCTATTTAAATAAAACACTTGAGTCACGGAAAAATTATTTGCATTCAGTTTATCAGGGTGATCAAATCTATTGGCAATTCTATGTGTACTTAAATGTATATTTTTTATATTTAGAAGTTCAAATCTTGCAAAACGACTACTATATAGAATTTTTCAATCAGACCAATTAGCATCACATGAATATAAATTACTAATTGAAATGCAGATGAAACTAGTTGACGCCTATTAATGAAAAATTTATTCAAATGTTAACCATTAAATGCATTCACAAGCAGAGAATAATTGAGAGATGTTATATAAGCATGTAAATATTTCTAGATTTTTCGCCTTATTCTTAATATATTACCTGAGAGAGTTAGCCAAAAATTCCTTTTAAATTTAAAAATATAATACAAAATATGCAGAACCTTATCTAAAAATTACTAATAAAATAACATCAGTTATTAAACATGGTTATTGGCTTATAGAATCAACCACAATTTTATTTAAATTAGAAAATTCAAAACAAAAATGTGCATATATTTTAATTACATCGTTTGTTATTAAAACATATGCATATTTCTGCATACAGTTTAATAACATCATGGCTGTTTATTAAAACCAATTATTACAGGGGCTGAAAGAATCAACCGATAATTCTATTCAGATACGGAAAAACAGTGTAAATACGAAAAGAAACTAATTTAAGCATCACCACTTATTAAAATGGTTATCACAGTTTATTAAACCCAATTTTCACACTAGCTGAGTGAGTCAAAATTTAAAAGAAACATAGATTAAAAGGAAAATGAAACGAAGTACCAATATGGCCAGCTTCTTTAGAAGGTGTTGTCCACATTGGACGTAAGCATTAAGATATAGTCTGGAGCTACTGCAGAAAAATCATACATAGTGCCAATGTGGTCAACACCCCCTGAAGAAGCTGGCCATATTAGTACTTCGTTTCATTTTCCTTTTATTCTATGTTTTTTTTAAGTTTGAACTATCTATTGAATACATGTTCATCTGCTTACTACATTTCATATTTTTAATTTATTATTCTTCATTTGGAATTTTATTAATTTTATCAAAATTAACTATATATACATATATATATATATATATATATATATATATATAGTATGTATGTATATGTATGTGTATGTGTGTGTGTGTGTGTGTGCGCGCGCGCGCGTGTATGTGTGTTGTATGTGTTGCATTTGAAATAACTACTTAAATCAAATCTACTTAAAAAAATAAATAAAAAAAAGTATTACTATTAATAAAAAAAGGGGTACCCGATTGTAAACTTGCCATAGAAACTATTCCACGATCTGTAAATTGTCGAAAAGTGAATTTTTAACTTTAGGCATTTTCATTTCTTTTTTATAGATAAAGTCATCAGATTTTAGATCCACATACATTTGAAATGCCTCCAAATTATGGAACATGCGGCGAGGGTTCGGAACTCACATCTAGATTTTTTGATTCAAACACTTGGGGTCCACTGTCGGCGCTTCAAGAAAAGGGTAAGTTATTTCTCAATAGCGAATTATTTCCTGATATTATAAATCTAAACAGCTAATGATATTATAAAATATTGAAAATGGATTATAAATTTCAATATTCAGTTAAAATAAGCACAAAAAAATTTACTGTACTTTTTCAAACAGTTCGTTCGTATATTTAATTATTATTATATAAAAATTTCTATGTGATGAAGCCATTTTAGTAACAAAGGTCAAAAATGCTCATTTATTGCAAAATGGAAAATATGTGGCTAAGCAAAATGTGTTGTTTGTGTCTTTATTTCCGTCTAGTTAATTTAACTGACCGGAAATCATTAAACAAAAAATTTAATAACTATTGTTAAGTGATATAATTGAATAATCATAAATAAAGTATGCAAAAATCAGGAAAATTTTAATCCATAGTTGTTTATTAAAATCACATAATTTATTTTTGTTATATTCTTGAGCATTTCCTTCTTTAATGAGCTTATTTTAAATAAAATATCAGTAATGTGGAAAATCCGTTAATTTTTTATGTCTTTGTCTATAATCTATCGTATGGGCACTAAATATCTATATTTCGTAAAACTATGGCCAGAATTCTTCTATTCTATATTGCAAAATGCCATATCTTTATAAAAATAGTGGGCTTCTCTTTGGCTTAGTTGAGCCATCGTAACTGCAAAAATTTAACTGTATTCCGCCGTAATGTCAACAAGGATATAAATTTTTTGCTGCTAGATGACAAAGTGGATAATTGGAAAACTCTCAGCAAATTGCTAAAAAAATAAATAAATAAAATAAATAAGTAAACAATTTTAAGAAATTTAACAACTTTTTGAGCCCATGTTTTACAATTCTACTTTTTATTATTTCAGCAAAATAAATTAAAAGAAAATATTTAATGTTGGCGTAAGCAAGCCAATAGTTTTAAGATTCAAAAGAAATTGTTTACAAATATTGCAATTATTAATTTTGAATTCTATTAATGAAATTTTTAAAAACTTAAATCGTCCCTGCCGATTTAAACTAACCATAAAGTGGATGTTTTGACATGTTTTTTTATTTTGCTTCTTTTGCTGTTCTATTGTCCATGTGTTAATAGCTTGAATCAATGGAAAGCGGCTTCTTAAACCGATACTTTGCTCCTTATATAAGAAACTCGAAGAATTTGATTTTAGATTTGCAGGCAGCAAATTCGTCGTCAAATCGAATTTACAACTACGTGCCAATACGATGTGACGTGGATGAAACATCATCTGATGTCATCGATATTTTAAACCAATGAGAATCGTAGTAAAGTGACATACTCAGGATTTCAACTGTAACAAAAGAAACAACCACTTTATGGTTAAAAAGCATTTTTTAACTATAAATTTAAATAAAATTTTTGTCAAATTTTGACTCTTCAGATGTGCTGTATACTTTTAATGATGATTATGAATTTTCTTGTTACTTATCTATAATTAGGTGAAAAATTTAAATATCCCCTTAAAGTTAGGTTCTTCATTACTGTAGTAGTGAAGTAGAGGAGGTCCCTAAAGTGGTTTTTGCCTCGGGCCCCAATTAGGCTATGTCGAGGCCTGAATTCAGATTGTCTCTCTAAAAATCTCAAAATTATGTCATTTTTCATTATTGTTTGTTAAGTTTAAGTGGATTGATTGCTATGATAAAGAACGAATGCTGAAGACTGCTCACTTAAAAAAAGTGATTTAACATAAATTTTAGTATCACAATAATCAAAATCGTACCGTTGAGATTCACATTCAACAAACATCCTGGATTAATTTAATTTCGCATCACAGAAAATACGCTTCTATTTAATTCATTTAAATGTAACAAGCTTTTATATAATTTACATTTGTCGCTCAATGCATTGTCTCTTTATTTTACTTTATCAAAACCTTTTGCTCTTTTTTTTCTTAAATTTTTCTTTTCTTATTTAAATTTGCGAAAAGTTTTTTCTTCTTTTTTTGGGCAAATTCTCCTGAAATATATCATGAAAATGAAGTTCTCAATTTACTTGTTTCACTGAATTATGCCAAATTATTTTACGTGATTCCTTCAAACTAACAAAATCACTAAAATAGAACATTTGATAAACGAAGTCATTTTCAAGATTTACACGTGAGATCGTATTCTGTGTTTCATCAACTTGAAACTTTATGGGCCTCAGGCAGTAAGAAATGATCTTCAAGGTCCATCTATTTGAGACTTTATATACCTCAAGTTATCGAATGCACTGCTATTACAGAATATTGGTGATCAGTATATTTATATTCTTGTTTTAGTAGATAAAATCTCCGACGCGTATTATATTATGGAATAAGATCTGGGTAAAAAAAAAAAAAATTCAAAACCATTTTTTAAATTATAACTTGTTTAGTGAAATAACTTTAACAACTATTTTAATAAATCAGAAAAATTGTGGAATTTTTTCAATAATTGCTTCGTTACTTAATTTTTTTTGCAATAAATAAAAGAAAAATAATATGTTTATTCAAAATTATATCTTTGAATTCATGCAGCATTTAATTTAAAATACAATTCGTCATTAATTATTATGTTTTATTTTTTAAAATCTTAATATAGTTTTACTTTAAAAACTACTCTTTAAAACCACTTATTTTACAGATGGGAATTTATTTATAAACTAAATATTATATAAAGAAATAATTGCTTGAGAAAATTCATAAAATTTATTATAAGAGCATCTTGAAATATATGACATACTTATTTATTTTAAGCTTTGCAAAAAGTTAAAGGATACGAGTTACAAGTATGATGTTACATGACATGTATTTTGGCTTCAACTCTGTCTCCTTTTTCCAAATTAATTATGATTTTATTTGATAATATTTTCAAAATAAGGATTCATTTCTTAATAATGTATCAAATTTTGCTTCTCATTTTCAAATACCACCCACAAACATGAAGACATAAAATCCTTTTTTAATTTTTGTGGCATCGCATAGTGCAAATAAAAATTGTTATAAAGTGATGTACTCGAATTTCGAGTTTGAATTTGTTTAAGTTAGATAGGTGAAAGAATAATGTCTTATTCAAAAACTAAAATATAAAATCTTTCAAAAAAATTATTCGAATAGTTTTAATATCTGCTCTCTGCGAATAATATGTATGAGGAGGAAATTTTGCACGAGACCACACTACGAAGATATACATTAAGAAGAAAAAATATTATTAAGTGTGTGCAAACTCTTATCAACCTGTAAAATTGGCGCAAATTCCACCAACTTGGCAGCCAAACGTTTCATATTGTTTTCTTGAGCATTTTTAGTGAAATTTATTTTTTAAATATTATTGACATTAATGTTTATAAGCATTGATATCACATGAAACAACAATGTTTAATGAAAATATGGTTATTTGTGGCACATTGTGTTTTTGGAGCCATTTTGGAGACACTTTTTTATACATGTTGCAAATATTGTATAATTTACATAGAACAAATATATTTAGTACACTCATTACATTTATTTGACTCCAAAGCTGGACGTGGATGACTGTAATGATTGAAACTCATTTTAATTTATGATATCTGATGGATTTGTTTGTAGCTCTATGCTCACTTTTTGCACTGCAAATCTAATTTGAACAAATTCTATGGTTAAAACGGATTTCCTACTACTACAAACACCTTTGCCAAAGTTATATCCTAAAGCTCTATTGAACTGAAAGATAGAAGCATAATTATTTATTTACAACTAACAAATCTTGCTTGAATTCATGGAGGAAGGAATTCTCTCTCTATTGGTCAGCCGCTCTATTGGTCAGCACTTGACGTATGTGCCATATCCCCTCTGTCTTCCAAAACATTACACTAAAACCTGTTATTTACTATTAAGCGTCTTGTTCAATTGAAATATTTGAAAGAAAATATACTTATTTAAACTTCATTGTTAAAACAGAAATTATTTTAATGAATATTTATTGAATAATCATTATAAAAGTAAAATTTCATCTGTAAAAAAGTTAATTTAAAGGAGATTAATTTTATATATAAGTTTATAAATACATTTAATTATTTTGCAAACAAAAGTACTGAGTTTTTAACATTACATTAATATTAAAATATCATACTTTTTGAAAAGATATTTTTATCTTGTATAAATCTTACTAAATATTATAAATCAAGATTTATTGAAATTCAGTTTTAGATAAAAAAAAATTAATTTAATTTAGTTTCTAGGTTTCTTACAGTTGACTTTATATTACAATTTTTTTTACTTTATATAACGAAATTCATTTACAAATTATTGATAGTAAAAACTTTCTTTTTCTAATATTGGACTAAAAATACACAAAAGAAACTTTTACTATGTAGATATAAATAAATTTATATACAGAAAATTCTTTCTTATAAAGGGAGAAATTATAACCAAATAGCAGAATATTGCATGCATGGATAAAATCACAGGGAATAACATGGGTAGGAAACTTTGGCACTGAATATTAATAAAGAAAAAAATCAATATTTTTCATGATTATAAATATAATAATATGATATTTAATTTAATTCATAATATTCAAGTGTTTATCTCAAAGTCAATAAGGTGAATAACATAACTAAAATTTCTTTATTGAAATACATACTATTAATAATTAATCAAAAATACAAAATAAGCCCTTAACTATCAATAAAAATAACTTTTTTAAAAATAGTAAGTAATTTAGATCACTTTTATTTCGTTGTGTGCAATTTAAATGAAAATAATGCTTGCTTATACCGTGTCCTCAATAAGAAAGTACTGTTTCTCTTGAAAGACAGAGTGGGCGTGGTATCGTCTGCTAGTTACTTCACCAATGCTCATGATATTTCCCGGTTAGAACTACTCCTCTTATATTAATTCCTCGATGCTTGAATTAGGCTTTGTTCGGAAATAAGTTATCATTGAGTAGCAAGTCAAAGAATTAATCACTATCTAATTGAGAGCAGTATTTACAAAATAAGAATCTTTTAAAAGAGAAGAAAAGTTCTTTTCTGAACGATATTAGCCGGAAAAAATTATGTTTCCGTCGATTGTCGATAATTGTTGTTAAATTTTTATTTTGTTGAAAGATACCCTTAATTTTAATATCAAAGACGCGCACACACCAAGAAATATTTGATATTCTATTTAGTTTAAACTTTAAAAAAATGTGCGATGTTATATGATATGTATATTAGCTATCACGCATTCTCCATTTAGCAAATTGATCATGATTTTGAGTGATACTGTTTCATTTCACCGCATATGTATCGAAATCCGTGACTCACTTTTAAATGCAGACAAAGAATCATCCCATTGGGTTTTTATCACTATTACGATTAAAATTATAAATAACATGGCTCATGCAAGTTTTGATCTCGAATTCAGTTCAGTACGATACAAGAAAAAACTCTTTTTCTGAAATTAATATTTGGAAAATAAATGAATAAGACTTAATTGCAGGGCTTAAGCGAACGGACACACATCAGTCCAATTACCTTGAACTTAAGGCCACGAAAAGACACTTCTCAGCGTTTTAGATTTGTTTATTGCTTAATGCTTACGTGTGTAAAATAAAAAAAAAAAAGCTTCAGAAACAGGTATTATATAAGTCACTCTAGAATGATGAATTCTGGGATTCTTAAAGTAAAAACATTCTGACAAGGAAATATCGATTTATCACATGGCAGACTAAAATATCTTCGAACTTCCTGAAGAAGCGAGTAACTAGAATATTTTTAGATTTATTCTAAAATAATAGTGTAAATTAATAAAATGTTCATTGATACCATGAATAAAGTCTTTTTTGCAACTTGTTATAATAATAAATAATCAAAAGTAAAATCTTCAAAATTCTCGATCAGAATTATACCTTGTATATATTTTTCCTACACTTCTATATTTTCAAATAATAGTTTATTGCGAAATATATTATTAAAAGTGCATAATAAAACGAAAGCTATATATATAAATTTTAATTATTCAATCTCTTGATCCACTCACAATGACATGATATGATGTATATATATATATATATATATATATATATATATATATATATATATATATATATATATATATATATATATATATATATATATAATCATTGCAATGATATATTACTATGATATGATAATATATAGATATTGTATTGTCGATAATCACAATATTAACGATGGAATCTGGACTAATCCTGGTTCCTAAGTGAAAACTTTATTTTTAATTGTTTTACAACTTTTAATGTAAACTTTATTCGCATCAGTCCGAATTCAATTTTTGTTTCAAGAAAGAAAACTGATTAAGAATATTTGATAGCGAACAAGTATTTAAGATTACATTTGTGACTTTTATATCGCATTAATGTTTCAAAATATATTTCCAACATTCGTAATTCCTTTATTTTAATTCTCACCACTTTTTTTCTCAAAAAGAGCTCCTGTTAATAAGCTTTCGTTCTTTGTGGTTGAATTAACTTAAGTTCACATGACTCTGAAATCGGGATGAGGGCCATCAGCAATAAAATTAGACTAACTTCCGAATATATTCAGAAGATTAGTAATGAGGAACTTACGGACAGTGAAATAGAACTACTGCGAATACACAGCATCGAGCTGACGAAATTAACTGAGCTCCTTGCGAGTTACCAAAGGGATAAAACCTCGAAAAATAGGGATACTCCAAAAACTAATGCAAATGCGCCACCGCCATTCTCTGTTATAACTAATAATCGATTTGAAGTCCTAAGCGACTGCGATGATGTCGAAATTGTATCAGAAAATGAAGACTACCCGGAACTTAGCCAAACTGTTAAAACCTTAAAACCTAAGTTAGCCATCAAAAGAAAAATTGAGAAAAAAATTAATGTCTCTAACAAAAAACCTAATGAAGTCACAGATAATAACAATGAAATAAGTGATGCTCAAAACTTCCAACCAGCCAAAAAGAACACTAAAATACCACCAATAGTGATAAAAGACCAAATAATTAATTGGAAAAATCTACAGGAACTCTTCAAATCAAAAAATATATCAGGTTACAAAGGAAAAATGATGGGAACTGAAATTTTAACATTAAAAGTGGGTAATGCCGAAACACATAGAAAAGTCACCTCAGCTTTAGACGAAATAAAAACCACCTACCATACTTTTGTCCTCCCAGAAGACAAGAATCTAAAAATAGTCATACGCAACCTTCCGCCATACTATGATGCAGAAGAAATAACTCAAGAATTAATCCAAGAGGGGTTTCAAATAATCAATGTTACCCAGATGACCAAAAAAGTTGACGGGAACAAAATCAACTTACCTCTATACATTGTTACCCTCCCTAAAAATGACAAGTCAAAAGACATTTACAATATGTCTCACATATTTAACCTAGCGGTTAAAATAGAAACATACAAAGGAAGAAAAGGAGTAACGCAGTGCTTTAGATGCCAAGGCTTCTTTCATGCACAAACCTCATGTCACCACAATTTCAAGTGTGTGAAATGTGCAGGGGACCATCACCATTCAAATTGTCCTAAGCCGACTACCACACCTGCGAAATGTGCCAACTGTGGCGAAGCCCATCCTGCTAGTTTCAGGGGATGTAATAAATTCCCCAAAATAAAAGGAAAACAAAATCTAAATGCACATATAAAAAGTACAATTGTACCCAGTTCAAACCCCAAACTAACATACGCAAATGTACTGGTTCAAGAAAACGACACAATAGTTAAAACAAAGGAATCAATAAATGAAGCAAAATCAATTGCAAATGAGCTAAAATTACTAGTAAATTATGTGCAAAATTCAGGAATCCTAGAATTAACTGCTCAATTGAAAAAATTTAACGAGGCCATGGAGGCCCAACAAAATGGAACAATAACAGCAAATAATGAGTAACAACCAACAAAGCTTTAGCCCACTCACAGTGGCCACTTGGAATGCACAAAGCATTAAACCAAAGACGCAAGAACTCATAAACTTCCTGGATCAATATAACATTGACATAATCTTACTCACGGAGACGCATCTAACGCCTGCAATCAAATTCAACATACCAAATTACAATGTATATAGAACTGATAGAGCTCACCACAAAGGAGGTGGGACAGCCATAGCAATTAAAAGATCATTAAACTCAACGATTTACAGCAACAATAATAATAATGGTTATGAAGAAACTTCTATAATTGTCACCTTTAAACCCAAAATAAATATCAAATTTACGAGCATTTATAATAGACCTCAGCACATACTAACTTCACAGAACGTTATTGATATATTTTCAACCAATTTCCCAACCATCATAGGTGGAGATCTAAATAGTAAAAATATACACTGGGGATGTAAAATTACTAATCAAAATGGAACCACAATATTAAACGCTGCACAAAATTATAACTATACAATAGTAGCACCAATAGAACCAACGCATTTTGACTATAGAAATAAAGGAGATATATTAGACATCTTTCTAAACAATAGCCAAATACCACTTTCAGCTAATACATTAAATGAACTATCCTCAGACCACCTCCCAGTTATTGGATGTCTGCGAATAAATAAAATAATTGAACAAAAATATCTGTACAGAACAAACTGGCAACTATACCACAACATTCTACAGGATCAATACTGGAACAACAATGAAGAATACCATCAAACACATATAAATATGCAAAATAAAATCTCGGAGGATATAAGAATATTCACTGAAAACATAGTAAATGCAAAAAATACAGCAACCATAACAGTAAAATATCATAAAAATTATCTAAGGCTTCCCAGCAATGTAAGAGATATAATAAAAGAAAGAAACAGAACTAGAAGAATATATCAAAAAACCCTTAACCCTCACTACAAAACTAAAGTGAATAAATTGAATAAACAAATTAAAAAACTTTGTGACGAAATCAGAAATGAAAACTGGAAACAAAAAGTCGAAAAACTGACAACAGAAAACAACTCTATTTGGACTTTTGCCAGGCAACTTAAAAGGAAGAAAACTCAAAATAACAGGCTTCAAGGTCAAAACGGTCATGTTTACTCAAATGAAGAAAAACTTGAAATTTTCTCAAACTCGTTATACAGCCAATTTAATCCAAATCCGGATACAAACAATACTTTTACTAAAAAAGTTGAACAAAACGTGGACAATTTTATAAATAATAATCAACCAAAAGCAACAATAAATCCTACAGACGTAGAAGAGTTAATAGAAATTGTTAAGAAGCTAAAAACCAAAAAGGCACCAGGAGGAGATAAAATCTCCAACTCTATGATAAAATACTTACCAAAAGATTATCTATCAAAACTCGTAAATATTTTTAATGACTGTCTAAAATACTGCTACTTCCCTACAATCTGGAAAATTGCTGACATAATATTATTTCCCAAACCAGGCAAAGATCCCAGAAAAGCAGAAAATTATAGACCTATAAGCTTACTACCCACAATAGGCAAAATATTTGAAAAAATTATTTATAACAGAATCAAACCCTACTTTCATTTGCTACCAAATCAACAGTATGGATTCAGGAAAAATCTATCGACGGTTAAACAACTTACTAATAGAAATTATTGGTGACAATCTACACAAAAATTTATACACTGCCATGGTAATGCTCGACGTATCAAAAGCGTTTGATAGAGTTTGGCACAAAGGACTTATTCAAAAATTAATCAATATCAATATGGACTCAGATATCATCTTGCTACTAAATTCATACTTAACAGATAGATATTTTCAAGTCACGCAAAATAACCAAAAATCACTAACGCGAAAAATAAATGCTGGAGTACCCCAGGGAAGCATTCTTGGGCCGATACTATACTTATTCTTCACATATGACTTCCCCATGGATGAAACAACAAAAATTGCTTTTTACGCTGATGACACGGCCATTTTGGCTGAATCAAGTAACCCTAATTATGCAATACAAAAACTACAATCTTCGCTCTATAATATAGAAAACTGGTGCAACTATTGGAGAATTAAAATAAATGCAGAAAAATCACAACTGATTCTGTTTAAAAGAAATAGGAGAAATAAATTCAAACACCGGAATAAAAATGGACTAATCTTATTTGGCAGAGAAATACCAAAAGTATACTCTGCTAAATATCTGGGTATTACTAACGAGTGACTTGAAATGGACAAAACATATAAACAATGTGATCACTAAGGCCACACAAGCTTATGGGTGTTTAAAAGCAATTATAGGTGAAAAATCAAACCTTTCGCTCAAATTTAAAAGACTTCTATACATTTCAATGATAAGACCAATTATAACATATGCATCCCCAGTATGGAACTTTAACAACAAAATGGATAAAAGGAAAATTAATAGTTTTCAGTACAAAATATTAAGAAAAATTACAAACGCCCCATACTTTATCAGAAATAAAAATATAGCTAAAGATTTAAAAATAGACGATCTAGCCCAGTCTTTCCCAAAGTGGGCGATAACGCCCCCTTGTGGGCGTTTGAGACCTAGAGGGGGGCGTTAAGGGGCCCAGAAAAAAATGGGGGCGTTGACGTGGGTTAGGGGGCGATAGTAGATTTGTAATTTAATTTACTTTATATTTTAAATTTCACTAGAATTAAAGCCTACTTACTACACAATAACGAATACTTAGTTTATATTTCTACCCTGTACTGAGGGTATAAAAACTTAAAATACTTAACATAGATTTGGTAGGATAGCCTGCACACCGTATGCGCGTACATTGTAAAATGACGAAAAGCATATAGCTGTGTAAATGCATGAATCGCCATATGTGGCAAACATTCTGGGGGACGGTGCACTTATGATGTTGTGCTCCGTAGACGTACTGTCCGTTTTCGTTTGGAGAAACTTTCAACGCTTTTACGCATGCGTCAGGTCTGCTTCGAATTCATCAAAATAGGGTTGAGACAAAAGAGAAATATTTACTTAACATGCGTGCTTCCGTGCTTCTGAAAACTGGTCTGAGGAAAAAGTCCATCTCAGCGTATCGCCCCTTTTCAGAATAGAATCGTAGACAGGTGGCGGTTTTGCAATACGAAAACAGACTGTACGTGGTACAACAACATCTACGCGTATTTCGAGTGCCAGCCAGTCTAGTGGCTTCTACTCTGTATACAGTGAATTGAGAAGTGGAACCGAGTTCCGAATGAGATTTTTGCAGCAAGCAGTCTGGAACAGTGGGAAGACAGAGAAAACACGAACACACACACACAGGATATCCAAGCTGAGACATATCTGGGCTAAATAGAGTATGAATATTTACAGTATATACATGGTAGGAACAAAATTTCCATTAATGTGCTGGGTAAGAAGGCTGTATGTGGTAGCAATCGGCTGGTTCATCGAAGTGTCTTAACTTGCTCAGTACGATTGAGCGTCAAAAGAGATAAACGAGTTTGTGCGTGTTTGTCTGATTCCTGTCTGTGCTTGCTGTATTTAAATCCTATATAAAAGCTCATAATTTTTCTTATATTTTCATTAGTGGTTTCGCGCGCTATCTTTAAACGAGTATTTAAGTTCAACACTTTATTTACATATTTTTGAAAAAAAAAAAGCCATGTCGCAAGCAAAAAAGAAGAAACGGCAATGCTGTGCAGAATATATTAAATATGGATTCACAGAAAATTCGACAAACCCATCTTTTCCTTTGTGCCTTCTTTGTTCAAAATCATTTTCAAACGAAGTGATGAAATCTTCAAGATCATTTAAATAAAATGCATCCAGATAAGAAGGACAAAAATGTAGCCTATTTTCAAGATCTGGAAAAGAAGCATAATGCTCAGCTAAATGTATCGAAACGTTTTTCGATGGCTGCTAAGCAAGACCATGGCAGACTTCGAGCTTCATACAATATCTCTTTGTTTATTGCTCAAACAGGTAAACCACACACCATCAGAGAAACGTTAGTTTTGTCGGCGATAAAAGAAGTTAAAACTACTGTGCTCCATAAACCGGCGGCAGATATAATTCGAAAAATTCCTTTGAGCAATAATTCTGTGCAAAGACGAATTGATGAAATGGCTGAAAACATTGAAGAGTCATTGTGCAATCCTCTGAAGACTAGTCAATTTTCAATTCAGTTGGATGAGTCCACTTTACCAACTAATGAAGCATTTTTGTTGTCTTACGTGAGGTTCATTAAAGATGAAAAAATATGTTAAGAACTTTTATTTGCTAGAAATTTAGAGACAGACACATAAGGAGAAACCATATTTAAAACACTGGAAAAGTTTTGTGATGAAAAAGGAATTCCCTTGAAGAATATTATATCAGCTGCTACAGATGGTGCTCCAGCTATAACAGGGTGTCAAAAAGGATTCATGTCGTACTTAAAAAACAAAATTCCAGATGTGATTGCTGTAAATTGCGTTATACATAGACTACATTTAGTTGCTAGAAATTTAAATGAACGACTGTTTCAATCATTGCAACATGTCATCAGAGCAGTCAATAAAATCCGAAACTACTCTTTAAATGACAGATTATTTAATCAGCTTTGTGTGTGTTGCTCTAATGATGAAGATTTCAACAGATTGATCTTTCACACAGAAGTGCGTTGGCTATCAAAAGGAAATTGTCTGACTCGTTTTTACAATCTGTTTGACTCTGTCATAGAGTTCTTGGAAAACGAAGACACAGCATTGTGCGAAAACCTCATCACATCAAAGAATGATATCGCATATCTGACAGACCTTTATACATTATTTAATGATATGAATCTCCAACTTCAAGGCGATGACTTGAACTTAATAAGAACAAAAAATATCGTCGCTGCTTTCGTAGCCAAGCTACTCTTACACAAGAAGAATATCGGCAGACGTGAGTTCCATAATTTTCCCAATTTATCAGTATCCTACAACAACGACGACTTGCTCGTCTGCTGCCAACATTTGGAAAATCTTCACAGTTCATTGAAAGATTCCAGGACATTTTGAAATTGGAAATACCTGACTGGGTGTTAGATTCTTTTTCAAATGTTAACATAGCAATATCACCCCAGCTGGAAGAAGAACTTATAGAACTAATAACGAACGAGGGAATAAAAATCAGATTTATAAATGGCTATCAACAATTTTGGTTACAAAAGTTAATTCCGCAGTTGTACCCTGGATTGTGGTTGATCGTTCAACAAGTTTTGATATCATTCTCCTCGTCATATTTGTGTGAACGTGGATTTAGCGCTGTGAGGACGCTGCTTACTAAAAAGAGCAATCATTTGCAAGTTACCAAACGCGGCGACTTACGATTGTTTTTCAGTAAAATCAACCCTGATATCAACAAATTTGTTAAAAATCATCAAATTCATCCATCCCATTAGATTAGTTTAAAAACTAAAATTGATTATCTATCTATATTGTTTCTTTTAATTTGATTAAAATATATTATTAATATTATAAAGTTGCGTTTTAATTGCTCTCACTGGCAAAAATTTCTAGTTTAGAATGTAAGTTTAAACACCAGAACCGACTAATAGCACACTATAACTAAATTAATTTAGTAATGAAGTTGTGGTTTTTAAGTTTTAGGAGTGTATAAAAAATGGGGGGGGGCGATGAAAAATAATTGATTTTCAAAGGGGGCGGTAGAAGAAATAAGTTTGAGAAACACTGATCTAGCCGAACATATAAGAAAGTTAAATAATAAATTTTTTGAAAAAGCTCAGAACTGTGAAGCAGCAAACTTCAACGAAATTTTTAAATATCAATATCTTGCAGAAGACTGCAAATATAGACCAATAGCGAGATATTTTCTTAAGGAAAGAGATAAATGTAAATAGTGTATATATTTTCACCTACTTGTATTAATAACCGGAGTTATTTATCTCCAATTTTGTCTTTTTGAACTCTAAATATTATCATGCAAACTTGTATCTATGTTCTCTTTCGACATTGAAAATTCTCATTTCTGGTAACCACGCCCAGTTATGAAACACTCATAGCTGATTGGCTATTACACGCAGTCAGGCTAGCGCTCTCCGTGAGTAAAGACATGTTTTTTCTCCTAATGGAGCTACTACAGATGAAGAAGTAAAGTGCCTGCTACGCAGGCCGACACTTCGTAAAACATATTAGATCCAAGATCCAAGATGGTTGAATTATAAATTTAATATTAGTTTGTAAAAACCAATAATGAAAATTTGTGTTCTATGAAAAATTTTCTAGGTCACACTTCCTTGTCAGAATTTTTAACTATCAAAATTACTAAACAAGATATGAAATATGAAGATACTTTATGCCTTAAAAAGATATTTGTGTAATATCGAGTTTTAAAATATTAACTAAAATAAAAATGCATTAAAGATAAACAGTAATTAATAATAAAGAGAGTGCGTAAAAGAAAATTGTGTTAAATATAATTGAATTAAATAAAATGAAACAAACTTACATGAATTATATCACTGAAAATTTTTTAAATAATCATTAAATTCTCTAATATTTTTTTACTAAATTTTTTGAAAATTTAATTTAATTTATATAGGAAGAGTTAAATGTTACAAATAATGGTTGCATTTCGAATTGGATTTGCTGTTATAAATGCTTCCTTGAAATTTAATCTGTTAATCTATGTGATTAAATTTGGAAATTACTGTTTCTTATGATACTCATTATTGAATATATAACCGAGTTCACTAAGAGCTTTTCAGAATTTTCAAAATAATGGAATTGATAAACTAAACCAGTGGCACAAGAGCCCATATGTTGGCCAAGGCCTACAGTGCCCACATTTATTTTCCTGCTCGAGGGCCCTGGCTGCAAAGCATATGTCCTGGTTAGGTAGTTAGCCTAGCACGAAATCTCCAGTGTTTAGTTCCTTAAGCATACTCAGTTTATCAACCCACTGAAGGAATGAAAAGACAAGTCGGCCTTGCCCAGCCCGAGGATTGAACCTGTGCCTTGTTCCTGTTCCATTGCAGACACTCGACTTCTGTGGAATTTATAATGTATTAATCTGTGATTTGTGATCAACGTTGTTAAATAACAGTTTTGCTCATTTATGTTCACTTGCACTGCATGTATCCTTTAAGTAACTTGAGCTATTTGTTTAGTTGTGTTTATTAATAATACTTAATGTCATTAATTCATTTATTTGGTTTTCCCTAGTAATACAAGTATAACAATGCTTTTCTAAATTTTCTTAAGCAAGATCATACACCTTGAATTTCATAAAGAAATATTGCTTTAAAATATGAAACTTACTCCAAGTCATATAGAGAGTTTCCATTAAATTAACAGTATGACGTAAAACTGAAGAAAACGAAAAAAATCGATGGATATTTTGAGAACATCTTTTGTGCGGGATTTTTCACAACTAAAAGTAAAACATATGTGAACTTTTTATTATTTTTTTGGAATTTATGCTATCTTTTTCTTAATGGACTTGCACGGTACTGGGCACCTCTGCTCGATAGCATTTATGCTATTTTTAACGAAAGTAATATTTAATTGGAAAAACATTTAGAAAAAAAAAAGCTAGCTTAGTATTCCTGATAAATTGCTCATTAAAAAAAATTGATTTGTGCCTGGCAATACATGAAATAATAATTTTTAACAAATTCAGATTTTCTCTGTAATTTTGACAGTTAAATCGAAAAGAAAACATGTGACTAAAATATAGTATTTTTGCTTTACGATGAATATACTGGTCTCCAAAAGTTAAGGAACATCCGGTTTTTTGCACCTAATTTGAAAATGAATGAATATAGACACACCAAATTTGGATGACATGTGCACAAAGTAAGTATATAATGATAGCAACATAAAAGTTTACATAAGATAAATATATAAATGATTTACGAAAAAAAATATCTCGCAGCAGAAGTCCATTCTTAGAAAAAAAAAGAATACTCTCAGTTTTCTGTGGTAAAATATCATAGAAACATCAGAAAAAGGAGTTTTAATTAGAGATATACCAACCACTACTTTGAAAGTATTGGCAGCATCGATTTTTCATGCTTTCAATTAAGTTTTCGGTTACCTAAACAGGAAGCAAAGACCAGAAACGGAGTAAGCTGTTTATCAGCTATCCTACAGATCTTGGAGGATGACTTAAAGAAACAATTTTGTCAATCAAAATAATCCCACAGATTGTTCTATGGTATTCAGGTCTGGAGATTGAGCTGGTCTTTCCATTCGATCCAAACCAAGCCCCTCAAGATATTCCTTAACAACTACAGCTCGTTGAAATCGTAAGCTTTCATCCAACAGAATGAAATCATTGCCAATTGCACAGGCATTCGGGCAGATATATGGATCAAGGATCTCATCTCGGTATCTCAAACAAGTCACACATCCTCCCTAGGACACATGCAGGTCTGTGTGACCACTAGATGAAATCCCTACCTAAACCATCCTTCCACCACCTTAGTAACTGCGTCTTTCCACAATGTGTGATTGATGGTATCTGGTGCTTTGTTCCCTCCAGATCAGCACATGTCCTGAATTATTCTCTTATGCGAATATGGATTCGGCTTTAAAAAGTACAAAAGCTCATCGTTGTCTAATCCAGGAAACGTGTTCTCTTGCCTAGATTAGTGGGCCTTTCTCTGCCGTCTGTGTGATTTCTTCTATGGTGAGCTTCGAAGATCATGCTGTTCCTTAACTTTTGAAAGCAGTGTATTTGAATAAAAAATAAATAAATAAAAATAAAAATAAATCCTTTCAAATATCACATTATATGGTAGAGAGGAAAAAGATTTTTTATTCCTGAGAAAGCTAAAAAAACATTACAATACTGATCGATTAATAAGAGTAAATGAGTATGGATTATAGAAAAAGAGGATCCTAATGGTATCAAAAATTCGTCTTAAAAAATTTCACATTTATTTGAAAATATTTCTGTTTGTATAGAAAAATATGATTTTTAATGAAATAGAAAGAATGTTAAAATCTAACTAGCATTTGATTGACTTCTTTAAGGAAAATCACATTCTTATAAATTGTAAAAAATATCTATACATTGGTAAGTTTGCTGAGAAGACCATTTCCTTAAGAAGGAAATTTGACTTGCTTAAGAAGAAAATTTTCTTTTGTTTCCTAGAATCAAAACAAGTGTCTCTTTAGTTAATATGTAATATGAATATTTTTCGTAAATTATGAAATATATTGAACGTTGTAGAACAAAGTTTTGTTTCACTTCAGAAAAAATGACTACGGAAATTAAATTTAATTATTATCTGAAATAAAGTAATGGCCAGGTACATTTCCTTTTTTAAATAGCCTAGTCTTCTCTTTTTATGCTAAATATAATCCAAATTTGATTGCTTTCGATCAGTCATAATTTTTCACGTGAAAATTGAGGCAACCACTCTGAATTTGAACGCCACCTCTTTGGTTTAAACCTATATCTAAAGCATATATATTACCATATCTAAATGCATCTCCTAATTATGAGGATACATACATTTCTTAACATGGCTCGGGAATCATTGCTTAACACTTGCTGAATGTTAAACAAAATTTTCAAGAACACTTTCCAGTTATTAAGGTTAAATGATTTAACTGCGAAAATGTTTTCTAAATCCTCATTTTAATTTTTAGCTCATATGCGTGATTAGCATCTCTCATAAAAGAAGTTAAAAACGAATTACTTTTATGTCTCACAGTGTGCCTTAAATTATTCATGTGAACATTCTATTTCGCTCTGAAACAGACTTTTTAAGGAGTGAAGAAAATGTACAAAGATGTCCATGTAAATAAGATTTTAAAATGCATTGCTATTATTACTTTAATGCATGTAAAAAAAAACATATGGTATAAAAGGAAAATATGCAGTAATTCTTTTGGATAAATAAGCAAGAAAAAGTTCTTAATCACTGTAAATAGATTACTTAAAAAACAATACAACTTAAAATTAGGTCTTTAAAGTCTAGTTCTAGAAAAATATTTAGTTGCCAAGAATTTTTTTTTTTTTGCATCATAAATTCCCTTCCATTAAACTCAAAATCCAACACCTAATTCCTCGATTCGAGTGTTTATTGTTTTCAGTTAAAAATAATCTTTATGTTAATTTCAAATCATGCAAATTGAATACAAATATGAATTTTTTAATGATTTCTTGAATTCTTTAACTTAAAAAAGTTCAAAGCATCGAATATTCCAAATAAATAAACTGAGATATTTATTGAAAAAAAATGTATTACACGTTTTATGATCATCATGTGTTTCCGATGGGTGAATTTCAAGAAAAAAATAAGTATCAAATATTTCGTACACAGTTAGTTATTTTCATTTATTTAATTATAATTTTAAGAAGTTTCTTCCGTATTTGATAAGGAAACGTCAAATAACTTTCTTTTGGATTCGGGTTCACAAATTTTAAATATCTTTTTTCAGGTAAAACACATATCCAGACATAAGGATGACTAAAAATGTTTTCAGTGACATAAAATTATTCTAGTTATTCAAAGAGAATTGAGTACAGAAGAGCGAGAGAGTTTTTTAACTGAAAAAATGGAATTTCTTTATTATCTTGTAAGAAAATTTTGAAAAACTGTATATAGATAACTACTTACTATACTGGTGTTAACAAAACTGATAACAGTAATTTTAAATGATATGGAAAATTTTTAGCGAGTATCTTATTTAATTTTATTTTTGGATTTATAAAAAAGTTTTTAATGACACTCATACTTCTTATTGATAATGAAAAAAATTATTAATTTATTGAATAATGAATGAAATGATCAAAACATAATGATAATAAATGTATGACTAAAATTCCGTTTCAAATTATTGCAAAATCTTGTGTAAAATATAAAATACCTAAAGGAGTATTTTATCAATTTAGTAGGACAAGCATATCAAATATGTAACTCCAAATAATATCTGGAATATTCAATGGATGTGAATAAACAGAAATTTATCAAAATATTTGACTTTCGGGTAGTATACTATATATTAATGAAATATGCTGTAGGATCCGGAATATTAGTTCAGAAAATTTATTCGGAATTATAACATACAGTATCGAAACTATATGAGTTCAGGATTCTATTGCTCTTATCACAGTAGCCTTGTGTTAATAACTTCAAATGAAAATGCAGAAACCAGTTTAATATCCGCAATATAAGGGTATACAATCCCACACATAATAGATGGAGGATTCTATTGAAGTATGAAATTGCCTGAAATCTTACAGATTTTGTATTGTGTATCAATTTAACGTAGTTTAACACCCGAAATTTTGAATTAGATAAAAAAATCCGCAATTAATCAAAATCCAATGAATTTCACATTACGCGGCAATGGATTTTTCATAACAATATAATACGCAATACAGAATATATTATAAAAGTATACAATATGTAATTTGAAATCCTATCAATATTGGATTCAACTTTATCTAATAGAATATTCAAAATATTTAACCTTTAATTCAAATATTTAAACAAACAACTTTATTCAACGTTATCTGATAGAAATTTCAAAATATTTAACAGATTTATGTAAAATTTCTTGAATTTAACAAAATTTTCTCGTAAGTGCAATCTAGTATGATATTTAGTGTTATAAATGAAGGGTACGATTAATCGAACTAAGGTGCCAATTCCGAATTATTCGTTTAGATATATGGAAACTTTGCAGTATCAAATCCGGATTGTACACCTTTCAGCAATCTAAACTGATACTCTGATGGAATATTTTCAGAAAGAAGTAATCCTCAATTAATCGAAATAATTTCCAATTTAGATTCATGTACTTGTTAATGAGTTACATTAATTGTAGCACATTTTGCAAACGTTTTTAGCTGTCAAATGTTAAATACATAATTTTTCTTTGCAGTTTCTTGCTTCCCGAAAAGGTACATTTTTTCTTTGCTGGCCTTTACTGCTTGTTGCCTTGCGGTGTCTTACAATGTGAATTTGAGCATCGCAATAGTGTCCATGGTCTCTCATAAGCCTTCTACAACAACAAATGTTTCAGCATCAAACTTTTCAGCGGCGGACGAAATCAATTTTGATGAAATAGTGAACGCCACTCGGGTAAAAACTTATTTTCTTAAACGCATTTAGTTTATTATAAATGATCAAAAGATAAATACTATATAATAAAATTTACTTTCAGTATTATTTTTTCTATGGTCTCAGTAATGGAATTAATAAATAATAGCACAAGATAAATAAATCAAAAAATATCTTTTAATACTAAAATTCAAGGATTACTTTCTCATTTGAGCTAATAATAATTTGTATTTCTAATTGCTTAAAAATCAATTCATTTTAAATCATAAGCACTTGTTATGTGATATTATATGAAAATTTATTTTGTATGTTTATGCTGTTTTAACTTAGTGGAAGTAATTATCCATATAAAAAGCTGAGTAATCCGTTAATCATTTAATTTTGATTCAAAATTTATTGTTGATTCAAAATTAACCAGCCATTTTTGGTTAATGTCTAAAGATGACCATGAGTGTACAGAAGACAGCTGGCTTTCTCCATGATATTTTCGAAATATAGATTCTGTTCGATGTCGAGCTGAGAGAATTCACCGAGGATTTAATTTTAGTATTTCATAAAATGAAATCATAAAGAAGCAATATTGCGAAGTAGAGCAATCAGTATGCAACATTTATTTATGTTACCATTAAATATAAACAAACAAAATCCAACTGTCAAATATTTTTTTTTCCATTTTCACCAAACTTGTCATGTTTGAAACTTCATCAGTTTTTTTTTAACAATATCCTCCCTGAAAGTGAGGAATACTACGGTCATGTGAATTACGTAGACTTGTACTTACAATTTAAGGTGGATCCTGAATTACTGTAAATATCTAAGCTGGAGATGGAAATCGAAAACACAAACCACTGAACAGCAGCCCACAGCTCTCACCATTTGGTTAACAACTTAGCAGAAAAAGGATGAATAACAGAACCAGCTTTTTAAACATCTTCTAAATAATCTCTTGGAATCAGAAACTAGAATATGAGAACAGTATTTCAGACTGAATAACGCGTTTAGAAATGCACAATCCAGTATGTTATCAGCACATATACTGCATTGTTTTATCCACATACTGTCTTGTTTTAATCAGATGTAGTTTATTTGAATAAATCAAGCTTGACTAAAAGTCATAAAAATCCACTTTACTCAAATCCATTTGAATGGGAAATTCATTTGCTTACTATCCAGAAACAACATTAAACTCGACTGCGTAGAAAAACCCACATAAATGAATGTTAATCAACAAGCTGATGAACAAGACAAACAATTTGTTTGCTCAAATTGTATTCCAGTTACATTATTTCCTCCAAGATATCCATAAAAATACGTTAGAGGGCTAAGCCCTGGTAAATTAGAAGTAGCGTGGAATAAAACCATTTCGTGAAATAAACAAGGTATCTAAAGTAAAAAAGCAAGCATTTATCTTCAGCTGAAATATATTTCCTTTTCTTTCATAGGTCATAATCTTTATTTTTACCTTACGCTTGTACAGTTCAGAAACACACCAAACATATTGTATGCAACTACCTGCCCATTGACAGCTTCTTGGCATTTTGCCAAGCCAAACCTTCAATGAAAAACAACATAGAAACGGAAGGTTTTTAAAATAAAGCATTGACAAATCTAATTAATAATTAAATGGATTTCTTTTTGAAGAGTGAAATTTCTTACTCGCTATTTTCGATTGAAAAATAATCAGCTGAAGTTTTTCTCGATTTTTAATTTTTTTAATTTTTAATTGTTTTTACATATTTGCATTTTCCAGAAACATCTAAATCAACGTTAATAATGACTTTTGTGTTTTTAAACTATAAATGTTTTTCGTTAATTAAATTTGGTACTAACTTAGTATCCGTACTGTTTTACAGAAGAATATAGTATCAAAAAATAATAAAAATATCCTTCAAAAAATCATTTTTATTATAGATTTTTTTACCTATATTTCTGTCTTATTGATTCATCCCAAAGTTATCTTCTAATTTTATAGTTGTTTTCAAAGATTGTGCATTTAAAAACGATATTTTTATTTTATAATTTTTGAAAAATTCCACTTATTATATATTATTTTCATGTATTCATTTTGTTTTTTACTTTTTAATATTACAGCATCTATACTATCATTTTAATTCACTATTTTCTAATATAATTACAAAATTTATTTTTTAGTACCATTAGCACGAAAATTTTGATTCATTTCGGTACCACTATAATTTTACATTGTAATATTTACTTTTTTATTTCTTATGCCCACTTGTTGCAATCCTCACTCAAATTTTAAACCATTACAATGTAACCTTTATTTCTTTATTTTCCTCTCATATGAAGTGATCTCTATTTCAATTACATTAATGCAGAATATCTTGATTACATTTCTGCATTACTGGAATATTCAAAGAATATCTACTTCGTTTTTAACACTATTGTAATATAACCTCTAATATTTTTTATTGTTCTGTTACTTCTAATATGATTTTGCTCGTCCAATTGGATTAATGGATCGATTGAATCTTTAATTGAATGTTATAATTTTGTGAAAATTTAAAGCTATCTATTTTCCTTCAATGCAACTGGTCCCGTTTGGTAGTTTCTACCTTTCATATTTATACACTTAATTCATATTCTTTTTATTGATTTTGTGTTAGCATTTTGTTATTCAAAATTCATGAAACATTCCGTTTAGAAATTATATTTCCATCGATTTCCAACGAAATTGATAGAACTTCTTTGGGTTTAGATACAGGAAAGTTCACTCTGGTACCTACGTTCACTGATACACAAATTTATGGGTCTAAAGAAATAATGCAAATGAAATGTTTTATTATTAACCATAAAGTGGTTGTTCTTTTCGTTCAAGTTGAGATCATGACTATGCCAATTTATTACGATTCTGATTGGTTTAAAATATCCATGACAGATAACGTTTCATCTATTTTAAATATAATTAATTGCGAAATAGTATTGAGATGACGTCTTAAATCCAATTTGTCGACGAATTTGCTGCCAAATCTCATTCTTCAAACAGCAGTAAACAAGATGAAGTTATCCATCAAATGTCTTAGAATATTGTCAAAGTTCATATTGTTAATAAAACGATTTCCTATATAAAGACCACACACAAAGCATCGGTCTGCAAAGCTGTTTTCCATTACTTGAAGCCATAAACACGTTGACAATAGAACAGAAGAAAAAGCAAAATGAAAAAGAGAAGACAAAACATCCACTTTATAATTAGTTAAAATCGGCAAAGATGATTTAAATTTTTGAAAATTTAATTAATTAATAGAATTTCAAATTAATAATTGCAATATTTGTAAACAATCTCTTTTAAATCGGCACAGGTGCCGTATAATTCAGGATGCCAAATTCTAAGATTGGCAATTTTTTGGCGGATTTTCTTATGCATCTGGCAACCTCGTTTTTATTACGTCATACATATGGAGACCTATAAGAATTATGCAGAAAATTCTATTTTAGTAACCCTAATATTTACGTCATCGCGCACATCACGATACGTCCTCTTGGCAACATTTCTTCATCGCCAAAAAAATTCAGAATTTGGAATCATGGATTATACGGCACCTTTGCCCTCTTTTAAATTTTAAGATTGATGTCTTGCTTACGGCAGCCCTAAAAATTAAAAAAAAAATTTCTGCCTAGTACTTTGAAAATAATTAAAAAAATTGTATTATATCTATTGACAGACGCGTAAAAATGGTAGTTATAATATACTATAATACTTACTTATGACATTGGACAAACCAAACTCGCTATGCCGTTGGCTATGCAAATTTAAGTCAGTAGGGTGTGTCTTTCGTTTAACCAGAGCACCACGAAGGTGAAAGCGGGACATCGCACTAGACTGTTTCGATAGATGGCACCACCAGAGGATCCTCTCCCTCAATTTTGACTTTAATCTGGAGGACTATAATAGTGTATTTCACAAATTATTTTTTGTTTTAGTATGTTCCATTTTACAATATAACCATTTAAAAAGTTACCATTACCATTTTATTTAAGCAAGTTTAAAAATTATAAGTTTTCATTAGATCATTACCATTTGTATATTGGGAGTTATATTTCTATAATACAACTTCAAATTATTGTCATTTACAATTTTTAATATTATATGTAAGAACAACTCAGTTTGTGGTTAGTAATATAGTTTTACTTTTAGACAAAGCCAGCAGTATTTAAATTGGACTGGAACGCACAAATAGAAGGTATAGCTCTTGGTGCTGTATATTATGGGCAGTTAGTGTCTTTCATTCCTGGAGGACGGATGGCCGAACTTTACGGTGGTAAAAGAATGCTGATATCTTGCACATTACTTGCTGCAATCGCCACTCTGTTGTCACCAGTATCAGCAATGTGGAGTCCTTACACATTCATTGTTTCAAGGATTTTAGTTGGAATTGGAACTGTAAGTAAATTTTAACTGATAATAACCATTTCTTGTAAGGAATCAATCACGTGAAATATTGTAAACTGATGAAATGTTAACATGTTCTAGAGATATTTATTAATAGAACTAGTAGGATATCCCTTATTGGAGACTATTGGGAGATTTTTTCGTAGCCAAGGTAGGCGTTGTTTTTTACGAGAAAATTTTCCCATAGTTAAAAAAAACACATTTTAGAAAATTTTAAATCACAAAATAGCATAAAAAATATTAATGGAAAATGAATAAAAACTTTTTTTGCTTGGCTTGCCTTCTCTTCAACACAACCCATAAAAGAATAATAACAATAATAAACTTACTTGATATGACGTCGAGCTCACATGAATTAACATAAATTAACAAAAATATATAAGGAAAAAATAAACAATAAGAAATTGGAAAAAAGAGCAGTTTACGATGTAGAAAGTATAAAAGAAAAATATAATAATAAATTAAAAAATGTATATATAATAAATAAACATAATAAAAAAGATATAAATAATAAATAAACAAAAAGAAGTTGGGAAAAAAACAGTTTACAATATTTGCACGTTAGCGACAATGAAACACAATAGCAAACAGCGGTCAAATGGCTTCGAATTGAAACGTAAGACAAAAAGTTCTAACTGAAAGTAAAACGAAAACTTGAAATGCTATTGCCACTGAAAAGAATCATAAATATGCCATAAAAATGATGTAAAACATGAAAAAAACCAAATCTGGCAACAAAAAAAATCTGTAAAATAACAAAAACTCAAATTGGCAGCACTATAATCAAAACAAAGAATGCTAGATTTGGCGAGAAATCACTTGGGTGGGAAGATGATATTTACACCTTATTAATTACTCAAGCAGCATATATTGAAATTGTGTAATAATTAAATTTTATAGTCTACCTTATGAAAAATAAAGATGATACAAATGTGTCGTGTTCAATGGAATCTTATATCATCTCTAACAGATGCAAAATAATATTAAAAGATATAATACATTTTTCCATAGGATATTGAAATAAAATTAGACATTACATTTTTAGTCTTATTCTTCAAATTTCTTACAAATAAAATTCTTCACTGGTTCGTATAATTATAAATGATGCAATGTAAAAAAATATTAAGTTTTAGGAAATATAACCAAAAATAATTTTTTACATATGACAGATGGTCTAACTCAAGAGTATTAAGGCTATAGGCACAAAGGCTGTATAATCCAGGATGCCAAATTCTAAGTTTGGTGACTTTTTTGGTGGATTTTCTTATGTATATGGTAACCTGGTTTTTATTACGTTATAAATATGGAAACCTATAAAAATTATGCAGAAAATCCTATTTTGGCAACCCTAGTATTATCGTCATCGGGCACGTCACAATACGTCCTCTTGGCAACATTTCTTCATCGCCCAAAACAATTCAGAATCTGGAATCCTGGATAATACGGCATCTGTGCCTTAGTTTTAAATGTAAGTAAATATTATTAAATAAAAATATTCTATTTTTTTTGCAAATTAATTAATATTTCATCTACTGATGATTAATTTGGTAAGTTGTTTTGGGAATTTAATCAACAAAAATTTATATTATGTTAAAAGCTTACAATTGAATACGGTGATTTTTTTGACTCTAAGATCGGCGCGAAGATATGACTAACAAGATGGTCGCTCCACAAAAGCTAAATTAATATAAATTAAATTTTATCGCAATATCAAGGGGTACTCGATTCTACACCGAACCCTACATAATTACAGTAGAATGCTTTAAGTAAAAATTCATATTTCCCATGTGGATAATATAAAAGTTTCACAACAGCTTTCAGCTGTTATCTCTTACGTGATGTCAAAATGAAAAATTAAGTCAAATTTTGTATATAAGGTAAAAATGAAATATTTATGAAATAAAAAATCAAATACAGTTTAGATTCGGTAAATTGCCAATTATTTAAATAATTTTACTGCAAAATATTGAAATAAATAAAGTTTCTGAAAAAAATCAATGTGCAAATTTTTCGTTACGGAAAGTATATATATTATACATAGTACCATTCTTATAACATCTCTAATAAGCAATTACTCTTTCAAAGTTACAATAAATAATTAGAAAGATATTTAAAGAAACAATTTCATTGGACTAATATGGAATGAAATTTTCTTCAACTGTAAGGCTTTAGTTCAACATGAATGAAAATTTAATAAAAAGTAAAATAATTTATCAATTTAGTATTAGAAATGATTGCTTTATGATAACAATCGAGAAAAATATTAAAATATGACAAAAATATATCATATAATTTAAAGAAAAACATGCTCCTTTGTCATCAAGTCATAGGTAAAAAAGTATGAATACAATCGGGAAAAAAGATCGCCGTTTTCTGGAGATAAAACATTACTTTTTATGTTCGTATTTGTATTGAATATTCATTAAACTCTTTCATTATACCACTGCTCCAGATAAGGAAATCGCCATAGATAAGGAAACATTTGCATTTTAATAGATAATTGCAGCCGTACTGAGGAGAATATTAATGTTTTATTATTCATTCTTAGTTCTAGGAAAATATTTAGTCGCCAAGAATTGCATCATAACCGTCTCACTTAAAGTAATTTTTCTTTTATTCATTGTAGAAAAATTTCCAAATTTCGAAAAAATATACAATTTTAAAAATTTAATTCTACGAAAATATAAGTTTTTCATGCTAACTCAACATTCTTAGAGAAAGATCAAAATATATCACAGCAATTAATTCACTTTATGATAGAAATTATTCAAAATTTAATTTATCATAGTTTATTACAGTTGTTTGGATTATGGTTAGTTAAATATGCTTACAAAAAATTCTTTTATTATAATATATTAGAAACTTTCGTAAAATTGTGACTTCTTAAATAAAAAAAAATTACATGAAAAATCATTTGCGATATCCTATTTACATTCTGCAGTTCCTATTTTTATTTTTTAATTTTCGTAAAAAATTTTGTTGGATGAAATTTTTAACTAAAATGTTTGAAATTAACTTTTATATGATGGATTCGTTTTACTAATATATTAGTCACACACAGAAATTTCATTAAAGGCCAACATTAATTTTTTCCAATTCATATAAAAATTTTGATTATTATATAACCTCCCAAAGTTTATATATATATATATATATATATATATATATATATATATATATATTCATCTGCATAATCACCACATATTACATAAAATAATAATCATTTCTTGGATATTTTGTGTGTGTTAATTGGAAATATTGATTGGTTAGGTCAAAAATTCGTTTTTATGGAAAAGACATGTATCACGATTTGTCGAAATCAGGGAAATACATATAATAAAGGAAATTTATTATTCATAATCTGTATATGTATGTTAAATTTTTTCTGAATTATTAAACATTTAAGACTGAGTATTGATTGATATTTATTTAAGAATGTTTTTCTCACTGATAAAATATTTTTTGGACTTTGCTGAGCTACCAATTATTCAAAAGAGAAATGTGAAGATTTTCACCATTTAGCTACTGAATAAAAAAATTTATTTTCATTTTTTTATAAAGGAAAATTATCTATAAAAATATGTTATTTTTAAAGTAAATGAAATTGAGAGTACTTTCATTCATTTTGATGTAAAATCTGGCATTATAAAATTTAATGGAAAATAATTTTATCCTCGGATTACTTTTATCTTGGAAATGATCAGTGTATATATTTTAATCACCTAATGAATGCAATTATTACTTATAAAGTGAAATATGTATTTTTAACTATAAAAATAATAAATAGCAATATTTACAACTTTATCACTTTCATTAGTTTAATTATGAGATGTGGGTGAATAAAGATAGTACTTTATAATATAGTTTCAGTTTGAAAACAAAATTTAATATTTTAAAATAATATGGATGTTTATAACAAAGCACTATTTAAAACATGGTTCTATGTATTTAGCTGATACTACATTTTATATAATAAAAATGAATATGAATTTTTAAATATAAACTATTTAAGAAATTAATACATTTCCGATTATTTGAATTTTTAAAAAATTTTGAGGAATTTATAAAAGGTTATTTTTTTCTAAAACAAAAGAAATTTAATAACGAATTTTTCTGAACATTTAAAAAAATGAAAAATTTGACTAATAAAATCAAATGTTATTTAGTAATTGACTACTAATGGAAATGCTTAAAATATTAAAACTAAAAATTCATATAAATAAAATCGTTATTCTGCTTTCCAGCCAATTTTTTGAATAAAGTTGAGTCGAGAATAACTTGCACAGAATGGTATGAAACTTATACCAAAGTGACGCTCTTAAAACTCAAGCAGTGTTTCTTTTTGAACGTTTTATTACAGCGTTAGTAATTAATATAAATCGTTAACGTTGATTTTAACTCCCTGTAAAATTGCTTATTCCTCAATGTTCTTAATGTAATTGATATAATATTGTTCAGAATTTTGCTTGCATGAAGAACAGGGGAAGAAACAAATTTATTCTAAATTAGACTCAATAAAAAAATGTAAGTCGGTTTAATCTGTTTTTAAACTTTGATTATAAATCAAGACTTCTTTTATATCTTTTATTCAAAACATTACATTACAAATACTCTATTAATTTTTGTTACATTGATCTTCATTGCTGAAAAGAGCTAATTGATTTTGATAGATCATACATTTAAAACCTCTTGAAAGGCATTATAAACTAAAAGGGACTCACAAACTGTAAAAGGAAGAAGTTCAAGCACTTTACCTAAAAGAAGATGTCAAAATGGAAAGAGAATGATAAAATTCCTCTAAAGAACTGTAGCATTGCTAAGTCTTAGACAACTACACATCTTCTACGTTATGATAAATTTTTCTGTAGTAAATACCTTTCTTGATTTTAGATAGCACCTTTTTTATGCTAATGGCTTACATTCAATGTTGCTTGGATAAAATAGTAACAGACATCATTTCATCGCAGTAGCGCTTAATTCAGTTAAATTCTATTAATATATCATCGCAGATAATAGCCTCTGACTCAGGTTTGAATTATTTTGAAGAAAAGATACAATAACCTTTATTTATTCTAAAATGTCTCAGAATTTTCTAGAGGGTTTTTCAATTAATCAATCTCAGCATCCTACTCATCAACAAATGCTCAAATTAATTGCAAAATAAAATCTCGTTTTTCTTTTCATCATATCACACTACAAGGAGAAAAATCACTTTTTGTTAACAATTTGAATAATGTAGAAAATGTTTTGATAATAGTCCAATAAAATTGTTTATACTAATTTTTAACATGAATAGTCAGAACAGAATGCATAAAATTACTAATTATTGAGTAAAATTCCTATTTTTTGCATGGCATCACTTTTGGAGAAGATGGATCACTCTGGATTTAACATTAATAATGCCAATAATGTGGGGAATATTATGATAATAACACAGAAATAATGTTTGATAGAATATAAATAACAAAAATATTGATAGTATTACATAATGCAATAGAAGTGTATGTAAATGTTTATAAAAATTACTCTCTTACTAAATAAAAGGAAATTTATTCCTAATACCAATCCTAAAAACAGCACAGAATGGAAACTAACTTAAAATAATGAAACAGAAATAAGCATAATTGCGTGGATATATCTTAATAGATAATTACCTTGATAATTACTTATTTTTTAAGTCTTTCCAAGGTCATACGAGCCTTGAAATTACTTTAACTATCATTATTATTCAATTAGCATATTTTCAATAGTTGTAAATTTGTATAGTTTCATTCACATAATATATCTGTATAAATTAATCAATTTTGCATTTAATTGATACTTAATGAGGAAACGCTCTGTGATTATAAACATTTATTATAACAAAACTTCCTTAAATTATGTAATTACATTTTTCTTATAGATTTAATTCATTTTACTTCTTTATTACAGATATTATATTATGCCATCGTACATTATATATAGTTTCATTCAATGTAATATTACCGATCCCTGAAAATTCATTATTGTATTTGAAAATAGACATCGCTAGATCCTTCATTTGCATGTCATGGGATTAGGGTGCATAATAACAACTTCATTCGGATATAATAACAATGTTTTTAAGCAGAATGAAGACCACACTTCATTTTGTAATTAAAGTGATATCAGTTATTTATTTAAATCATTTTTAGATTAAAAATTTGGTTTTTAATTTAAGTAATGGAAACACTTTGCATAACGTCGTAATTTACACGCCAACAGACCACTACTATTTATTTATTTTACGTCAGGGAATGCACCCTTTTTTCCCCCAAAACTTTGTTCGAAATAATTTATGTTAATTTGAATATCATTTAAATATATTTTTAATTTTTTTAAAGAATCGCCAGCATTTGTAAAATATTGAGTGTGTTACTTTATAATATTATATGTGTGATTAAAACATTTAACTTAAGGTATTAATATTAAATTATAAAACATGTATTCTAAAGTATTTCGAATACGCTCAAACTTAGGGACAAGCACACATGTTTAGAAATGTTTTCCATAAGATTAGATTCTCTATCATTATATTGTGATTAATTATTACTGCATCATTTAGTGAGTCTTGTAAAGTTTATTATACTATTTTTTATAAGTTTATAAAAATCAAATCAAATATAGAAAACGATATCCAAATCAATTTGTATATGATTCTACGGTTACAAACAAGAATGAAAATGTTGAAAAATAGAATTAAAAAAAATTAATTTATCCTATTTTGTATTCTGTTGAAACAAAAGGTCACAGTTATTAATATAAACTGCAGGTGGTCTTACGTCACTTTTAAGTTGTTTTTTTTAAATTTCTAATAGAGAAAGCGTTTTCTTAATCTACTCTTCGGGTGTGTTCAAGTGATTTTATAATAGATATAATTTAGTGTCAAAAAGATTTCAAGGACGACTTTCAAAACTGCATAACTATAATTTTTGAGAGATCCAATTTTCTCACAAATAATCTTTTGTTATTTGTGAAATGAATTTGTTATTTTACAACATTTCGGTTTTAATTGAGATATAAAGATGCTTGTTGCATGTCCCATGTAAGGTGTAATCACTTTTGCCCTTTGTAGTGCTGAAAAATGAAAATCCTAATAACTGGGCATTATGCAACAACATAAAGATGTTTGTAATATTGTGGACATTTATATTTGTCAATGTAATTTCCTATGAGATATTTTCATTATATCGATTTACTCTGTTACCCTGTTTATAAAAACATAGGGGCTGATTCTCAACTTTCTTTTGTCGCGGCACACTTTTAACGATCTCAAAATTAGGAGGCACACAAAGAAAAAAGACAATTTAAAAATTGTTTACTTTACTATAAGACAGTGAGTAAAATAGCTTATGATAATAATTGTGAATGTTAAATAAAATAGTGTAATATATGCAACAAAAACGACAGCACGTTTATTACTTTAGTCATAATAAAAGAAAGCACTATAATTTTTGCTTTATACATTTCTAAAATTTGAAGGCACACTGTGAGAATTTGGTGTCACACAAAAATGCCACGGCGCTGTTGTTGAGAATCACTGATCTAAGGAAACAGTAAATTTGATCTAAAATATTTATACCATTTTCTCTTTTAAATATCTTTAGACTTTAAGTCCATAAAATTAATTAATTAATAAAAAGAAAGTTATAATTTTTGCTATATACATTTCTAATATTTGGTGCCACAGTTTAAGAATTTGGAATCACAAAAAAAAAAAAAAAAAAAAAAAAAGTGCCACAGCACGATGGTTGAGAATCACTGATCTAAGGAAACAGTAAATTTGATCTAAAATATTTATACCATTTTCTCTTGTAAATATCTTCAAACTTAAGTTAACAAAGAATAGCTGGATTAAATAAAATTTTATTCATACTTTTTTTTAACTAAAGAAGAGAAATAACATCTTATTCTGACAATATGAATTTAATCTGCACAAACTAAGTCTTTTTTTGATTCTCTTTCTGATATTTTCCACATAGGGTCCCATCATACCAATAATCTTCTATATGCTCGCAAGATGGATTCCGGAACACGAAAGGAGCTTTCATGCTTCTTTTATCTTATCAGGATATGGCGTGGGATCTTTCCTAGCTATAATATTGTCTGGTGCCATTTGCAGCACCACATTCCTAGGAGGATGGCCTGCAGTATATTATATTGGAGGCAAGTAGAATTTTTAATAAATGAAAAAGAAACATTTATTGTGCGTTATAATTAACATGAAAATGAGTTATTTCTTTTAATGTTATTATTTTAGCTCTCTGTGGTATTCTTTGGTGCTTCCTGTGTTTTTATCTGATGACCGAAACACCAGATGTGCACCCGAATATTAGTAAAATTGAGTTAATGTACATTAGAGAAGGATTTGGTGCTCCTAGGCGAGACAAGGTAAAAGGATGTAATTTTATTAAATTATTTCAGGAATCAACTTTTCTGAAATTTCTAAAAAGAATGATTTATATATATAATATATATATATATATATATATATATATATATATATATATATATATATATATATATATATATATATATATATGATATATATATATATATATATATATATATATATATATATATATATATATATATATATATATATATATATATATATATATATATATATATATATATATATATATATATATATATATATATAATTTACATAAATAAGATTTTAATAAAAATGTAGAGATATGCGTGCATTATACATACATTTTACTTTTAGAGTAATAATAATTATTTTTTCACTATAAATGACAACTGTATGAATATTCGAGTACTTTTATGATTACGAAATATTCTCTTTATAATATCGTCATTTAAAATGGTATTTTGTAAATATTAAATCGAAAAAAGTAATTTATATATATTTTTTTAACAATTAACTTTAAATATTTCATATTTTGATATCATTCGCAAAATACCATTGTATGTTTAATTGAAACTTGAAGCGAAATTAGAGAAATGTTAATCATACGAAACATTGAGGAATTATTTTATGAAATAAATTCATGTCTTACCGCTATAATAAGATTAATTCTTCATAAAACTTTCGAATTATTTTTTTAAGGTTTTACGAATATTTATAACCGTTCTTGGAGTCCAAGAACGCCAGCTTTCTCTGAAAAATAATTTAATGAAACACATTCACAAAAATTGAGAATAACAAAAGGACAGTTACAAAATAAATAGATGTACAGAATACAATAGAATAAATCCGGAAGTACAGTATTTTAACAACTTATTTCATGATTTTAATAAAAATTAGTTAGAGTTGAATTACCTACTTTCTGTTATTCTAAAATTCGATGGCAGCTAAATATTTGTTTTCATTCTAAGTCTGATAAAATAGATTATACATTCTTACTTTTAGATGTTAAATTTTTCTATAAATTTGATTATTGAATTCCTTAGTAATTAAAAAATTAAAATAAATATACGTTATATAATAAATTAATATTATTAAGTACTACATATTCTCTTTTAATTAATTAAAATTATAATAAAGGGAAACTGGGATACTTTAATACACACATATTTTGAAAACTGGTTACTTCTGAAAGTTAAAAGTAATGAAAAGCAAATGAAATGAAAAAGCAGTTCAGAATTTTTAATCTTTTTTTCTCATAAAACACAACATTTTAATGAACAATTTAATTAATTAAACTTTAATATAAGTTTGAACACATTTGAAAAAGATTATGTTCAGAGATGTTTCAATAAACAGAACTATTTGAAAAAAGAAGATTTAGGCTTTAACTTTACGAAAAAATGTAGCTTTTAAGATTTTTAAAATTATTCTTTTAGTAAAATTTCATTTGAAAATAATAAAAAGTCTATATCGTTACTATAACTATTTTCTAGATTCCAAACATACCTTGGAAAAAAATGGCACTTTCGGTTCCACTCTGGGCTTTGGCTATTGGGTTTTTCGGGCAATTTTGGCTGCTCGGATTCTTTTCAACAGTTCATGCTCTTTACATGGGAACAATTCTGAAGCTTCCAGTGGCAAAGGTAAATTAATCAATTTAAAGTCATAATTTTTAAAGAAATAAATTGACTATGTTCATAGCTTTTCTATCTTTCAAGATATGTTTTTTGTTATTATTTTCGGTTTCAGCTTTAATACTGTGCACATGTACTTTTTTATTTACTCACAATTAGTTCGATTTTAGTTTAAATAACCATTATATGGATAAAGGTATGAAGCTATAGAGAAATAGAACAACAGTGATCAATGAAATCAATGGATATGAAAATATTTAAAAGTAATAGGATATAACATTTCTTCTCAAAAACAATATAATTCAAAGTTCTCATCACCGCTCATGTATATGATGTATTAATGGTTACAAAATTACATCTGCAAAACGAACAGCATGTTCTAACTCAGTATTTCCCTATTCATACACCGCAACACGTTGTTGTGCTATAGAAATATTTTAAATGCATTGAAATAAATGTAAAATTCCTTAAAACATTTAAATATGTTGTTCTTTTTGAAAATCACATTCATCTTACAATTTTTCTTAACAGTGAAAAAAAAAAAAGAAAAAAAAAACGTTGGTTGTCGAAACAAAGTTAATGTTTTTAAGAATATTTTCATTGTTTTGAAAACGTGGGAAACACTGATTAAGCAAAAACAAACTATATATTTTCTTACTGAATTTTAAAGAAGGTTTTAAGAATAAATATCAATAAGTAAAACATTTTCCACGTAAAATAATAGAAATTTATAAACAGTTTATTCTGATTGCAAATTTCTTTATATTAGAATAACGTTCTATTTATTTTTAATGAGAAGGAAGCACGATTTTAAGTAAAAAAAAATGAAAAAAGGAATTTAATCAATGAATTTTAAAGTGCAGAATATGCTTTAACATTTACATTATATTTAATAAAAGGAATTGTTGTGCAGTGCCCAAATAGATCTGTATACTTAAAATACTGTAAATTTTTAAAGCGCATATGAATTTCTCTTTATTTTACATTTAGTATATATTTTTATATTTCTTCCGTCTCTTTAGAAATGAAATTTGTAATTACTATTTAATGTAATTATATACAATATTTTAAATTTATTAAAATTTTTTTAAATAAATATTTATTTAATAAATTATTAAAAATAAAGCATTTTCATTAATATAAATTAAATATTTATATTTATTAAAATGTTTTATTTTCGACAGTTATATGAATCTTCCATTAACGTTATTAATAAATTCCTTTAAGAGAATGGCAGAGATTATGCTTAATAAATTTTATTCTTTTGTCTTAATAAAATTACTAAGCTATGAATCTTTCAGCTTTAAATTACAAGAAATGACTGTTAGTATTATTTCAAAATTTGTGTTGTTATTTATTTAAAAGAAAAATATTATTAAAATATAGTAGATGCTTATCATGAATTTTTTAAAATAATAAACTGTCAACATTCAATGTATGCTGAATTTTTATTGTTTAGTATAATTATAATATAAAAATATATTTTATTTACTTAGAATGGATTATTGTCTTGTTTGCCTCATCTTCTGAGAGCTGTAGCGACATGTTTAGCAAGTTACCCCGTAGATAAATTGCTTAAAAGGAATCTAGTTAGCGTTGGGTTTGTCAGAAAAGGAGCAACTGTTATAAGTAAGAAGTTATTTACTATCCTTCCATTTTAAACACATTGAAAATTTTCTTTCTCTTTCTTTAATTTTACTATTATTCAATGCAGTTAAAACTTCCAGCAAATGTATTCAGTGTGAGTGGCTGAATTCAACTACTGACCACTCAAGAATGTTTAAAACGAAATCCCAAAATTTTATATCTATTATGGTAATTGTAAAAAGCCATTTCAATTTACAAAAGAAAAAAGGAATACAAAATAAATGATCAAAATGTCTTCTTATTTCTTAAAGATAAATCTGAATTCTGTGTAAATTTTACGAAATATGTTTCATTGATGTTTGGCACAGACTGCTGTCTATATTTAATAATTAAAATTTTTAAATCACCCGTTTTGCTTACATTTACAAATTTAGTATAGTAATCAAAGACATCGATGTTTTTGAGATTTGCATGGTTCGCTATGAATGCAATAATTAAAATGAAAAATGATTTATGAAAATTTTTTTTGTTAAAATTACAGATTTGTTGCGAATTAAAAACTGTCTTGTTTTAAGCTTCTTCATAACAAGAAATTTCTATGAATGTGTATCAAAATCATTCTTGTAATGAAGAAAATGGTATAACACTCTCATTATTACAATACTGGCGCATAATAAATGAAAACGATAAAAAAAAATCCAAATATATACTATTTCCCATTTATTTTTAAGGGGGAATAAGAGAACTTTTCTACAACATTCTGTACTTAGTAATTACATCAGTTTTATTTTCAGTTACCTTGCATATATAATATTTTTACTAAGCATATTATTAAAAAAGGAAAAAAAAAAAACACTGATAATTTTTTTCACTCATATCAAATGTCTCTCTTTAACGTTGAGAAGCAATAGAAACACAATTAGAACATTGTTTGCCAGAAAATAAAAATGAATGCATTCAAATAATTAAAAGTAAATAAATACTTTGCAGGAAAAAATATTTACAGCATTTGGTTGAAGAATTATTTATTCTTATTAATAACAATTTGGATTTTCTCATCAGGATTCTTTTCATGCCTAACTGACTTAAAAAAAGCTGACAACTTTCTTTTGTATTAATTTTCTAAAGAAAGGTAATGAAAATCTTTTGTTATTTAGATACTGTTGTATCATGTGGAGCTTTCCTTGGTATTACTTATGTTGGCAGGAATGTGACAGCAACTACAATTCTATTTGTCCTTGCTGGGGTGCTAGGGGAGTTTGTAACATTCGGAGTTTGTTTAGCTTGTATTGATATAGCACCTAATCTGTCAGGTAATTTGATATAAATATTTTACATATTTTTACATAACTTTGTGTGAGGGAGAACTATTTAAAACGATTAATAGTACAATAAAATAAATAAATTTGTTTTATAAAAGTATTTACATATTTTTTGTATCAAATTATTTAAAATCTGGATAATTTATTATTTTGTATTAGACATAATTGCATAAAATTATATTTGATATTGTTATGAACAAGCAGAAAAACAGCATATGTTTTAGATTTTCATATTTAAGACATACCATATTTGGTATTTATCTTAATTTCTTACAATCTAGAAAATGCTGTTAATCTGACTTGAAACATAGTTAATTCATTATACGTGTGAATTATGTTTTTCAATTTTAAATCTCTTAAGGTTAAATTAGAATCCATTTAAGAAAAAAAAAAAAAAAAAAACTACAGATAACTTAAATTGAATGAAATAATCAAATTTTTGTTTTAAAGGAAATTTACAAAAAAATCTCTCATTTGCTATAAAAATTATTCCATTCTTCAAATAATATAAGAGCCATTTCTCTCCACATTTTAAATGCCTGTTGTTATTTTTAAATTAATACAAGGATATTTAATTTAATGAATAGATGCTACTTTTGAAATGTTGCTTTAGGATATGGATTTAAATAATCCTTTTAGCTTTATAGTTACACGTTTTTTTATTTATCAATAAATAGGTACAGTGAGTGGAATTTTAAATATATTAGGAGTTTTCCCATTCTTCATCATACCTTCTTTAGTTGGATGGCTCACAAATTACGAGGTAATTTTAATTATAAGTGTTTTTCTTGTATTAACTATAAGAGTATTAAGTTTTTACATAGAATTTTTAATCTCAGAAAGTTAAACATATTAAAAAAATAAGAATAAGAATTTGAAAATTTAAATAATCTTTTCCCCAAACCTGTTTTTATTTAGACATATTTTCTTTTATTACTATAGTGCTTCAAAAAACAATCTCTAAAATTAAAGACAAATGTATATTAAAAAATATAACAAATGTTGTAATCGTCATATGATTTAATACCAAATTTTAGAAGTACAGAAATAGAATAAATAAAGCCAATTCATTTTTCCTACCTAAAGTATTCCTGGATTTTATTCAAAATTCATTAATGTGTTTTTTATAAATTATTTTATTAAAATCTATAATAGCATTAATGTCACTTGAAAAACAAATACTTGGTTTAGACACCAAATTTTTTTTAACATATAGCATGAATATATAAGCCTCAATGTCATTAAATATGTAAATTATAAACAAAAATATTTAAATATAATTACTATTATTTAAAATTATTATTTCTGTATTTAGTTTTCTAAAAACCGTTTTAATAACTTTTAATTTAAGTTTGCAATATAGAAAACACATTGCTATGAATAAATAATTATTAATATATGATTTGTTGTAAAATAAATAATTTTGTCTTAAAGGACTTTTAGTTAATTTAAATCATGACAAGAAAAAACATTTTAACAATTTAGTTTCTAGAAAAAGAAAATTTAAGTTACAATTTAATTTATTTTCATTTTTTTCAGAATTCAATTGAGAAATGGAGAAAAGTCTTTTATACAACAATTTTCATAGTCTCCATATCTACAGCAATTTTTGTAGCTTTTGGTGATTTGAGACCCCAACCTTGGGGTACTCTCCAAAATAAAAAATCAAATAAAGATGAAAAGACAGAATCTATAGAAGAAAAATAATCTCATATTTTGATAGTCAATTTTTAAAATTAAGAGTCTGTATTTAAAATGTAAGATAGTTTTTAATGATGTGTTCCATTATTTTTGTTTAAACTTATTCATTACATTGTATATTTGTAAATAAATATTCCATTTGATTGTATTCTTTTTATAAAACTGATTCAATGCCAGCATAATAAGGAAGCAATGACATTTTTAAATATAAATATGGAAAAAATACCATTCACACATCCTCATAAAATTGTATTTATTACAAACTATTTACAAATTGCATCAAAATTGTTGCATATTATACTATCATTATACACTTCTCATTAGTTTTGTTATGTATTCTTTTAAGAAAATACCTAATACTGGATTAAAATATATTGTTTGCAGAGGTCTAAAATTTACACATAAATCTTTCATATTGTCAGATGAAACATAACATTCAAATAAAAATGTAAATGGCTTGATTTTTTTGTCCGTAAGGTATAATGCATTATGTTTTGCTACATACTCAGATATTGATCGTTCGACATAAAAAATGTTATTTAAACCAGAAGAATCCAGCACAACTGATTCTCTACCAGCCCATGTATTTTTAGTAACTTTGCATTCTGCACATAAAATAAGTTTATGAGCACTATTAAACTTCTTAAATTGTTCCAAAAGCAATTCATTTGTTTCTTCTTTTGGAACTTCATTCGTATCCTCGTTTTTCTTCTGACGATTTTTCAGATGTGGTATGATATCTTCTCGGCTAAGTTTAAACTGAGCTCGTTGTTGCAAGATTCTCTTCTTTGCCGAAACTGATTTATCATGCATTTCCAACAAACTGAAAGCATCATTTAGTTCTAAACTACGGCAATCAAACAATAAGACATGCTGAAGTATATGAAGCAAGGTTTGAGCTGATGAATATGCTTTCTTTTCAAGGAGCAAATCATCATTTTCTTTACAGATTATAGGTATCTTAATAGATATGATATTTTTATTTACTTTGTCAGGCATATAATTGGTTGGTTTATCAAGTATCGTTATTAAGTTAAAATTCTTTAAATTAGGATGATCGAACTTATTCTTTTGAAATAATTTACAAATTATCATAATTTCACTGAAAAATTTACGACAATGCTTGTAGTCCACCAATTCTGCAACATTATGTGTTAAACACAATGGATCCTGGACACAAATAGTATTCATCTGAAAAGACAACATAATGGGGAATTATTAAAATAATAATATCATATTACAATCAGCAACATTATTTTACACAATTCTAAATCCACTGGAGAAAAAACTAAATTTATCATTGGTAATATTTGTGCTGTAATACTATGGATAAATTGAAAAAATTTAAAATTCAATGCTGAATTAAAAACATAAATTAAATTTAATTTTTTTCTCAGAAAACACTTTTTAAAATATTTTATTATAGTTTATTACTCTTTTGAACTAATATTTAATTAAAATAATCTATTTCTCTTGCATAATGCTTCAAAATTTTTGCATTTAAATAACAGGTTTAAACTCCTGTGTTACTGATGTATAAAATCAATGACAAACTTTTGAAGTAATATTTGTGTAATTTATGAATCAGCACAAAATTAAAATTTCTGTTTCCATATAAAATAAATTTAAATAAAACTAACAACCGACAAAAAATTGTTCTAATTGTATGTAAACAAGGTACACAAACAAATATAACAAACAAAACACTGTAATAAAGAATTTTTCCTCACTTGTTTGTTATTAACTTTATTTTTCTAGGTACTAAAAATTTAATTTAATTCAATAGTTATTTAATATAAGAAAAAGTAATTTAAATAATTATTGTGCAACAAAAAAGAAAATACACGAGGATAAGTAATAAAAGAGAAAACAGTTTTCATTCAAATTACAAGAATAATGATTTTCTTCTAATATGAGCCTATTTCCAAAGACTTTAAATTTCATAAATACAGCACAATTACTAACTAATCAGTCTTTAATTAAATCTTTAATTGATACCACATAATCCTATTTTAATGTTAAGATGATATAAGTAAAAATTTTTGTTCATAAAAAAGTACATGGAAACATTTGGTGAAAAGTTTCCTTTCACTCTTTCACTTAACTTTGAATTTCAGCATTATTTATGAAAAAAATTAATACTTAGGTTCAATTCTAATTAATAAGATAAACACAGTTAAAAGTTTAAGAGAATTCTTGAAAAAAGTGTTTAACTTCAAGTCACTGCCCTTCAATTCTTCTTTATATTCTAAGGATATCTAATATTTTACTATTCTAATATTTCTAATTATTCTAATATTTTACAATTCTTTTTTATTCTAAGAAATAACTCTTGATATTTATTTTTCCTATTTGGTTAATATTCTAAGCATTTATTAAATAAATTTAATACATAGTTCAACAAAATATTTAGTTACTTTTAGATTGAATTATTATATTATTAATAATTGAATTAAAAGTAGCACTAAAATAATATAATAAAATAATAATTATTATTTAATAATTATTTTAATAAATTAAAATAGTAAATGCTAATTAAAATTACACATATATTTTAAAACCAATTTTAAATTTTTTAGCTCACCAAAATTTAATTTTACACACAATATAAGAAATTATATAGTGTATAAAATTAAATTTTGATGCAACTTGCACTTATCTCATATATAGATATTATTCTCTCATTTTTAACTCAAAATTAAAAAAGGGAAAAAAATCAATTAGAATGTAAAAACTTATTTAATGCTTTAAGCATTCAAATAGAATGTCAAAGAAATTGATTCTTTGAACTTCTGAATTCTTTTTTACTAATTTGAATCAAATAGTTGTAAATTCAATTATTCAGATAATTTTTTAACTGATTTTAGAAAGTAAACAGTTATCAATAAAAATATTTATTCATACATTTTAAAACAATTTTGGAGGAATACTATATTTTATCTTTCTAAGTGAAATATTTCTTTATTAATAGTTGTAGTAAGATGAATAGAATTTAATCTAATTTGCTCAAATAATACAGTCCTTGTTTGGCAACCTCATAATTTTAATCTATATCAGAAAAGATTAACTTGATCTTTTCTGTTATAGATTAAAATTATGCTGAGCAGGCACTACTAGTGAGAGGAACCTCTTTTATCCAATACAAATCATCATTAAACTGATTATCTTAATTCTCTTTAAATGTATTTTGAAGAATAATAAGCACAAAGGGAATTAAGAATAAAAAAATTAATTGTTTAGCCAGTCTTGTTTCACAATCCCCAAAGCAAAATTTTTAGTTGTAATTGCAAATGTTTGCCATTCTCTATCACTGCAAATAAAGAAACAATGTATATATTCAATTATTTTAAAAATAATATATTTTTCTTAAAGTTTTAATTATTATCAAATATTACATGCTGAAGAAAACATTCAGCAATGAAAATGTGCATTTTTCTCTTTTATTTTTCATTTACAGCACCAAAAATTAAAAATCTATGAAAGCAAAAGTAAATGAAATATTTTAGTATTTTAGGAACATTTAATGGATTTCTAGAAAACAATTTTTATAAAAGCTTTAAAAACAAAACTATTTCTCATGATGAATCCCAAAATCTTTTAAAATAAAATCAACTTCGTATTTATATTCATAACATTTAGTCATAAGATAAAAAGAATAAAAAATCTTCTTTCCTTAAGAAAATGATCTCAAAAAATTTTAAGTAGGCTGAATTGCAAATAACAGCAGAATTAAGTTTTGGCATCATTCCATTAGTGTAGAATTAAAAGAGCATAGTTTGCAAGAGCATTAAAAAAGTACAACACTTTTTTGTGAGACATCCCACAAAAAAAATAAAGAAATAATCAAGGAATATAAATTAGCTAACAATTGCTGATAAAAAAACGATAAAATGATATTTTCACAGAAAATTCAATAAGGTAGAATAAGGTAAATTTAAATAGCAAAAAAGATTTTAATAAAAATCTTATTTTTATTTTCCAAAAGCATATTTGGAAATACTTTTTGTAACCATTTTGTCTTTGAGGATTTATTTGAAGACTGAAAGTTTTGAAATAGCACAAACAAATTGGTTATTTCATTTTGCTGGAACCACAAAAATCCCTGTTTTAACAGTGCTTAATTTATAACAAATTTTTTTATCCCGTAATCTACTTCCATATAATTGTATTTTTCTTATATCCACCTGTGTGGGGACTTGATATGAAAGAATAGTCCCAATGTAGTTCAGGCATGTCATAAGAGACAACTAAAATGAGTACCCCATGTCCTGGGGTATAACCGGGTACCCTGACCCAGCAGATTATATCATTTTGGAGGTTGTTCCTCTAGGTTGCATGTTGGGCTTAAGGTTTACAACATAATCTTGTGAAAATTTATTGTTATGAAATCTGATGAAGAAATAACTTGGATGATCTCATGGAAATGACTAAGGAAGTGAATTATGGACTTGAGATTAAAAAGCAGGAACATTGTTTTTTTATAAAGCTTTGCAGTCATTGTTATAACAGATGGACCAATAAAATATTTTTTATTGCATGCATTTTTAAAAAGTATTTTTAATATTACACTTGATAGGGTTATTCAAGATTCAGGGATCAGTATCAATGAGCATATATTTTTTAGCTCAGTATTACTTCTTGTAAATGTGAATGATATTAATATAATTGCTCAATCTCTTCCCTTTTTGAAAGAAGCATTTTTTGCTCTTGAGGTGGATCAAAGATGAATGGCCTTAGTTATTAACAAAGGGTAGACAAAATGCATGATCTTCTCTGGGAATAGACTACCAGATCTTTATAATGAAATTGGTTTATATAAATTTTAAACAATAAAGTATTTCACTTACTTAGGTTCATTTATTACTAGTGAGAACAAAAATATCTCCTGAAATAGTAGATTCTTTAAATCTAGTTCTTTTATAAAAATACAAAGTTTTTAATTCACAAAATTCTTGTGACATATCTTAACACATGCTTCTGAGACCAGGATTATGATTAAATTGGTGGAAAATACTGTTGCAGTATTTGAAAAGAATTTAAGGAGTTTCTTGGTGGTGTAGAGGAGAATAAAAACTGGAGAAGATTTAATTTAGAATTATAAAGGATATATAAGCAACCTGACATTATTAAATAGATAAAATTAAAAATGAACTGGATGCAAGGTTTGTATAGATTTCCAAGAATGAAATCCCATATAATTTTCCAGGAGTCAAATAAAAAATTTCCAGGAAGTATCAACATTCATATTAAATAAATTTATGTAAATTATGTGTAGAACTTAGAAAAATTGTTCTTAGCCAAATATAATATATTATGATATTATGAATATAATTATGTATATGCAATATTTTTCAATAATATTTGTAAATAGAAATAAATAAATAAATACAAAAATTAATGAGAATACTTTTTTATTTAAGTTAGAATTATATTTAATGATTATTTCTAAAGCCTTCAATGAATTTACAGAAATTTTTTGTATTTATAAATAATCAATATTCTTTACATTACTAAATCATATATGCAATAATAGGCAGTTTTAAAGTTTTTAACCATCTTCATTAGATTCGTATCTATTAATTTACTGAGTATTTTAAGATGGGTACAACTCCTTTTCAAATAATATACTTCTTTAAAACAAAATAAATACAACTATTAGATAAAGTTTATAGGATGACTTTCTTCAAATACTTAAGAAATAAAAATTTCATTTCTTTACTTTCAAACTCTTTCAAAACTATAAAATTTCATATCCATATTCTAGACTTCTCTATTTCTTTAATCATATAACAGACATTCACATTTCTTGGTTATTTATGTATACAAAATATTACTAATAGAAAATGCTGACTTTCTGTTTTTAAAGCTTCCACTTTCAATTCATTATTAATGCTTTGTAACTCTTGCTTTTTTGAAGCACCACAACAACACAGATTTGATTTTGCAAGTTCATTCATGTCATCTTAGAAACACTGCTTTTCGATTTTTTGCTTTCTTTCTGTTATTGGCTGCTTTTTTTTGCTGGTTTGATTATCTAAATACAATTTTTACTGCATATTCAACAAAACAAAGTAGGTCTTTGCTATATATTATATGTTGACATCTCCTATGTTTCGGATGTTATCATCAATGCTGCACTTAGCCACAATTGATTGACTACTTAAATTTTCTATTATCAAATATTTGTTCACAGAAAACCCATGTTCAACAGATGCTTGATTATGAGAGAGAAGTAAACTAACTACTTTAAATAAGTGACAGTTATTTTGTCCATTTGAGAGTAAGTTAAAATAAAAAGTATCAATTCTATCTTTAATAGGATGAAATTTCTCATCAATACAATCTTGAAAATTTAAAGTTGGTTATTATGATTTTCTCTTCCACAAAAATACGAAATTCTCTTTTTCTCTGAAGCATGCAAAAGTAAATTCTTGTATGGTTTATACAGATTCCATTGGTCATTGAAAAGAATCTTTTCACCTAACATATTAAATAATTTATTTCAGCCTTTATTTCCCAGATAAATGAAAAATTCTTCCTTATTCACAGAAATCATATGAAATTTTTTAATAAGTAAGATATGGAAAGTACATTTTAACTTAAAAATTTTACATATCAATATTGATATTCAGTGAATTTTATACAACATAATGAAGACAGAAATAAACAGAAAAGGAGAATCAATTACAATCAGAAAAAGAATCAATTAAAATCGTCCACTTGATTGCACCTTATTGATGATTATTCTCTTCACTTCATTTCACATACATAAATCTAAATGCTACATTTGGTGCTGACTGAACTGGATCTTTATTTTAGTCAACAGTTATGAATACAACAATCTAATATCGATTGTGCTGTCATTTAGAGTTAATATTCAATTAGGTTTTTCAACACTTTTAGAAACAAAATACTAAAAAAAAAATTATATTTTTTAATAAAAGTAAATACATCAAGGTAAATAAAAATTCCAGGAGTTTCCAGGAATTGTATGAACCCTGTGGATGGCTCATATGTTTCCAATGCATAATGGCAATACTATAAAAATTTTTTTGCACTTTAGACCTATTGAAACTAGATAGCAAGGAAGACTGTAGTTAAGATGGGCCAATCCAGTGCAGTCAATTTTTTTACAATTAATGAGAATTAGAGGTCAATGATTTTTCAGAGGATGTTATGAAGAAATCTTCAGAGACTAATATTGGTTCAAACTGGGCTGTCTGGCCAATTATGATGATGATAGATATTTATCAACTGAACATAAAATTTAAGTAAATTAATATTTTTAAATCATTTTTGGTATGGTAAGCAAATATTAAAATTTTCGAATATTATCAATTTTAAATAAATTTGCTAAGAGCAAAGTTTTATGAGTTTAAATTCTATAAATTAAATTTTACCATATGCTGATTAACTGATTGAGTTTTCTAGCACAAGGTCCAATGGCAGATGAACTGCACCAATATAAAAAGCTGAAATTAGTTTAGAGCTGTTTTCATTTATTTATGCAAATATGTTAATTTGTATTAAGAATTTAATGTTAATAATTAAAATCAAATACAGTAATCCCTCCTTTAACATGGTATATTAGTTCCTGGTTATAGGAAAACTTGTACGAGCATTTATATAAAATGCAATCATATGACCTTGCATAACATGTTATGTACAAATGATTCTAAAGGGGGTTTAAATCAAATATTAAGAAAAAAACTATGTTATAAGTGAAATGTATGCATTTTATTAAAATCAAATAATTATGAAAACAGTTTTATTACACATTTATTGGGCGTAGGAGCTATCTGAAATAACATTCCACCAACATTTTTTTTAGCAGAATGTTCAATGGTCAATAATATAATTTAATTTTATAAGAACAAAATTGACACAATGTGCAAACGCAAGCGAAATCGATTGTGAACTTTACAAATAATTAAAAATTTAATAATTATACTTCATATATAGCATAGAAAATCAATGCATTATACGGGGGAAAAAGCATGTTATACGAGCGACATCAAATCGCGCAATATGAAAACACATTGTAAGAGTATCATATTATAGGGGGATTACTATATTAATTTATTTACAAAATATGTTTCGATAACTTTATATTTATGAATATTAAACACATTATATATTTGCAATATTTTAGTGGTTTAATGATTGACAATGTAAAAATTTGATATTAAAACTAAACTCATAGTATGGCAGCCTATATGTGGGCCAAGGCCAGAGTGCCCATATCTATTTTCCTGACTGAGAGCCCTGGAATGCAAAGCATATGTCCTGGCTAGTATAACTTTTAACCTCAAATGTTTAGTCCTTAATTTAGCAACTTACTGAAGAGATAAAAGATCTTGGCCAGCCTGAGGATCGAACCTGTGCCTTGGGAGTTTGAAGCACTATTGCTATGTACCAAAGGTTCAAAGATTTAATATTAGATGCCTCTATTAATTTGATTTGATTGCAAGATTATTTTTGCATAAAATAAATACATATACAATTACCCAATAAATGCATTTCAGTACAGGTTTTCATAAAATACAAAATATTTACTTGAAATGAAGATAAAAATGAAATGAAATTTTTTAAATTTTTCATATTATTTTTATGGAAATAAAACTAGATTTCAACTGGTTGTGAAAAGAAATTTCTTATCAATATATCACCAAAGTATAAAACCCTATTTATCTTGTGAGACATTCAAATATATCAAAAGACATTTTTGCAATTTTTTGCCTTACGTCATCATCTCCTTATAAACAAAATAAGCAAATGGCTAAATTCCAGGTATGATTCTGTAAGATTTTCTGCTAGTATAAATAAAAGATTAAAATCAAATTTATAAATAAATTTATACACAAAGTTTTCTTGAAATGAGAAATTTATATTCATGTATTTATTTCCATGGAAATAAAGCACAATTCTTGTTAAAATATTTTTTAAAGACTACAAACTTTAGGTATTTAAATATTACATATTATATCATAGCATTAAATACATTGTAACTAGAAAATACATTGTTTATCTAGAATGATTGGAATAAGGAGTTCTCAAAATAATTTTCACATATAAAAAAACAATTCCCCAATATATTTTAAAAATCAATATTTAATAGACATGAGATACATCATGATATTTTTAGGTTAAGAGAATTTGAGTTTCACAGAAAGGGCTGACCCCCAATGTAAGTGTGGTTTTAAATAGCAGATTAAACACAAAAGCAATTTCTCAATTGGGCATTACAAAAGTTTAAAAAAAAAGCCCAACTAAATACCAGTAAATTTATTTGACATTAATTAATGGTCAAAATATTTCGAGCTCTAAATTATTTCCTGAATTACACTCACTAATAACTAAAATTGAATAAATTATAAATCTTCTCTTCTTGAGTAGGATATTTATATAATACATGAACAACACAATTTGGATAAAAAAGTTGTTTAGTGTTGACAAGGTAATATGTGTGATAAATTTTTTTCTTCATTTTATATACATCTCAATTAGAATTGAAAGAATCAATTTTATTTACTCTTAAATTTGAAGTAAAAACATAATTACATAAATCAGAAAGAATTAATTCAATATAAAATATTTATAGGCAGTTTATAAGTATCATTTTATATAGCTCAAAAAGGAAAGCACTGCAATACATTTGGATACCACTTTCTTATGTCATTTTCTTTATAATTCTGCAAATTTACATATTTATTATTAAAAAATAATAATACATTCTTATTAAATTATATTTTCAATGAATAAATGTAGGGCATGTATGAACATACATTCTGCATTCATAGAGACTATTCGGTATAATTACAGTAGCAATTAAAAATTTGTTTTTTTCCCCTAAAATGAGTATAAACACATATTAACTACACAAAATTTATTTGATTTTAATGTATACAATAGTAATTAAAAATAAACATATCAATGCTTTTTATTAATTGTAATAAAATGTACAGATATAAAAAAGTATTAATATTGTAATTTGTTAAAAGTATGAATGAAAGATACCAGTGTTCAGAATTTAAATTATACTTCAACACATAATTATCTAAATGCAGCCATAACATTCATTAACAAAAGCAATTAGTTTTTCTTAAAAGATGAAACTTAAGTGTAGTTAACTTGCACCCTGGTGAATGTTTGCTTTTTGTACATATAAAGATAAAATATAGAGATATAAAGATAAAATATATTTATATTTAACTTACTTTGAAACGACTGTTTTCTTCTTTAGAAAAAAATTCTTCCCTAGTATCTGCAGTAGCTGTAAGTGGCCGAATCACTCTTGTAAAATCGAAATATAAATAAAAGTAAAAGAATTCCTCAAACAGCTCTTCTACAATAAATAACAAAAGCAAAAATATAAATTTCAGCTTTATTGTTATAAAAGTTGCAGCATATGAATACTATAACCAAAATTCTTCAAAATAATATAATCAGATGTCCCTTTAAAAAATTGCCAAAAAAGAAAATTTCAAATTAAAATATTCATTGATTGTTATATGTGTAGTTTTAAAATATAATTAATTATTTTATATTATAAATTTGTATTTTTAAAAACTTTTAAATTTTTCATTGAGGAAGCAAAACTATATGCTTCAACATTGAAAAACTTTAACAGAATCTTGCAAATTAGCACACATTATAGAAGAATGAAATTTTTACTCTAAAGAAGTATCATCAATTTAAAAATTAACTTAAAATACATAGGTATACACATTTAACAGAAAGTTATTCCCTTATTAATTAAATAATAATATTAAAATACCAAAATACCATTCTTAGAAGACTGATTAAAGCCTCTTTTTTCTGTCCAGCCCTGAAATTTTCTTTCATATATTACTTGAATACATCTCATTCTTAACTTCTTTTCACATGATAAGAATTCTCACAGTAACTATTAAGTTATCATTTAATTTTTCACATACAGAAGCATCTACATTAAAAGTATATTTTAAATATATCAGTAAATTAAACTTGCTTGAAAAATTCGAAAGTTGTTTGAATAAGTTGAGGTTTATGTCTGCAGTTCAACCAACAAATGTCATGCAAATTACTTCATTTAAAATTTAAAAGCAAAGTTTAAAAAACTCTATGCAGTTTCTCACTCATAACAGTATTCCCATTTATTTTAAAATCCCCATCTACTATCAAATGAAGATATTTTCTACAAAGAAAAGTTTTTCGACATTATTTTCTAATATTGTAATAATTTGTGCATATTTAGACAAATATTTAATAAACAGTTCATTTTTTTACAAATATTAAAATAGCCTATTTCTTTTATTCATATATATATTTCACAGTTGATAAATTTTCTTTTAGAACATAAATGTGCTATAATCAATTTATTCTTATAATCAAAAACTTTAATGATATTATTTTACATTCATTTTATATGCAGTTTCTTCAGTATTTAATGGGAAAATTATTATTCAATTTGTTCGTTAAAGAATCTCTTATGCTTTTAGAAGCACTGTGAGTTGTTATACATGTTGCACAAGTTATCCCCATCTTTAGTCCTGTCGAAGTAAATTCATTAGTTAATCTCATAATGAGCTCAATAATTTTTAGAAGTAAATTAAAAGTAATAATGTTTTCGGCCAAAAAGTGCAGTAATAATAGCTTCATGATTAGTACCTTGATCATATACAAGAACTTTTCAAATCTCCATGGACAATATCACAACCAGGTCTCGACAAATAAGTACCAAAATTGTGATGAGGATAATAAACCTTGCACTGAAATGGTTTAATTTTAAATACAACAATTCTCAAACGATATTCTACACTGAATTATTTTCTAATTGATAGAAAAGAAATTAGACTTAAACATTTTGCTTAAAGCAGTTTTTGAATTAAAATCGTAACTTAAAATTTTTTTCTAAAGATGGAAATCTGTTGCAGGATAGTAAAGAGGCACAAGCTTGCATAATATATGTATAAAAAAAAATTAAAAATATAATTTTATTTCTACAAAGTAGACAAACTAATGCTTGCATTTACAAACAGGAGCATTTCTGTAATTTTTAAGACTTAATTTACATTAAAATCAGCAGATTTTGGAATAAAATGCTACACAATATAGTGGGAAAAGCAGAGCATAAGAAACTTTAGAGAAACGTTTGCAAAAATTTAAGATAAGTTTCAAATTATAACAATCATTATATGTATTTTTAAATGCTAGCTTTTCAAAAAAATATTCATTGTAAATAGTTTTAATATATATTTGAAGTTTACCATATTAAATTTTATTTTCTTAAGAAAAGTGTTTATTACTTCAAAGGTAATTACGAATAACGAACCAGATTTTTATATTAAATCTAATCAACAAAATGAATTTCATGTGTTTTGTAAAATGATTTTAAGATCTACAAATTCTTAAATATAACTTTTACTGTTAAACATTTATTGCAGCAAGTCATTCAATTCTTTAAAACAATGGTTAAAAAGTCAATTGTATAACTTTAACAATATTTATCATTCATCTAATGATTTAGATTTTTGATAAACTGGCGAAAATTTTGTGACAAGTTAACTTATACTTTAAACTATTTATGCAATGTTTATTATTTAATGATTTATAATAAACGTACTACCAATTTTTAAAATTTCTTAACTAATTAATTCAATTAAAATTTCAACCATCATATCATTATATGTACAAATATATATATGAACATAATATTTAATTATAATTTAACGGAGTTTAAATAGAGACCTTGAAGAATTTGCAGAAGATGTGATAAGAACTCACAGCTTTATTTGATATGACTATCATATAAAAATAGTAAAATCTTTGAATTGAATAAATAAAAATATGATCATTTAACAATATGTTCAATCAATGAATAATATTTTTGTCATTATAAGAAATGAATATTTTGTTTATAACAAAATATTCTTCAGCATCCATCAACAGCAAATATTTATAAAAATAGTACACAAGTTTCACATTACAAATATATACTTTAAAATGAAGATAAAACTAGTTCTTATACTTACCAAGACTTTGATTATTTTCTGAAGCTGGTATGCTGTTGATTATGTCTAAAAAGCTTTGGTCTCTCATATCAGTGTCAAATTTATCTATTAAAATAAATGAAATAAATTATAGTAGTTGCCTTGAATGTACTTGCAATTTTAATATGCATATATATAAGTAATAATTGTGGTTGATAAGTGTCTAATAACTCTTATGTGGTTTAATATATTTTTTATTTTAAATAAATATTTTTATTATTTTATAATCAAATGATTATAAATTTATTGAAGACAAAGTTTAATTCAAAGCTAGATGTGAAAAGAAAAGTATTCAGTAAAATAATATGTATATTTAAAAATTTTAAATTATAATATACTTCATATATAATCAAAATGTGAAATATTATTCCTTTATGGAACTTCTGTTATATAAATTTTACTCCTTTAGAAATATTAACATTACCGATTAAAAACAATCATACAAAATTTCTAAAATCAAGATTTTCTTAATTTATCACTTTCATTTGTAAGAGCAAATAAAATATATAAACACTTTCTATCAAATTATAAACAATTATGTCACTTTCTTTATATTTTTAAGAAAACTAAATTAATGCATTCTAAAACTGCTGGAAATAATTCATCAAAAAAAATAAAAAATTAAATAAATAAATAAATCAATAACTTATTTTAATACACAAAGTTCATTTATACCTAATAATATTTTTAGAAATATTTCTGATTCACTTTTAACCATTTAAAATTATGAAAATTATTTATTAAACAAAATCTAAAGAAAAATTATGAAAACTTCAGTAAATTATTGTACATAAAGTATAAACAAAGAAATAATATGTATAATAAAGTGATTTAATCTACAAGCATCTTGAAATTTTAAAGTAAGAGTGTTATTCCTTACAATATTTCTTGATTTAAAAAGTGACAATTAAAATTTTTACAATCAATAAAGGCATTATAAATTAAAAAAACTTTTTTTAACATTTAATTAACAATAATCATAAAAGTAAGAAATATTAATTCTCTTTTGCTATTTTATTATTGCCAAAAGTAGATGAGTGTGGGCAGTATTACTTTAAAGTATTAAACACTGATATTTCCATTAATAATAACAATTAAATATCAATTAGTTTTGTAATTTCAGCAGATTTGGTCTATTTGTTGTTCAACAGTTATTTTTGAGCAAAAAGTTAATCAGACCAAATTTCACTGTTTAAAGTGGATTCTGCATCAGTTCAAAGATATGAAGGCCAGAGCACTAACTATTCAGATGCCAGATTGGCTATATAGATGAGTAAGAAATATTAAGAGATTTTTTTAGAACTTCTTTCCAATAAGAGCATTTTTTCAAAAATTTATGAAACAATTATTTGAATTTAATTTGTTGAAATAAGTGAAGATATTTTGATTGTGAAGAAATTTCCACACATGTTTAAGTACATTTTCTGTAAAAGAATTCAATTTTAATCAATAAACTTTAAAATTTATAGATTTACCATATCTGTTACTTTCCTTTTCAATTATTTTTTAATAAAAATAATGCAAAAATACATAAATTTTTGAAAAACAGCTATCAAACATTGTTTTGTATTATAATGAACTACTTCCTATACTTTTTTTTTGTTTCACATGTTGTCATGCAGAAAAACAATTATCTAGCTTTTAGAGATAGGAAATCATATGAAGTTTTAAATAAATTTTGTTAAAATGAATCAATATTTTTGTAGCCTTGTTAAAATTTTAAAATCATAAGATAAGAATGAAAATTTATAAAAACTTAAAAAAAAAATACATAATACTTAATAGTTTTAAATAAAAAATTTAGAATATATTGAGCAAAAACATGGGAAATTTAACAGCTTTATAATCCAAGATATACTTAAAATAGAAATCAAAATCATTGAGCTCAAATTTTTTTATTGATCTGAATAAATGTTTTAAGGGAAAACATCAACTTTTGGAATTTGATGTACTATCAAAACAGTAAACAATTTAGGTTACAATTTTGAGAAAGATTAATCATGAGAAATGAACAAAAATCTGTTGAATTTTATGCTGAATTATACATAAAAATGTAACATGGATGTAATTTAAAAATTTTTACAAATTATATATAATACTTGTTTTGATGCTATTTAAGTGTAATATTCATTTAGTTAGTATATACTTTGTACTTTAAAAATTCTGAGGGTAAGACAATTCTAATTCCAAATTTTAGATTAAGTTTAAAAACAAATACTATTTAATATTTGATTTCTTACACTTGGGAGATTTCTTAGTTTTTATTTACATCGATGATTTTCTCTTTCTTTTTTTAATTAACATAAAGCCTTTTTTCAAAAATTATTACTTTCTCAATTTTACAAAATAAAACAGTAAAAGAAAAATGCTTGAGGTAAAATACTTTTTTTTACATAAATTTTTGTTAGTAAAAAAAAAAAAAAAAATTTCAATATAATAACAAAATTTATTGAAGTTCAAGAGTACTCAAATTAGAATATAAACTGTGGAAAAAAAATCCAATCAGATTTAAATTATGGTCTTTTATATGTACAAAAGTATATAAGTGAGAATGAATTAAAGTCTTAACTGCACTCTTATCTTATCATATTTAAACTTATATCATTCTTAAACTTCACTTGTAGCATGATTCTAATGAAAAAAAATAGGATATTGATACCTAGTATACACTTCCTAGGTTAGAATAGCAGTATTACATGTTGACCACAAACAGATCTCTATTTGCTTGTTGAGATGAAAATAAACATACTATTTGAATATTACATTACAGTTTAGAAGAACACAAAAAATATACATTTTAGTATGAATGTTATTTAATTTTCATACTCTTACCAAAAATAATTAACAATTATTTTTGGTATGAATGTTATTAATATTATGTAATTTTAGATAATGTTTCTCACCAGACAAAGAGAGTACAAATTTGGCACTTGGTATAACAGGTGGAGATCTTGTCTGCAAGAAGTAAATAACCAAAAGTGTTATTGTGTAAGTATTGAACATGAGTCCTTTTCCTATGAGTTCTGTGTGTTTAGCCCAGTAACGTATAGTCATTATTATAGGTCTTACACGCTTGTCTAATTTAGAATATAAGTAGAGCAGTTTGGTATTAGCATATGCCACTCTAGAAGAAAATAGAATATTAAAATAAACTTTTAAACAGAACAAGTTTTAAAAAGTTTCATTTATTATTTATTAAGACTAATAAAACCAAATTTGTTACCAGAAGTCTTCTTACATAACAAAAGACATGTTATTCCACAATAAGAACAATTTTCGTATACAAACTACTTGTGAAATTTCAAGTATAAGATTTGTTTTATTCATTGTATTAGTAATTTTATTTTTCTGCCTCTAAATTTGAATGTTCAGTAATTAAATGCGACTTTAAGTCAGTTTCCTTAAAGAGAAATTTGTAATTCTAAAACTGATCCTATTCATAAAATATACATGTGATTTTGTTAAAATTGAATTTATATCAACAATAATATTACTGGTGTAAGTTGGTTGTCTTAGGCATTTTAAAGTATGAAGATTCTATGCACAATAAGATATTCTATAAATGTAATCATGTGTATAAGTTTTTATCGAAAACATAATTTCCAAGAATTAATATGTTATATTTTATAATCAGAAATATAATTCACTTCATCAGTTTCTTTCTTTTTGAATTTTTCACAATTTAATTAGTATATTACTAAATTTGAAAAATTATGCAAAATAGATTGGAACACATTTAACATTAAAGAAAAATTTCTTTGTTTACAATATACTTAAGATTAACCAATTTGTGTCCTACATTTCAAATTTTAATATACGTAATGATAATGTAAATTTGCTCATTTTTTAACTTATTAACAAAACATTTTAAAATAATATGATTCTAAAGTTCCAAAAGAACTGTGTTCTTTCTAATATATGATAAAATAAGCAAGCAAACATTAACTTAACGTAAGAACATTAGTATAGTCTAAATTCAAGATTTATTAATATTTTTTTAATATTTCAAATTATTAAATTAGATTTTAAGAAATCAAATACTATAAATAAAATCCTCCAAACTGTTCATTTAATAATTTAAAAAATATTAATATTTTTTTTAAAATCAAGAAGTTTTTAAATTTTTTTATTTTCTTCATAAAACAGTTGCTAATTAAATTTTTTTAAGAAATATTTTTTTGTTTTATTTTATTTTCATGAACAAAGAAAAATAAAACACATGCCATTTACTTAAAATGACAAAAAATACATATTTAAGCATCAAGCACAACAATATAACACAATAATAAAATGTGCTCTGTATTAATTTTATTTAAAAAAATTACCAAAGATGAAATTATGAAAACTAATTCATACACCCCATCCAAAACATAACTATTTAATGAACAAAATATATTTTGCTAACCTATTTTTCATAGTCAAATCACATTTTAAGTTGAATTTGTCATGATAAAATCTTATAAGAGGAACATGTGCATTAATAAATTTAGCTGGAACTTCTGATTCCTTGTAATGTTCTAGAAACACAGAATGCATAAATATGAGTTGCTCTTTGGGTGGCAATTCAGAAAGTTCCTGAAGTGATACTTTTCCACTCAAGACTTCAGATATCAGTGGCACATCTGGTCTTTCTAAGTAACAAGACTGAAACAGAATAAAAATCATACTAGCATGTTAATTTTGAAGAGAATTTATAAATAACTTACCTTAAAAATATAAACTAAATAATCTTAATTATTACTTCAGTTTCCTGTGACAGAAGTACTAATTTCATATACATTTTACTAGGAAAATAACAGTCTCATATATCATCTTCAAATTAATTTTACAATCCTAGATAAATTAAGGTTCATAAAGCTTTTCAAAGATAAAATTCCAGGAATTTCAGTTTTCCAGAAATTTTTTGAGAAAACAATGACATTCACCAGTTGTATACTATGTCAAATGAATCTATAGTCATGAATACAACATATTCTTCAATTACATTTTTAAATATAGATATTAATAAATATTTGTAAAAACCAACATGTTTTTATTTGGCTTTAAAATTAATGATTTTAAAATTATTAAATGAAGTTATAGTTACAATAAAAATAATTTAATTTGAATATGGAATTTTTTATAATAATTTCAAAATATATATTGAATTTTTAAATTTGCTTACATGGCACTTTTTTATTAATTTATGGTTAGCTTAAATTTTTAAAACTAGTAGGTTTTCCCCTTTCCACTGGCGCCTTTTTTCGCACATTTTTTAATGCAGGAATTTTTCCAAATTTCCATAAATATGCATTTTAGAAAATTTTAACTCACATAATAGTATAAAAATCTAAAAAAGTATTACTAGAAAATGAATAAAACCTTTTTTTTTTTGGATTTGCCTTCTCTTCAAGACAACCAGTCAAAACAACAGAGATAAGTAAATAATAATACTGAATGAACTTACTTGATATGACGTCAAGCTCATATGTTGAATATGCTCAGTGATATTATGGAAAAATATAATAATAAATTAACAAAAATGTACAAGAAAAAGATGATGGTAAATAAACAAAAAGAAAATGGAAAAAAATTTTATGATTTTAAAGATGTAAAAGAAAAAAAATAATAAATTTTAAAAAATATATAACAAATAAACAAAATAAAAAAGATATATTAAATATAAAGATATATAAAAAAGATAGGCTTAGAAATGACATATTTAACTATACAATTAATACTTGTCAGTTATTTTGAAATTTTGACATATTCTCACACTGATTTTCAAGTCATTTATATATAGTTTCAAGTTTTTTTTTTATTTAAGATTAATCTCTCATTTTCATTTAGCTGATTAAAAATTTTTAATCTGCTTAATAAAGTGTTATAAATTCTTCCAATACTACAGGGTGGCGCATGGCAGACGGATGAATATCAAAAGTCAATAAAACACAAAATATTAAAGAACAACGATATTTTTAATTTTGTTCTTATACACTGATAAGGGAAATTAGAGTTTAGACAGTTTTGAAAAAAATATCGTTCAAATGGCGGCCCTCACACTCCACACATTGCCTAAGCCTTTTCCTGAAATTTTCATGGACTCTTTCCAGCATTTCTACAGGAATCTGTTGGATGCTGGCCTGAATGTTGCCTTTAAGGGCTTCCAGGGTCCTAGGACGGTCGTTGTAAACAAGGGATTTTCGGTAGCCCTACAAGAAAAAATCACAGGGGGCCAAATCTGGAGACCGCGCTGACCAGTGCAAATTGCCTCGCTTGGAGATGAGGTGCCCAGGGAATCGGTCACGCAAAACAGCCATACAAACTCTTGCCGTATGGGCCGTGGCCCCATCCTGCTGAAACCAGATTCATCTGCTCTAGTTCAGGCAAGAAAAATGTCTGCATCATATTGAGGTAACGTACAGAAGTCACAGTTGCCGCTCGATCATTTTCTTCAAAAAAGTAGGGCCTGATGATCCCCACCCTTGACAAAGCTCATCAAACTGTGACTCTGTCAGAGTTTAGGGGCCTCTGGTGGAGCTCCATAGGGTTTGTCCCCCTCCAGTAGCGCATGTTCTGTTTATTTACACAACCACTGAGGTGAAAATGTGCCTCATCAGAGAAGAAAACAACATAGTCTGGAGGCAACGCAGCAAAAATGTTTTCGCCACATGCGTTGATGTTCTTCATAATCCAGTGGTTTTAACTCTTGGGCAACAACCATCTTATAGAGGTGTAAATGGAGGTGTCCTTTGACGATTCTTTGAAGGGAATGTCTTGAAATTCCAAGGGCGCCAGCCTGTTTACGAAGGGAACGCCTAGGAGACTGCTCAACCGCAGCTCGAACTCTCTTGATGAATTCCAGGGTTGAGACAGTTCTCCTAGGGCCCCTCCTTATCGAGGACACATTTCCTGTGTCCCAAAAGGCTTTCACCCATGCAAGAATTCTGTTCCAATTGGGAACTCTACCGCGAGGGGCGATGCGGAATTCTGAACGGAAAGCGCAGTGCACATGGACAATCGAACGGCCGCTTGAAAAATATGCTTCCATGCAAAACACATGGTGCGCTACACATTATTCCATCTTGTGAACTGATCTTGATATGGAGATAAATTTCTGATCTCGCTCTTTCGAACCACACCTTCTTCGAGCAGTGCCAACGGTTAGGAAGCGAGCAATGGCCTTTTCAAATCCATCCGTCCGCCGCGCGCCACCCTGTATAAGTTACCTTTAGTTCTGTTTTAATTTATCAAAATATAAATATTTTTCTATATATTTCAGACATGATGTGTTCAAATGGCCCTGAAAATGATATGTTTAGCCATGATTGATTTTTTAAAATTTTCTATGAACAAAAGCAAAAACATTTTTGTTTTTATTTATAGAAAACTTGTGATAAATAGACTCAGTTGTGAGACAGTGAATAGGAAAATTAATAATTTTCCATAAATGATAATTTTATAATATTTGACAATAAATTAAAATAAAAAATTTTTCTACATCTTTAATAGAATCAAAAGTCTAGAGAATTTGAAAATCATATAGGTGGTTCTAATGATTTAAAGACTTCTGTGAAGCTACAAAAATTTTTTTTTAAACAAAAACAGTCTTTTATGCTAATTTTAGAAGCATTATACAATGCTAAAATTTCTGCCTTTTATTTAAATTGATTCTTTAATACATCTAATCTAAAACATTTCAATGATTAATACAAAATCTATGCTGTTCTAAGAGTAAAAAAGTTCAGGTACACACCATATTCTTTTAAAATATTTCAATTATTTTACAAAGTTATATTAATATGAAAATGATTTTTTGGTGTGCAAACAGATAAAATTTTTTAAAGTGACTAGCTCATATTATCATAGTTATGTGTATTTTTAGTGCATTCATTTATTTAAATGATTTTACTGAGCACTTTTATATAATAACAAAAATTAAACTGAAAAAATTTAATGCAGAAAATTAAAAATGTAGAAATATAATAGGGTGACAATAAAAAAAGAAAAGGATTTACAATAACAGAATATAAACATTATGAACAATGATAAAGAAAAATATAATAATGCTTTAAAAATATTTAGGCCCGGTACATATTCTCTTTAGATATGTATGCATAAGGATTGTCTCTTTTGCTTATGAGATTAATTTATATATTTTGATCTAAATTAAGTTAATCAGCAAATTTATTTAAAGTTTAAATGTATGAAAATTAAACTGCATTCATTTACACATCCAAAGGAGGTTGAAATCCATTGTCTCCTTAGATAAACAAAGGAGACAATTATGTGAATTAACCAAACCAATACAATTTACATGAGAATATAAATACAGTTATGAAAGATCATTATGCTGAAGTTTGCAGTGAAAATAAGACAAAACAGTTCAATCTCAACCAATATTTGAAATAAATTTTTGTATGAATGGAGGATGACACATTTGTATATATTTTTTTTAGACTAATCTTTTGCATTAAATTTTTAGACTTTTATGTACTTCACTCTTATGAATTTTCTATAAACTGTTTACATATGGTTCAAGATTTTGTTGAATGCTACAAGCAATGATTAGTATGTAACTTTAAAGTTCAGGAATAACATTGTATGCGGTTTATGAAATTCAAATGACATGTAGAAACAACAAATACAAGAAACAAATCAAACTTATTCAAAAGAAATGGCAATTTGAAAAGGCAAACAGTCGTTTTACTTTGAGAGAGAGTAACAGAGAAGATTTGTGCAATAAAGTTTAAATTATATGAACATTTCATTAAAATAAAGAAAAAACAAAGTAAATGAAAAGATATTCTGCATATTCTCTTAGATTATAACATAAGAAAATGATATTCATGAGTAATGAGAAATAAAAAAAGCTTAAAACAAATACAATTCTAATATAAATGCGAAAAAGTGCTCTTTTGTAACTAATAGAATATCACTGCATGGTATGTCTCATTTACCTTTTAACATTTCACCAAATTTTGTTAAGCCATAAAATATTTTATGCAGACCTTGTCAATGGAGATTACACCTAGACATGGAGATTAGTAACAACAACACACACATGTTTTATGCAGTTTTCTGAGTTTTTATCGATGTAAAAATTTAATGAACAAATCTATTCATAAGAAGTTCAAACAGTTAACACACAAGTATTTCTATATTATGTACCCCAGGTAATTTATTTTTGGGTTATCATTCTAATAAATGCAATATTTCACTGATTAGTAAAAATGTCTAAAAAATATTTTAGAATTAGAACTAAAAAGAAATTTTATTAATTTTTCACTTCTAAAGAACTAGATTTTCATAATCAATAAATTAAGCTTCAAAATTGTTAAAATGTATCAAAATTAACAACAATTCCATTTTCCGGGTTGCTTAATTTAATAAAAATTAACAACAAACAATTTTCAAAATTAAGCAAAATTTTTTCTAAATTTAACTGTAAATAAAATGCAAAAAGTTAAATCTTTAAAAATTAATTTATTTTATTAGAGCAAATGTATAAAAGGACATATATAATAGTATTAATGCAAAAAATCAAATATTACGAATTAAAGAATAAGCACAAATTTTACCATATCTTTATGCTTGCTTGAGGTTTCAAATGTCATATCAATGTCACAGCCTTTAAAACCATAGCAATTTACAGTTGATCCAAACATCTGAATTTTAAAATCACTGAAGAAAGGTTGAAATAATGTTTCAATTGTTCTGCAAAATCTAACTCGTTTTTCAATATCCTCAGGGCTAAGAGCCAATGTTTTTTCTAAACACACCATTTGGTCAGCAATCTATATTTGAAATAAAGAAATATTATAAAAAATTGGATAAGTATACTTTTTAATATATTAAAATGAATTCAACAAATAAAACTGATGAAAGAAGGATTTAGAAATATTTATTTAAAAATTATTCTGATATATGATTTAAAAATAATTGTAACTTTATTTTGCAGTTCATTTTACTAAAATATTTTTAATTCAAATTATTAAAAGACTTAGTATTATCTTCATACAAAACAAAATTTATTTTGATTTTAGGAAAATTTACATTAATAAGAAATTGTAAACCTGTTACTAATATTAATTTAAAAGAGTATTTTTGATGTTTTATATGCAAAAATCTAAATCTCTGATCTGACAGCCTCTATGTGGGGCAAGGCCTACAGTGCCAACATCTGTTTTCCTGAGTGAGGGCCTTTGAAGCTTAGATTCTAGTAAAGTGATCAGCTTAGTGTGAAATCCCCAGTGTTTAGTTTCCAAGCATTTTTGGTACTCAATTTATCAATCTATTGAAGGGATAAAATGCTGAGTTAACCATGCGCAACACAAGGATCAAACCTCAGACCTGTGCTTTGAGAGTACAAAAAGCTGCTACTAAGACAACAGATTTCAAAGTTATTTATGGTAGAATATAACAATCTGCTCTGAAACTTTTCTTACTTCAAGAATGGAAGAATTTTAAAATCAAGAATTACAATTGGCTTCTATGTATACCAACTAGAAATAGGGGAAAAAATATTTACATTGGATCTATCAGTTTTATATTTCAATAGCTTAATTAAAAAATAATAATTATTATTCTCAATTTTTTAAAAGTACTGCTTGAACCTTTATGATGTATGTGCTTATGCTTTGTAGAACATACCACCAATAAGAAATGCATTGATGAAAAGAATCCCTAGAACTAAACAAAGTTTAAATTGATTCAAGATATTATTGTTTATGCAAAAATAATGGAAAAAGATAAATTTAATGACAAAAGATTATCTAGTTATATTCTAATTAGTTTAAATAACTTACAGATTCAAATTTTTGTAGTTCTGATATTAATTCTTCATGAGCAACAGGTTCTTCAAAAGTTGTATCTTCAAACTGTAATGACGGAATTTCAAAAGTATGCTGATGAGTTGTTTTCTTAGAGAGATTTTCTTGATTTGAAACACAAGAATGATGATGAAATAGGGAGTTAGAATGATTAATTATTTTCACCTAGAAGGGAGAAAATACAAATTTAGTATCAAAGGTTTCAATGTATTTTATTTAATAAATGCAATTAATCAACAGTAGATTTTAAATTAGAATTGATAAATTAATAAAATTATTTCAAAGTTAAAGAAATAAATGAGAAATGATTACCATATGAAAACAAGAAAAAGACAATTACTTTCAATATCATAAAATTTATACCACTTTTCAGGATTCAAAATTTTAAATTTATATCCCTATAATTTATCATGTCTTTTAACTTACATGTTTTACTAAATTATTTTCAAATGTTGAAGTTCTACTAATTCATAAATACAAGCAGTTTTCATAAAAAACTATATTATAGCATATACAGTTAGTAAATTATTAACAAAAAAATCTTTTATTATAAATTAACAAATATTTATTTTTAATTGCTAAAAATATAAAATTAATAATTAATAATAATTATTTTAAATAGAAATCAATATCTATAAATTCTGATAATTTGCCTTATTTCATAATGTGGAAAATACACTAACTGCAAATAATTAATAACTATTTATATAAATAAAATCTTTGCTCTGCTAGGCTACAATAATAAAATTTTTATGAATTGCTGTATAGAATGGAGTTAAAATTATATCAGAATATGTCTATGGTTAACTTAAAATAAGAGCTAAGTTTCCTGTCAAAATTTTGATTATAACATTTGTTTAATAATAATTAATGTTGGTCATTAATGTTAATTTAAATAATAATTAATGTTGGTATGAATTTTCAAATTAAACTTTTTAAGCTGCAATTAAGTTAATTTAATCAATCTAACATTCTAATCTGGAACTCTTTTTGTTTCAAGAAAGAAGTGTGTAGTCTTTTTCCTTTTTTAAAGTTTCATCTGTGTACTATTACTGGGTGTAGAAGAAAAATATTAATGGCATTGAACTTCTCTCTTAATAGTTCCATGATGCAATTTTGTGAAGAAGGAAAAAAACGTTTATTTTATTCAATTTTTGAAAAAATATTGTCTTTGATCTCTTCAGTAAATTTTCTTTAATCTTTCTGAATACATTACTGTTCAGAAATGTACTGCAGTACAGAAAAGAGTTCTAAATTCAATATTTAATAACTTCATATCTATAAATATTTTTCTCAAACATTTACACCTTATTTAATATGTTTTAGTTAATTTCTACATGAGATTTAATTTTGACTAAAACTGTCAATTTAAGAAGCTGTTAATTAAATTAATTTATAATGCTTGCATTTTTATATGTGTATACATTATAAAATTAATATACAGAAGGATAATAAAAAATAGAACTTTATGTTTTCACATTTAAGCTGAAATTTCAAAGGTTATTATTTTAATTCATTGGGTTTTTGTTTTCATTACATTTAATTTTACACATAGTAATTGCATTACACAGTTTAATTGTTTGCATATTCATTTAATATTTGTTCTTCTTAGCTTATAATAAGGTATGATCACTAAAATTTAGGAATTAGGTTTCACCTGGTAAAATCTAAACTACGTAAGCATGTGATAAGTCAAATGTAAATTAAATTCATAGAACCAGATATATAATATGTTAATGGAATGCAACAAAGTGGATAGTTTCAGCTATTAAAGAATAGAATAAATTCTAAAAATAAATTCTATTACAGAAAAGAACAGAAATTCATAAGCTCTCATTGATACATATATAAGTCTTCTTCATTGATTAAAATGTTTATCTGATTTTCTTACCAATGACAAAAAGACCAAGAAAAATCCAATAAAATAATTTTTAAAAAATTTGCTGTTTGAATATGAAATAGTAAATGATTACAAACACATGAGTGTATTTTTTAAAACAATATTTGTTTAGAATAATTAAAATCTCAAAGTGCATTTTCATATTTATAATTGTAACTTTAATGTTTTATACATTCTGTTTTAAATGGCAACAAGAGGCAACTGTTAATTCTTAATCTTTTATTTATGATCAGAAATTATAATGTTTTAACTTTTTACATTTAGGCAGTTGATATCTCATAGATTAACTTTCTTCTTTAACACAATGTAATCTGAGTGGCTAAAATATACATACTAACAATAAATTTTAATCACATAATAATATGTAAAAATATGTAATGGTAGACAAAAACACTAGGGAGTAAAGTATAGGCTGCCTGAAATATGATAAAAAAATAAAACTGCAAATATTTCTTCATTTTTTAATGTGTGTGGAAGCACATAATTTCAATAAACACTCATAAAAACAATGAAGATGTAGTAAAAAGCAAAAATAATGAATATTAAAACAGTGTCAAACACAGTATAAATTTTTTTATACAACATTTAAAATGACAAAGAAAAATTAAATTTCAGGGAATCCAAAAGTTAGTAATATTTTAAAAATTTTGTCTATACTAATATATTTCTTTAAATATATGATCAATTTCAAAAAAGAATGTTTAAATTAGTTTCCAATTTAAAAAAAATAACTTTGATGTGTATTCCAAAGAGTTAATAATTCCATTAACAGTTAAAGAAATTGCAAAACATAACGATGTTTCGCTCAGATTGACAAGCTAGAATTTAAATATTTTGATGAGACACGATTCTTGTGATACTTTTAACATTATTCAGAAACTTACTATAATTCTCAAAAATTAAATGAATGTTTTAAAACATTAAACACCTACAATTTATGTACGACAGATTAAAATAACTTATACTGATAATAAGCATAATCATAATTTTGATTTGATTCATAGCTCACCGGCATAAAACTTGAAAGTACGCGATATTTTTGATTAAAATACACAGAATGGTGTCTTCGTAAATAGTAACTGAACCCATATGTTAGTTTTGGACATCGTCCAGTTAATAAATAAAGTGATTTAATATTCATTTTCTTTCAGGAAAAAATATGAAATTCATAAATTTTAATCATAATATCGAAAAATTACATCTGTTTATTTACATTTGAGAATGTGTTGCTAAAAGTGACGGTTATAGATATTTCTTAATTACAGATTTGCTTTGTTTTGGCACCTTTTTTAGGTATATAGTGATTCTCTAGTAACACAGCCATGAACTGTCTAGCTGAAATGTAGTTTCTAATTTCTCTATCCTCAATATTCAAATGGACCAGGGTAAGCTCTTAAATATAAATTAAAGCAATGAAGATCAGTGAGGTGAAAGAAAACATTCGCGTACTTAAATTTTTTTTTTAATAAAATGTTGTTTTTACTAAATACTTAATGAAATCAAATTACAAATTAAGTCATCCTATTAGGATTTGCATTTTGCAGCGAAATTTTATCACCTTTCCTTTTCACTGAAAATAATAGAGTTCTAAAATATTAAGCTTTAAATATGCTCATCTTTTTTGAAATGGTTTAAAAAGTGAGCATAATGATTATGCTTTTTATTTCTAAGAAATCTCGAAAAATAGAACTACATCGAATAAAGGTGATTAAAAAATCAAATAACTAGCCACACTCTAACAAGAGTTTTCGCAAATATTTGTTTCCAGAAATGGATTAAAAAGCCAAATTAATATAAGGAAAGGCACATATGGCATTATATACCTATATAGATCGATTAAAAAGCCCTAAACTACAATGTGAGGTTGTAAGAGGGTTTAATATCATTTTTTCAGATAATTCGGTAGTGAAATAGTTCACTAGTAGCAGTAGAAAAATGCAAGATAATAGTAATTGGTTATGAGGTTATCATCGTTTACCTCCAGCCATTGTAAAAAGTGCTTAAATTGAATGTCTAGAATATTTTAATTGAATCAAACTTGACTGGAGTACTGTTTCATTCATTGATTAATTTTCCGGATTGCTATGCAGAGTGATTTTTAATATATTTACATGATAAATATAAACATAGAATCCCATATTTCAGCATGTTACCAGAACAGGCAACTATTCATTTTGTGAAAAGACAATGCACATCTTAAAACTGCTTAATCCGTGAACAATTGTCTAGGAAAATATCTACAGCCAAAGCAACAGGGTCATAAAATTATTTCGATCTTAATTTCATTGAGAATGTAGAAAAAATGTTTTCTGCAGGCGTATTTTTGACTTCAAATTGTGTTGGGGGTGCTAATCATTTCTTTATATTCTATATAACGATCAAAATCTGATAGTTTTGTTGTTGTGAGCATATTGCTTTACTGTTAACTTCACAAGAATAAATTATTACTCACGTTTTTATGTGTCTGAAAAGGGATTTGGTTTCAGAAATATCAGCATCTCACTTCACCTGTCTTGATAATATATTACCTCGTTTTAAGGAAATCTGAAAGAAGAAGAAATGAGTCTCTGTGTTATGAGCTTCTTCGAGAGATTTGACGTACTGATTCTTATAAAAGACTCAGTGTTAAAAGACAAATACGGAAATACCTTGACACCAAAAAGTCTGAAAGTGATTATTTTTTAAATTAATAATTATTTGCATTTTTCTCTCTCTAATTCTCTAGATTTTTCTAAATTTATTCTTACTTTTGTATTTATTTTATGGCACCCTTTTGTTATTTATAGTATTAAATGCTTGATTTATTAAGTATAGTTTTCTAAGAATTCATTTTTGGAATATTTAAAATGATTAATTTAATTTACAATTGTAATTTAATTTAACTTACATTGATTTATATATATGTGAATATCTGGATTTTTCATTAGTTGAGATTTTACAGATTATTTCTTTATAAATTACAAATGAAAAAAATATTATGGCATTTATTGAAAACAATCATTCTTCATAGGTTTCTTTTAAACATGTGAAATTAATTTACACTTGTCATTTAAGAATAACCTTATAATAATTTAATAATTTTATAAGAATCACTGCCTATATGACATTAAAAAAAGTTTAATTTAGTTACACATTCAAACGTCATCTTTTGTTTATTTAATTTTGTATCTTTTTCGAGTCAAATCATTCAATTTATAATGTAAAAAATTTGAAGCAATATCTTTCTTGAAAAAGAAATTCTGATACGTAAAGCAGTTCATATTAAAACAACAAAACAAATGTAAATTATTTTTGACAAAATACAGAGTGTTATGTTTTAAAATAATGTGTGATCCACAATTTTTTTCCAATATTCTATAAGGACTATAATAATAGAAAAATTTCAATGATTTATCTTCATTACATTTCTTTACTAGAAATACTACAAAAAGCGTATAATCAATACATCAATATTATTGTCTACATAACTTTTATGTTTGGAAATGAGAATAAGAGAAAAATATAAGCCATTTATTTTCTTTCATATAAAAATGGCTTTTTTGTTATGTTGATTTCTTTTTTCAAAATTCGTATTACTATCACAACTTACAAGTAAAAATTAAGAAAAAAATTGAGAATTGTTATACTTTTTGATATCGGATAGTAGATTGCCTAACAGCTGAAGGCCATTGTAAAGCATTTTAATATTCACCGCGTAAATCTCCTTCCGGGAAGATAGGTAGTAAGCCGTATTCACATGAAGCAATTGAAAAAACCCGGAAAAACTTCCCAGAACTCCCCGCAACAGATATGCAGGCAGAAGTACAATATCCATTTTTATTGTTCTACTGTGGCTGGAACCAAACCTTTTAACTTACGCTCCATAAAAGCTCTATTCTATTACTAGGACACTTTGATCAGTAAAGTGAAGTACCATTTGACGCGGACAGTGAAGGGGAGGGTGACCACATTATCCCTCACTATGTTTGGTGGTCATTCTCCCTCACTTTGGATGTCCTTCCACTGGTATTCCGAAAGTCCTTCCACTGATGTGACGTGGATGTTGAGAGGAGGGTGTCAGCTCAGATAAGACCTTGTCAATTGACTGTGGTTTGAAATTACGAGGCGCTTGGTGAAGGACGAGTGTTCCAAACTATTCCGCGGCTCACCTGCACTGCTATGTATGTATGTACTAGGTCACGTTATAACCGTGATGAATTAGTTTCATCATCCGAAGGCAATTATTTTGAATCCCGGTTTAACCGAAGATCCGTTGTGTTCACGAAAAGTGACTGGGGCGTATTAAATAGGTCGTGGCTGCAATGTCCTACGTGTGAAATGATACCTTTGGGTGTGCCAGGATAAAGTATTAGGAAGTCTTCTGCTCGATCCTTTCTTTTAAATTACGAAGATTCCCTCTCGGGTGTTTCCGTTAATTGGTAGAGTTGTAAATTCCGGGCTAGATACAGGAAAGTATGTTGGTACAACAGCAAGGCTATGTTGAGCTAATGTTGAATGTCTTTTAAAAAATTTGGAAATTTATCTGACATTAATATATTTAAACATTTATTTGCTTGGTAGTTTAGATTTATCAAGTGATCAAATGATATCTAAAAAAAGCTGAATTTAGAATTGAATCCGTTTTGATTGTAAAAGGAACACAAATTTGTAAATAGAATAGTGAATATAAATTTTCATTTGATTTTCCATTCCTAATGTCTTTATTCTAACGGAGTTCATTTGTTTGAATTTTTAAATTTTTAGCTAATTACAGAGTATTTACATTTGTTTGTAATTGCTATATTGTTTATAATTTTATAAAATTCCAGAAGTGATTATGTTGAACAATAGTACAGATAGTGGGATAATAGAATATATTGTACAGATGTGAGAATAGTACAGATTATTCTTGAAGTACTTTGTTTGGTAAGAAAATTTGAAATTCGTTGTTTTTCTTATCAGACCTTTCTTTATATATCAAAATTTGGGATATTTTAATGTAAACATGAGCATTATAAACATGATAGATATTTTCGATGAAAAAATGCATATAACAGGATTCAATTTTTTATTTTTATATACATTGTTTTATGTTTTTACCTACTTTTAATATTTTATTTTATTAGAAAACTTTACATTAAAATCATACAGAGAAAAGCATATCAATAGAAAATAGTACCAGAAATCAATCTATATTTATAATTCCTGTATTATTCTATTGATTAAGAAATCAAATATGAATGCGTAAATTTTTGTTAAAAATATGCATTGGATTCTAAATATTTTTACTTGAACTTTTGAGCCCTGTGTGTTCCTCAAACCTAAACTTTTCACTTTATTTAATTACAAAAATAACGAATAAGAAGACCAATAAAATACGTATAATAAAAAGAGCTTTTATCTTAATTGTATTTTTATCCTCCATCAAATAAAAAGATCTAATAATTTGAACTTTAAAAAAAATTAAGTGTATGTGCAAGTATAGCAATTAAAAATGTAAGCATATTTACAATTCTTTGAAAGAAAAAATTTGTTTTTGACGAAAAATATAGCTTTTGTTATTATATTTATCTGTATCAATTATTTTTGTTAAATGAAATTAAAAAAAAAGATTTTAGTTAATATTTGATTTTAGATATTTTAGAAACTCGCAGTAGAAGAGAGCTTTGGTTACAAGAATCACCTGTAAAGCCGGTTGAAAATTCATAAAACTTCGGATAGACAGACATTTCGATGAAGGGGAAATACCTTTTGTTCCACCTCATATTGATCAGAAATAAAATATAAGGTTTTCCCTCCACAAAATTTTTCAAATTTTAAATAGGAAGAAAACTTTTATCTGTTGGTTAAAAATGCAGAAATTTTTTATATAAAATTAGAAATTTCTCATTCATTGATTTTTGATTGTCGTAGTATTGCATTGTATACGACATGCATATAAGACTGATATAATTTTTATTTAAAAAGAAACAAGATACTTAATGAGATTAATGACAAGGATTTAAATTAATGACAAAACTTTTAAAGCAGATAAAATTAATGACAAGGCTTTTATATTAAAAATATATTATTTTCTTTAAACATTTTTTTTACTATTTTTTTACAATGCAATACTACGACTTGTACTAAGAAATAGATGCATTTTTGTTTTTCTAGAGGAAAAAAAAGAATTAATAGCATTTTGGGAGAAATATTTATAAGGACTTTTATCGATTTTAAAGTTTTGAATTTAATTCTTCTTTTGCAGATAATTTGAGATTCGGAAGTAAATAAATTCTTATATATATATATATATATATATATATATATATATATATATATATATATATATATATATATATATATATATATATATATATATATATATATATATATATATATTTATAATATTTTTTAAAATAGTAAAAAATAATATTTACATTTTAAAATTTTATCGAATTAATAGAAATATTCCTCGTATCGCACATTTTCTTAAATTTTATTGAAAATTTTTTAGCATAAGCTGTAATATGATATACATCAATTGAATCGTTAAATATTTTTTCTTTTCTTAGTTTTGAAAAACAAATTTGTTTCCTAATTTTAGTATTTTATGAAAAATCTATCAGGAATTTGCAATAAATGATTTACAAAAATTAATATTCTTATTTGAAATTTCTTAAGAGATCATACACATAAGATTATGTTTTTTTTTTTAAAAAAAGCTGATAAAATTTTCTTTAGGCAATAAATGAAAAATTAAAATGCAAAAAATGATTCAAATTTCATAAAAGTATTAAAAATTTGAAATAATGGAAAATTCAAATAAAAATTTTTTAAATATGCTTATTTAACTTTAACCAGTAATTTCATAATTTAATCTGTGTTTTTTTTTAAGGTAGTAAATTATTTTTTTAGTAAAATTTAAGTGTATGAATTCATTTACTTGATTCAGAAAGATTTTCACAAATTGCAACTTCCCGTCTCCCCTTAAATGAAATACTTTTATTAGCAAAAAAAGTAATCGATTCTTTTTGATAATTTTACCACTTTCAAAGGGTGTTATTTAGGGGAAAGGATTTAGTTTAGTCTCTCTGTGAATCCAGTTTTTTCATGATCAATATGACTTCAACAGATACTCATATTAGTATTCCATAACACACATAAACTGTAATTTTATGACGTACTGAAATCATTATTCTTTAACACTGTTGAGAAAGTCAATAAATTCATAAGTAATTCAGAAATTCATTAATGAAAGTTAACTATAATTTTGACTTTTGTTTTTGCTTTCAATTTTGTTACGCATATAAGCAAATTACTTATAATAATTTTGATCAAAAATGTTTGATTTATTAGCAGTTGAGAACATAGATGATTGGTATGACGAAGAAATACTGTAGATTCCATTTTTAATTTAGAATATTTTTCTTTCGTAAAGCGTTAAATATTTTCCGTAAAAGATCTCGTGCTTAAAAATACATGAGATCTATATATAAATAAATACACTACTGGCCATTAAAATTGCTACACTAGGAAGGCGGCACACCACACACGTGAAATTTGCATGACAGGTAGAACTTCTGTGATATGCAAATGATTAGATTTTCAGCGCATTCATACAAAGCAGGCGACAGTAGCGACATCTACAATGTGTATAAAATCAGAGATTTTCAGCAGTTTTCTCAGACTCAATTTCCGTTTCAACACTGTTTTCGGTAAAGAAAGTTGTTGCAATGCATCGTGTAAGAAGTAGAAGAAGTGCCTAACAGCACGTGTCTGACTTTGATCGAGTGAGGATTATAGCCTTCCGGGATTGCGGTTTATCGTACCGCAGTATTGATGCTCGCGTCGGTCGAAACCCCATGACTGTTAGCAGAATATGGAATCGATTGGTTCAGGACAATCATACGGAACGTCATGCCGGATCTCAGCGACCCTCCATCACTAACAGCAGAGAAGACAGACATCTTATCGGCATGGTCACAATTGATCGTACAGCCACGTCACGAACCCTGAGTCGAGAAATGGAGTCATTTGCAAGGCAACAAGTTTCTGCTCGAACAGTTCGACGACGTTTGCAGCAGCTTGGATTGTCTGCATGGCGACCATGGCTTCGGCTACCATTGACACTGCGTCACAGACAGGAGCGCCTTCAATGGTGTGATCAGCGACGAAACTGGACGCGGGAATGTCATCACGTCATCTTTACAGATGAATCTCGGTTCTGTATACAGGACCATGATGGCCGCATCCGTGTTTGGAGGCATCGTGGCGAACGCGCATTGCCAGCTTGCATTGGACATCGCCATAATGGCCCATCTACTGGAGCGATGGTATGGGGTGCCTTTGGATACACGTCTCGATCACCTCTTGTTCGCATTACCGGCACTTTGAACAGCAAACGTTACATTTCCGATGTGCTAAGGCCCGTGGCTCTGCCCTATCTTCGAAGCCTCCCTAATGCTTTGTTTCAACAGGATAATGCACGATCGCATGTTGCCCGTACTGTTCTGAAATTCCTCGATACAGAATAGGTTCGACTGTTACCTTGGCCAGCACGTTCTCCTGATCTGTCACCAATTGAGAACGTGTTGTCAATGGTTGCCGAGCGATTGGCACGCCATCATGCACCATCCACTACTGGCGATGATGCATAGTGTTGAAGCTGCATGGACTGAAATCCCCGTACATGCCATACAATCTCTGTTTGACTCCATGCCTAGGCGGATAAATGCTGTTATTGCAGCCAGAGGTGGGTGCTCTGGGTACTGATTTCTCAAGATGTATACATCCTAATTTCCTGTAAATCTAATCACTTGTTTTTTCCACTATAATGTATGTGTCCAATAAATATCGTTCTGTTATTTGCATTCCTTCTTGGTGTAGCAATTTTAATGGCCAGTAGTGTATATAATTAAATATTCATTAACTATATAAATTAAATATTTATTAACTACACGTTGTGTTAATAAATATTTAATATAATAGCAAAATAGCAATAAATTTTAAATTTATTAATTAGAAATTTACGAATTTTTTAATTTATAAATTTATGAATTTGTGGGAATTTTAAATTTATATAATGATATTCCATTTCTCAGAGTTTTCATGAGTGTATTTTAATGTTAATTAACATAATCTTAATTTACTGACAAATGCGTTTTTTAAATGAACTAATACACTAAATTTTGGAACTAGATTATTAATTATAACCCCATAAAGGAAAGAAATTAAATTTTTGAGGAGGATTATAAATTGCATTTTTATCGGAAAAAAAAAGAAATGATATTCATTAACATTTAAAGCTTCTTTTTTGTACATTTTATCTTTCAATTTTTTGGGGCTATCCTAAGCTTTATTATGAGCAGTAGATTAAAAAATGCTTTTGTTTAAAATTTAATAATATCTTTTTATTTTTAGAGAAAACAGTTTCTTTTTTAATTTTAAAAATATTAACATTACAATTCCAATTTATTAAAGAGCTAAGGTAGTCTGAATAAGTTGTACATAAATTGAAATTCATTTAACGAATCTTATAAGTTTACGACAGTGTTTTGCAATAAGCTAATAAGCACTGTAAAGGCTAAAATTTGTAAAATTCAAATTTTCATTTAGTTAAAATTAACAATGCATGGAAACATCCTAATATAAGAAATTAGTAAATACTAAATTATTAAGAAATCATTATGATGCAGAAAGTTAAATTTTAGGAGAAATTGTATTATTTAGGAAAAACTACATTATGATACAGAAAGTTAAATTTTAGGAAAAATTGAAAGTATTGCAATAATAAAAAATTAAAGCTGCAGAAATTGCTTCAAATTGTTTCATAATTATATAGTGTTTTCTAAGGTATTTATACTTGATAACCATTTTTAGAATGATATGCATTCATTCCTAGCTTGCAAATCTACTGTTTACTAATGCTCTTTACAATTTAATAATTTTAAGATTTGTTGCATAGTTAAATAATATGAAAATAATATTTTGAAAGCTATATGTAGAAAAATGTTAAGTTGCCAGTTAAAAATATAAAATGATACGAATAGAATATAAAAAAAGATGATATTTGGGTCATATGCATTTCACTGAGACATGTCCTGTCAAACCCAAGTCCAAATTTAAAGAGGTTTCTAAATTTTTTGAATTTCTTGAAAATTGAATTTTTTTGAATGAATGAGAAATGGGTGGGGATACAAAGTTGATATCAAACTAGTTTACTTTAAATATAGTTTAAATAGTTTGAAGAAATAGTTATTACGTCGTGCAAACGTAAAATAACAAAGGAAATATAGAATTTGATTTTAGTGTGGTTGAATAATCTCATGTATTGCATTGAATAAACAGAACAAATGTAGAGGTAATAAACGTGCTGCTAAAACTAGTTATTTTAAGCGTAAGGTATTTTAAAAAAAGCCAAAATAATTAATATGAAATCAGTATTGATTTTTAGAAATTCGGGGAACGTGTTATCATTTTTAACAAGTTTTATCAAATCTTAATGGAATTCATCTGTGATAACTGCTTCTCATTCAGAAGAACAGAATGTTACAAATAAAATTTTACCATAAAAACAAGAATAGAAAACATAAATGACATTGCATTAAATTAAAAACGTATAATATAATAACATATATTAAATTAGTAACATAAATCAAATGAAAACATTAAGATGTTTTGTTGTTTTCTATTAAAATTCATAAGTAGTGAACTAGTCTAGTGCTAATGAATACGATTCGTGATAAAATTTCAACACATACAGAATGATAAAAAATCATTAGTAAAAATATGTATGGTGTTCTAAACTTTAAAAAAGAGTAATAACATTAATTTATTATTTAAATACATCAGTAAGCAAAATATGTTTAATAATCAAACGTATATACACAAATATAAATATATTCTAGGTATAGTACATGATATAAATTTTAGTGAAAAATAATATCATTCTCTTGTTATTTTATGCATACATAAGAAAATAAATTTTACTGAGCAATTTTGTAAAATATTTCATTTACTTAAAGAAAGAAAAATTTGACAGTGGATTCTTGAGTTTGAGCAGTCTATCTTGTCTTTTGAAATAACGATATTGCAATGAAAGAAATTACATTTGTAAGTCTTCTCATAACAGGATTATATATTTCTATAAGGTTTCTTACTTATTGTGGCTTTCTCATCTATGAAGAAAGAACAGAAAAGACCGGCCAGGAAATAGTAAGTGTTACATTCCTAGTTTTTATTCATTTTTTATAGTGAATGATTTATTTAATCAAAATTTTACATGTCTGTTTATCGGTTCTTAGAAACTGATTAAATGCTCGATATATATATGCCCTGAAAGAAAAAAATAATTCTTTGCACGTGAATCAAGCTGATGAACTATTAGGTGAATAACTTACAATGTTTAGTAAAAATAGTTTTTGGATATAAACTTTCCAAAATATTTATGATTTATATAACGATTTTTCTTTCATATTAGTATGCCATATTAAAAATATTTTATCCACGGTTGTAACTTTTTATCATCTTAAATTGCACATTAGTAAGAATATTTGATTAGAGTCAAATCACTATTATTTTTTACCTCAATGGAGTAAAATGAAAAATCTCTTAATGGTTGAGAACAAGCAAATTTTGAATAAAAGCCATTAGTTGTTCTAAGTTAATTCATAATGAAGATTTGTAGTTGTGAACATTTTAATAGAACAATAATATATTTTTACATCAATAGAATATGTATTTCATAAAAGTTAAATGTATAAAATTTAATCATTATCAAATTTTCTTTTTATTATTTGCAGAAATTATAAAGTAAACTCATTCTGTTTAATTTTATGTGTAATAAAAATTTTGAAACTAATTTATCTTAAATAATCTCATTAGATAGTTCCACGTAATTTTAATTTCAAAAGAATTATTTTTTTTAATTTGCCTTTCATATGTAAAATTTTGAGTGTATTTCTTCACACATACCAAATATTCTTTTACATTTAGTCAAATCTTTATATTTGAAACTTTGCAAGTATAAAATTCCAAGTAAATCATTTTGGGTGATTTATATTTACTTACGATGGTAGACTATTCTTTTGTAAAAAAATATCTTCCACTAATTTTGTATAATTGTTTTGTTTTATATAAGGAACCTTTTTTTGAATTCACATAAAAATCAGTTATACTTTCGATGTTTACTTTTGTAATAAGAAATTTTTTTAAAGCATAATCTTTGTACGTTACCAGTTCTTTTTACTCATTTAAAAACTAAAATCAAAAAAGTTTTCTCTTTTGGCAAGAGATTTTCTCAAAACATCGATTGGTAGTGTATTTTTAAATCGAAGTGCAACATTTTTGATGTTATGAGTTGATATTGATTTAAACCCACGGCTTGGAGTGCTTTGAAGTTACTCTTAACTGAAAAGCTTTTTTCTGAAAAACAAAAACATTATTTCACCGAGTAAAGAAATATGGTATTTGTTCTCATCGGAGAAAATATAATTATATTTGTAAGTATTTTTTTCAAGAAAAAAATATGGTATTTACTTAACGTTTTTTCTTTTTTAAATGTATGGGATTAACAATGAAATTTTATTTTCTGCTAAGTTTTATTGCAAAATAAGTTTTTCAGCAAGACATAAACTTGTGCTTTGCAAAATTCAATACTTTACAATTTCTAGATTATCCGGTCATAACGCTCAATGGTTAACGTTCCTGATTCCTAAGCTGTTGGTCCCGGGTTCGAATCCCTGCTCTGGCATGGATTCGAACTCCTTCTCTGTGTTTTATTGTCCATTCTGACGAGATGAGGAATGATTATGGCCCACCCTGTAAACAGGTTTGTGGTGTCTTGTGGTGGGTAATGCTCACTTGGTTCTCAGGTATCCATCGGATAATGATAAATAGTAACAGTTTCCTGCCTTGTTGTGGCGAAGGGTTAGTCACCCAGTGCCCACCGTTAGAAAATAAAAGATTACTAGATTAATTGCTTACGTCATTTTTTGAATTCTTTGTGTATCAGCTTTTTCACGGATATTTAATTTAAGAACATTGGCCAATCTTTGATTCTAATTGAGATGCCAAATTTTTATTGATGGCTTCTAGTCTAGAATTCACCGTTTTTCTTGATAAGCTTCGAGTCACAAAAGTATATTTCTTGTCTGGACATAAAGCATCGTAAAATTGGAGCATGAATTGTGTAATGAATCTCCTTCACTGAGAGTTTTATTATTTTTAGCAATACTATATGCTACAATATAACATGTCAGTGTAGTTGCTTTTTGGATGCTGTTTACCTGAAAATTTTTTATCCGCCTGATAAATGTTTTTGAAAATACTTTCTGCATTTTGTTTTTCTTCATGTTTGCACATTGCTTCGTAATTGGGATTTTTATTCTTAAATGTGAAATAACGGGAAATGCTATTTTCTCTGAAGACTGCTACAACTTCATTGCAGATGAGACACACTGGTTTATCTTTTATAACTTAAAAAAATATTTCCAGGTCCAATCATCATTAAAAGCACTGCACTCTGAATCAACTTTATGATTTTAGATGCCATTTTGGGGTTTAAATATTTTACAAATAATCCAAGCAACAGCTACACTGGACTTTTAATAATTTTATTACCATTCACAATGATGCTATATATCAGCAATCTTTCCATATGGAATCAATAATATTAGAACACTCGCCAAAAAAAGAAAGTCGATGGTTGGAGCTTAAAATGGGCAGTGAGACACATGTGAGGTCTAATTTACTTATATTTAGGCTTGGCAACTTTTTGAAATGTTCTATCGGGACACCGGAATACTCTCCCTCTCAACGTCACAGGTATAAATAATAAATGACAAGCATAAAAATTTTAATAATTTATTTCCAACATATTAATATGTATGAGTTACTTAAGTAAGAAGAAGCACTTTGAATGCGGAATAAAAAATTTGAGTAATATCTACAAGCATTACTTATAATTGGGAAGGTTGTTTTAGAAAACCTTTTTTGGTTTTGATTTTGTTGTAAAAACTTTCAAGAGCTAATCCGTTAACCATAGATTATCATCAAACCTTTATCATCAGTCCATACATTGATCATCAAAGAAAATACTATCTACTGGTGCTGATGCCCCAAGTAAGCAGAAGGGACACTCAACAATCTTGATCAGATTGGAGACTGCTATGAGATCTCTTTGAACTGACCAAACAGTCTGAGCCATTTTTCTTCACTTGAAATAATCATATCTTTGGCAGTCTCTTCTTGTTTCCACTGTTCCCAATTAGGCTGCTAATACTTCTTAGCAAGCACAGCTTCAAGCATGGCCACGGTTGGCGAGACAAGACAATGCGATCACAATATTATTTACTAGCGACCAATACTCTTCTATGGTTTTCACTTTTCACAGAACAGAAATAAATGCCAAATTATTTTAAATAATCTTTCACAGTTAATTATTTTTACACCTTTCTGATCATAGTTAAAATCAAGTTTAATTTTTTATTGGGAAGTAAAGTAAACTGACCGGGATTTGGTCTGAAAACCGGAACTTTCCCGGTCAAACCGGAACGTCTAGAAAACATGCTTGTATTGGATTCCCATATGTCTGCTCCCAGAGAAAGAGATAACGCTTATTGGCGCCTATCTAAAGCTATAATTAGCAAAGAACTTCCGCACTTAACACAAGACAGATTGAAAGCTTTCTGTTCTTGCTATTTCTGTCAATTTATGTTTTGTAGGACAAAAATAAAGTAAAAAGCTCATCAGTATCCTTTGTAAAAAAGAAACAAAAGAAAATAATTAAACAAAGTTGGTAAAGAGATAAGCATATAATATATAAATATATATATCTTTTTATTTTTAATTAAAATTCTATTCCCCGGCCATCCGGGGGGCAGGAGCTCCTCCCATGCCCACATTTTTATTTTTTATTTCTAGAATTTTTTTCTTTAATTTTAAATGATTTATCTTATTTTGTTAAAACTTCTAAAAGTAATTTGTGAAAATTGGTTAATTTAATTATTATTTAATTTTTACTTTAACCAAAAGTAGTATATACATAAATTGTAATAACCTAAAAAAATCTTATACAAGATCCGATGGTACAAATTACAAATTTACGCTATTACTTTTAATTACTTTACTAATTTTATTAAATCATTTTATAATGTGTTCCCTATTTCAAAAAGTAGGTATCATATAAATATGAGAGTATTTATTTCTTATTTTAAAAGAGATTATATATTATATATGTGTAGAATTTTTAAATTTATTACAAATTTCATTATGCAGTTTAAGCTTTCTTTTTAAAGATATATACATAAATTAACATTTTAGAAATATATCACAATAAGCAAAAAATCCTTTACTTTTTATTAGGATCGATTTACATAAAACATTTTTCTTAAAAAAAGCTCCTTTTAAATTATAATCTAACAAGTGCGATAGTTATTTAAACAAAAAACTAATTATTAATAACTTATCAACTAAGGAATAAAGGATAAAGCCTCACATTTTTAAATAAAGACTGGAACACAAAGTTTTAATTGAGTGTCGTGAGAGAACTCTGGGAAAAGGAATCGTGGCCTTGAAATTTCTCCATTTTACGACACAATTTCTTGAATAATTTTAAATTTATAATGAGAAGTACTATCAATTACATAAAGATCAAATTATCGATTTTGTCATGAAGTTGATTAATAATTCATGGAATCTGAACTTGATATTCGAAGTAATTAACTTATGTATAATAAATTTAATTTAAGTAAGAAACCTTTGGATTAATTATTTATGTCGAAACTCATAATAGTATTATTAATTATTCATGATAACTGATGTTGAATTATTAATTCAATTTACACTTGAATGAAACTTTAAATTTTTTCAGTTATTAACTAAGTAACTAAATTTAATTAAGAATATTAATCAGAAACGTCTTTAAGCAATTTTAAATATAAACAACAGAGGTTGAAATAAACTTCAATGATTTATGGTAGAAAACAATTAATCTTTGTTAAAAAAAGTTGTATATTAGGAAATAATAAACAGTAAAAAAAGGGTTTCATAGCAAAACGAAAGTAGAAATATTCATTACTCTAACAGTTTTTTTTTTTGCATTTTTAAACATTAATTACCTTTTTTCTCATAAGTAAGGTTTTCAGTTAATTAACAAGGCATTTGTCTAAAAATTTAAGACAGTGATGTATAATTTCTCGAATAGAAAAACATGACTTCTAATGTAAGTTATTGAATTTGTCAAAATGTTGTTTTTAAGTCATTTTTAAGAATTTTCTTTTCTCAAATTTTGAGTAATATGCAGTATTATAATTTTGTATTATAATTGCTGAGAATGTTTTTCGCTCATTATAATAGCTGTTAATACTTAAATTTGTTACTGCTAAATAATTGATTTATTGTTTCATTATTCTAGATAATATTTAATCCTTCAAAAGTACATTACAAAAGTACATATGGCAGGTATGATAACTTGTTTTTTCTTATATTTAAATACATCTTCGTAAAATTTGCTTTTCACCATAAGAAATATAAAAATCATTTGTTTTTAAATTAATTATTTTAAAAATTCTTCAGTTACAGTAATATTTGTTAATTTAGTTATTCAATAAATACATTAAGTCATTTATTCAGTTTATAATTAAAGTAAGAAATAATTTGACATAAAAGATTTATAATCAAGGGTTTGGCGAGTGAACTTTTGAATTGAAAATTAAATATCTAGAATTTAATCACATATTAATAATTAAGATAATATTTCATTATTATGTAGTTATTTACTATATTCTTTAGCTTAACTTTAAAAATTTTGCTTCTAATTCTAAATAACTGATCTTAATTTGTATATATAAAGGATTTCAAAGAAACCTGTAAAAGGAATTCAGTTCATGTGATGTCTTAAAAAGTTAAAATTAAAAGGTCTTTACAACAAAATTATTTTAAGAAATACTCTTACAAATAAAAATGCCTTATCACATATTCTGAGTAAAATTAAAAAAAGATTATAAATAAACTCTAAAAGATATAGACACAGTTTTCTCTCCGACAAATATGAAGCTATATTAATAAATATAAGATTAATATAGTTATATAATAATTATGAAAACATTTTATACAAATAATATTAATAATATAAAAAAATAATAATGAAAGCAATTAGGAAAAATTATAAAAAAACAAATAATTTTTTTTTCACTAAATTAATATAAGTTTACCTAATTTTCAAAACTATATTCTTATGCTCATCATCATTCCTACTTTTTTTGTACTAGGTAATAAAACTGAAATAAGCTGTAAATTTATTTGAAATTCATTAATTAAGTATTTATTAAATAAATAATTATTAATTAAAAAATTTTTTTCGTATAAATAACGATATACTGCATTTTCAATAAATTTCAATTTAAAGTTATATATTTTGAATCTTTGATAAATTTGGTAAATAAAAAAAGTTTCTTCACAGAAATTGAAAAGTTATATCTATTTTTTTTCTGTTTTAAATAACACAATTATGTTAGTTTTTGGTCCCTATAATATCCTTACATGAGAATTGGGAAATTTAAGGAAAGGATTACGCTAAGATAATGAAGACATACTTAGATTAGTTCACTCCGATCTTTTTTAAAATTTGTATGGATTAAATGCATCATTAATAGCAATTAAGCATTTGTATACATAAGAGTAATACAAATACATCACATGCTTTAATGCATATATATATATATATATATATATATATATATATATATATATATATATATATAATTATTTTTATTTCAGGTATTCGTCGTTCTTTTAGGTGGTCTTCAGAAAGGTGGTCAGGAGATCGGAAAAAAACTACTATGACAGTAATTCTTTTTTTTTTTATAAAATAATATTATGTTAAATTTATACAAGGAACTGTGGCATCAATCAAGCAGGATAGTAGGAAGTTTATGTTTATTAAATTTATAAAATAAGTAGTATTTCATAGCAAAGTATTTTTTGGTAATCTTTGATAATAATATAGTTTCACTATAAATTAATTTAAAATTATTAAACTTCATTTGTAGATAGCAATTCCTAGGAGTTCCGCTGGATTTGGTTTCACTGTCGCTTGGACGAAACCACCTCAAGTTGATTATGTTTATGAAGGTATGATTTTCTTGGCATATAAAATAGTGTTAAAATATAACTCATGGCTTATGAAGTTAAAGTATGAATTAAATATATAAATTTAGATTTTAATTAAAATACAAAGAAATATTAATAAAAAAACAGAAGCTCTGCAGTAAGAAAGGCAAGCATTCATAAAAGTTATTAAAGCTTTAAAATTAAGCCAAATAAATTTGATACTTCCAGGTATTTTGACATATTTTAATGAATTTGGGTAAAACTAAAGAAGTATTTATACTTTTAATTCTATTAAAATAGATTATTATAAATACGTTCAAATTACAAACATTGGTAACAATACCCTTTTTTACAGGGCATACATGTTTTTTTACCAGTAACCTGCATTGTGTATTTTATTCACTAGTATTATTTCTTAAAAAATGATAAATCAAACGTTATATTAGATGTTTCATTTTGGTTAATTACATTAAGTATCATAAATACTAGTTCCTATTAGTCAAAAATATAAGATTTTAGTAGAAATTTGATTATTATATTTTTAATATTTACATTTATTATGATACTGCTTTGATGACACAGCATCACCTTTAATGACCTTTGATCACCTTTAGTTGATGAAAGACGAGAACTGGTTCATATTGGTTTCATTAACAAGATAGTAAGAAAACTCGCAAGTAAATAGTAAAATTAATATTCTTTTAATAAATCAATACGTGTCATCTGCAAGCTGTGGTTGATGTGGTAGAACATGAAATAATCAGATGTAACATTTTGCAGGAAAATTGCTTTCACTTTGTTAACTCTAAAAACAAATACAAATGACTAATAAATGGAACAGAAAATTTCATTATGACTCAATATACATTGAACTAAGCAAATACAATCAAAAATTCATTTTATCCTAAAATTGTAATTTATAAAAATCATCTTAAAGGAATGCATTTTGAATTACCTTAAAAAATCTCATTAAATTTGACTCATGAAATAAATTTGAATCTATTATTATAAGTTATCAACTTCCATATCATTAAAAAATATCTCAAATTGTTCTCTTAAAAAAGTGCTTGAATTAAAAAAAGGCTGCATTTCATATAAGGACAAGCTAATTAATTAGGTAAATCCAAATAGCTTTACATATTTACAGAATTTAGTTTGTGACTCTGTTAATTTGTGAATTCATTTCTAATTCGTTTTACTTTTTCTTAGAAGGAAAATTCTAAACACATTCTTTAAAATGTTTTGGCATATAGAAAAATTTCATAATTTAATAAAGAAAATGAAAAGTTCATAATATACTTATATTACAAAATCTATTTTACGCTTTCTTCAATGAAATTTCAAGCACTTATGCACTCAAGGAATATTTAATAAGAGAACAGGCTATTTTCTCATTTTTCTAGTAGGGACGTGAGCTGAAAAGGTGGATTCCCTTTGGAAATCAAAAATGGATCCATGAAAAGGGATTTTCAGTTGCATTTCTATTTTAATTTTAAAGCAATTTTAAAATGAATTTTCGGACATATATCAGCTATGCCTACGTTTTATATTTTGATGCGCATAAATATGTTTCGTTTGTGTGAAACGTGTTGAGTGCATAAACTCAAATTCAAAACATAATTTTGAATAATGCGCATCTCAACATGTGCAAAGCTTTATAGCTTACATACACTTATAGAAAACAAAGTTTATAAAAATTTACTATTAAAATTTCAATATATCTTGATTTAGTAACTGTAATTTATTAATCTTAATTAATTAAAACATTTTATTTTATGTTTTAATTAATAGAATCTCTAGAGTTTTCATGTTTTTTGAATAAAAATAACTACTTTTTGAAAAATCTTTAAGCAGCATGTAAACATATTGATACATATTTTATCTTATGCTTTAATTTATAGAATCACTAGATATTTCATGATTTGGGAATAAAAATGGCAATTATTTTGGAAATAATAAAGTGATAGCGAAGTTCAATTTAAAAAAGAGTATTTTATTATAAATCTAAAATTTTTTTAATATATTTATTGTAAAATGCTCATCGTTATTTTTACGCAATTTACAATTTTAAAAAAGTTGAAAATCTATAAAAACAAGTGCATCATAATCTTGAAATTATTTTACTTAAAAATGTATAAAGGGATAAAAAAATTGTTAGCAAAGATTAGTTCAAAAATTTTATTTAACATCATACTTGAAATTCAGAAAATAATCGTAAGGGTTTATATGAGTTAATGAACTGTATTTTAAAAATTTATACTTAAAAGTAGTTAACTCAAAAATAATCAAGAATAATTTTACTAAATTAGTTTAATGCAGAGTTCTTAAATCACATGATACGTAGCGTATGTAAGAAACTTCTTGTTACAAGATACACTTAATTTAAGATATCCTCATTTATAAAATGATGATAGGAATATATAATTGCTTTTTAGCTAATGTGCTTCATAATGTATATTTGAGTTTTATCTAAATGGAATAATATAGAAAGGGGTTGAATTCATAATCTGATAATTTTTATCCTTAATGGGGTGGGATCAGTGTTATTATTTGTATAATCAAGCAGAATGAAAGGGATAATTTTAATAGCAACAAGAGTCGTTGTAATGGAAATGAAATAATGTGGATTTATCATGCAAGATGTTATAAAATATTCATAAACTGAGTTCAATGATCTTATTAAAACAAGTAAATTATTAATAAAATGAACTTAGAAGTTTTAATCTTCTGACTTTCTGTATGGTGTAAATGACTCACGAAGAGAATCATCTTTGTAATAATATTGAGCACCATGATGGTCAGGGCTCAATCTCATTTCAGAAAATGTAAAATGATATTGCATATAATTTACTGATTTAGCAAAAAAAGTTACGTTTAATGATTCTAAGTAAAATAATAATTACAATTCTAAGAATATAATTAAAAATAATATATATCTTTGGTTATTTTGTTCAGAAAAATATTATCTGAAAGAGAATTCTAATGAGATGCAAAACACAGCAACAGATACCCAAATTGGACATTAAATATAAGCATCCACAATTTAATTATTTGATTGAATAATATAATTAAACACCCCCAGTTGTAACTAACATAATTTTCATTGCCTTTGGAGATATTCACGGCTATGGATAAAAATAATAATTTTTTTTATTGTTCAGTTACATAAGGAAGCTATAGACCAGGGGTGGCCAACCTGCGGCTCGCGAGCCACATGCATCTCTTTGAAGGATTATTTGTGGTTCTCGATAAATGTACCCGAGAGAAGATCAAACTCTGCAATTAAAATATAAGAGTCGACGCCAATTACTGAATTTCGGAAATTTATACCTGAATCGAAGTATCCTGAATTAAAAAAGGTGCTTCTCGAAATATTTCAATATTCGGAACAACGTACTTATGTGAATCATTTTATTACTCTTTAAAATTCGTGAAATCCAAACACCGATCAGCAGTAACTAACCAACATCTCAAAGAATTACTAAGAAGTACTGTCACCAATTAGTCGCCAAATTTTAAAGAATTATCTAGAGAAGTAAAAAAAAATGGGATAAGTTTTTAATATTTAAATTCAATACACATATTTTGTACTTTTATTTATGATTTCAATATACATAATATCTGTAAAAAATTATTAATACTTTTTTACGCACCTTTTAAATACGTATTTAATTGCGGCTTTCGAAAAATTTCAAATTTTGAAAACTGGCTCGGACTATTAAGGAGCTCGAACACTCCTGCTAAGGACTCTCTCTTTCTAAATTAAGTGTAGTATAAAATTAGAATTTAAAATTTACTTCAAAAACAATTATCTACAGATTTTTAATTTCCTTGTATTATAATATTTTTTTAAATCAATATTTCGTCTTTAATAATATACGTCTTTAATAAATACATTTTTAAATAATAAATATACTTCGTCTTTGATAATATGTGTCTTTAATAAATACATTTTTAAATAAACTTTTGTCAGGAAAACAGACATGAACACACTATAGACTATGGTCTATGTGGGCTGTCCTGCCCCAAGTTTAGTTTAAAATAATAAATTTGAACTCAGATATTTTTTGGTATACAATTTTCAACTAGTTATTCTCATATACATGTTCTTATTTGCAAGATATTTTTTTCAAGTTTAAAATTGTAATTAAATTCTTAATTTTTAATTACATTTTATAGTTAAATTCCTCAATTTTTTCTATTTATTCCACGCTATAATGATTTCTTATACCACTAATTAGCTTATAAATATAAGAAAAGTTTTTAATATTGAATAGAGGAGCTGTAATAGTGAATGTGATAAAAAATATAAAAATTGAGATGGAATTTGTATATGTACTTAATAACGCTCTCTCTGTGAATATATCATTTATCTCTATTAATGATGTGCATATATTTCTATCTGTGTGTACTATAACTATTATTAATATGAATTCATCGTGCTTATAATGCAACATAGTATTGCATAATTTCATCAATATTGGCATTACTTGAAATCGATTTTCAAGTGGTCTCAAAGGGCATTCATTGCCATTTAAAAATTTTGTTTTGTGAGATTTTAAAACTGTTATATTCCCTGGCTGGATATTTTTTGTAAATTAATTGAATTACATTTTTTTCTTTGGCTGGAAGTCCCTTTTTATATATCCTTCTGCCATCTTTACAGAGAGTGGTGGTGGCGGGTTTGTCGCTCAACGGCCATTTTTTGCACACGAGGGCTAATTAGACCGGGACCTACGGTTTAAAGTGGATTCCGAACCACTACAAACATCCATACACAAGGTGGGATTCGAACCCACGAACTGTTGAACTGAAGGCAAGAGCGCTAACCATTCGGCTGCCAGCTCGGCTCTTTACTGAGAGAGGCGAGGGAGGAGATTGAAGACAGGCGGGGTTGGAGATGGTAGAAAAATATATAAAAAGGGAGTTCCAACCAGAGATATAAAAAGGTTAATTTAATTAATTTATAAAAAATATTTAACCACAGTAAATACAATAAAATATCCATTTAGACGAATCCTTTCCAAAGTAAATAATAACTTAAAAGTTTTTAATGAATTTTATATAGAAATGTGTGATCTAGAATCTTAAGTCATACATAATAAAATTTACTCTGCTGGCGTTTTCTAAAATTATGAAAGTAAAGATAATATTTTAAAGACAACAGTACTTGATAGGACAATATACTGTTTTAAAGTGTTCTCGAGAATCCATGGCAATAAAGCAATACTGAAAGAAATATCAAAAGAGCAATTCTATTGTTTAAAAAGATAAAACTTGGGTCTATAGATTACAGTAATACTTCCAGCACTTGCATCGATATGTTTTTATAAATTTTTAAATTTTACTCAATAGGATGGAAAAATACTCATTTATAATTCGAATTGCAAATAAACAATCTTTCATACTTTGGAAAATAAGTAATTCATTTAGATATATTTATTCCCCAACTACATTTTCTATTTTTAAATAACCACTCTTGCAATCATAAATGTAAATCACGTAAAATGTAAAATTTCTGCTCTTACATTTACAATTTTGAAATATTCTTTCAATTATAAAAGCAATTCTCCCTGGCAATTCATTTTAGGAAAAAAATATATACTTAAGGGTATTCCTTGGCTAAATTGGCTAGTTGCTTTTGTCACCAAACGTTTTTTTTTGGGATATTTGAAAAACAAAATGGTGCCAAAAACACTATGCAATGATACACAATTAAAAAAATGACATAAATTTTACAAACAAATATTTATTACCATATTCAACATCAACCAACCTGGTGTCAAATTGGCCAGAAATCAAAAGGTACCCTAAATCTTAGGCCAGCCATTCATTATTTCTCTGCATTTTCCTTCATAAGCCAAGACATCTTCATCAATCATAAATACTTTCTTGTTCACAGTTGCGGTATATGTCAACAACTACCATGTCACCATTTTATGTATGTCAACAATTACATTCGCTGCTACCATGTGTGTGTGTGTACATAATCTATATATCTATACAATTTGTTTAAAACTACTGAATGCAGCATTGTAAGTCGTACTTGTCAGTGCATTGATTAATTTTATTACTCTGATGTTTATATTATTATTCGTTTTTTACACGTGGTAGAGACGGTATTAGGTTTTATATATGGAGGAGCTCCAGACCAAAAGTTCAATCTCCTGTAGGATAGGTGTACCTGAAAAACTAGTACTTTTTACATGCATGTGATAAATAAATGTTTTTAAAAATATAAAATAAAACAATACACGCGTTATTTTAATGTGTTAGACAAAATTTACAGCTTTAAAGTTTCTCTTTCATATTTAAAGATTTTTTTTTTGTAATTTTAATAAATGTACTTTGAAGCCAGGTGGCTTAGTGGTAGCGTTTCACGCTTCCAAGGCCCAGATCAAAGGTTCAATCCTCAGGTTGGGCAAGGTCGACTCATCCCTTCAGTGGGTCGATAATCTGAGTATCAAAAATGCTTGGGAACTAAACAATGGAGATTTCAGGTTAGGCTGACCACATAACTTAGGCTTATGCTTCGCACCCCAGGGCTTCTCGGTCAGAAAAACAGAGATGGGCCCTGTAGGTCTTGGGCCAACATGGGTTGCCGTGCCATAGCATTTATTTCTTTTTAGTTTAACTATGTTGAATTCTTAGGATTGTTTCTTCATTATACTTATTCGTTCATGAAAATCATTCAAATAGCGCTTGCTTGTAAAGATAGCGTCAATCATTCAAATAGCGCTTGTTTGTAAAAATAGCGTCAATCACTCAAATAGCGCTTGTTTGAAAGCGCTTGTAACTACAAAATTTTTAATCTAGAGTAAGTTATAATTTTATTAAGTAAAAATATTAAATTAAAATCAATATCACTAATAATAATCACATACACAATGCATTTCTATCTTGTATTGTTTTCTGTGCATTATTTGTAGCAAATTTTTTTGTGCTGTAATTATAAAACCAATCAAAAAATTTTAATTTTAAATTAAAATTCTAACTTTTAATTTTAAAAGTGAAATTACGTATTACAATTAGGATATACTATGTAATAATGAAATTAAATTAAACTAGTTTATTTACTATTTTCACTAATATCTGGTGTGAATCAATTTTTAATATGGAAATGCGGAAAATCAAAACATTTCTCTACTATTAATTTTTAAATACACTTAGTTTTTTTTAACCTACATATTGGTTTGAAAATTAACCATTCCTTCGCTTTCTTTTAAATATGCAATGTCTTTTGGTTTTACTGCAAAGACTTAATTATTTATTGATTATGAGTGCTGTTAAAATCTGGGAAATCTTAGTTATTTTCAAAATGTCTTAGTTAATCTTCTTATTAAGCTTTTTTACTCTCATTTTTCAGGTGCACTAATTAATTTTACAAAGCAATATACACATCTTTGCAGATTTATTCATTTAATTTTATTACTTATTTAGATACCTATACTGAAAATTAAGTAGGTAAATAATATTAACCATATATAAAAACATTTCTCAAATTTAAAAGTGTTTTCTGAACTTTAAATATGCAATTAAATATCATTTCTTCAACTCTTTCAAGATATTTTAACACTTTCTCTTTATTTGCAGTTGGAAATATGGACATAACGTAATTGCAATATTATTATCATGAAACCCTTTGAAATAATTTAATTTCTTATAGAGATATTAGTTCAATAGATATACTTTAATCCCAATATGATAGGTTACTTCTTAATTTTTTTTTGGAAAAAAATTTACTTGATATCATTCTAATGCTTGCTCCTATGTGGATATTTATCTTATTGTTTGTTTAATAAATACCTTGATTGTGTTTCAAACTTATACTGAAGTTTCAACATAGTAAATTTGTTTGAACAATTATTAAACTTTACAATCATCAATCAATGGTGCTTTTAATGTATTCATATTTCCTTCTCTGCGATCAGTCGTGATTTCCGCTTCTTTCACTTCCCAATAGAATATCATATAGACATCCCTTAAGTTAGCAGCTGTGAAAACAGACATAGCTTGAAATTTCGGATGTGGACGTTGAGTCATATACTGCTCAAAATTATGCATTTTTTGTTAGATTTCTTAAAACCACTTTTATTATAATGTTATATCACTTACATTTTTTGTTTTGATAGGAGGCACCGCATTTAAGGCAGGACTCATGTCTGGAGATAAAATTGTCTCAATAGACAAAATTCCAGTCGCAAAGAGATCAAAAGAGGAAATTGAGAACATTGTGAAGTAAGTTAGAAAAATTTCAAGAGTATATGTTTACTATGTATTCTAAAATTTTATACTTAACATTTGATTATGATTAATTTAATAAAAAAATTTATTCCTTTGATATCTTATGTGTAATTTTGAAACGTATTGAAAAATGAAAGTCACATTCCAAATTTTCTCAAATCCTCGTTTGGATTAAAAATTTAAAAATGGAAATAGAAATAAAAAAATTGAAATTTGAATATTTGAATCTTTTGTGTTTCGAAATCTTGAAAATCGAAAGTATTAATACAAATATATAATTTCAGATGCTGAATTCAAAATTTATAAATTTGCATCATATATATATATATATATATATATATATATATATATATATATATATATATATATATATATATATATATATATATATATATATATATATATATATATATATATATATATGGCTTTTTCTTTAGTTCCAGTTTCCCAAATCATGAGCTAAATGCTGTCAAAAATATTTATAATAATATTTCATTAAACTCCAACAGAATTGTTCTGTTAAAACGTATTTTTTCGTATTTAACGACGTGATTCACAAAAATATTATTGCTAGTTAATTTTACAATTTAATTAATCTATTCAATACAGTTTGGTTTGTTTATCACTCAACGGTTTATTACTGCACACGAGAGCTAAATAGACCAGGATTTATGGTTTAAAGTGTCAAATTAATGGTTATCAATGCATAAATTGTATTATTACTTGGAACTGTGCATGCCATATTGTTTGTCATGAATTTGTTAAATGTTTTAAAACCAAAATTAGTCTAATATTTCTAGTTAAATATCAAAGGAAATTACTGACACACGTAGAGACAAGTAACAATAACGCGCGAGATATAGTTAATCTTATCATTATATCTATCGATAGTATAATATAAATAGCTTATATCATTATATAAATTCAGAATATCATTCATATTTTTATTTTAGTTAGTTTGAAACTGAAACAAAAAATAATCTCAGTGATTAATTATTTATGAATTATTGTACCACAATTTATAGACCTCCATTTTCAATAAAGAATGTTTCTTAATAAAGGATGTTTGATAAATTTGTTGTATGTTCTAGAAATAAACTCCTGATCTAGAAGTTGTATGTTCTAGAAGCAATTCATTTCCACAACAACTGATTTTTTCTGTTTGTTAAATATATCACATTATTATTTACATAAATAATGTGTACCTAAGCCTTTAGACCTTCTGATTTGGATTAAAGTTAATTTTTTGGGAGACTATTTAAAAATAATAATGTTTTTATTTCGAAACCATACCATATTTAAAGAAGAAACAGGAGTTGAAGTATTGCCTTGTTGAAACACCGCTTTCTCATTAAACATTTCCAAAGAAAGCTTTGATCGGATTTCCAAAATCTCTTGGTAGGATTTTGAGTTTATATGGTTGACTTAAATAGTATTGGTGTTTTCTTATTGTTAGACCGTTCTTGACATTTCCATGTGTAATTTCATTTTCATTAATTGATTTTATATTTCACATGTAAAGGAATTTTTTTTGTCAGTAAATGCTACAAAATATACTTTTTATCTGTTGTGTACTGTGAAACTTAAGTTGATAGAATTTTTTTGAATGCTATGTTTTGTTATTTATTTATTTTAATAATATATTTATAATTATAAATATTTTTCTTTCAATTTAATTGCATGTTATTGGGCGTAATCTTTGTTTTGTGGAGATAAAATAAATATTGAGAAATAAATGCATTCAAGTATTAAATAAGGTTTCTATAATTGCATAAAAACAGTATTTTTAAAGTAGTGCTTTTCATCCTTTTTAATAAAATGAAGTTCAATTTTCACTTTTTTTATCAGAATTGTATAACATAAAAATTAAACAAAATAATTATACACGCATCGGAATTATTTTTTAAACCAAGAAATTTATCATTTTGCCACGAATTTCACAAAACATCTACAGCCAAAATAATGTTATCTTTCAATATTCACTTGAAAATCAACGAAACGTTTCAAAATAGTTATTTTTACTCTGTCCCATATTCTTACTTTTTTCATTTTACGATTTATTCAATGATTTAATTTTTTATAACTATTAATTTTTTAAATAGTTTTCAATAATAATTTCAACAAAGTTTCAAAGAATTCAACTGTTTTGTAATTTTTTTAGCATATAATTTCTAAAATTTCCCAAATTTTTTGAAATCTTCCATTTTTTTCTCAGTTTCCATTATCTATTTTGCCCAATTGCTTTATTTCAGTTTTCAAAAATAAACATCTTTAAAGTATTTTTCAAATTTCTTAAAAAACTAATTGCTTTAATTTTAAGCTTTATTATTTTCAACACACTTAAAAAATGGAATGCTGTTATCAATCATAAATATGCACAATAATCAAAATATCATTAAAAATTATGAATATTTTTTTAGAAAGAAATGAAAACTATATGAGTTTCGTATAATTTAAATCTTAATTTTTAAGAAAAACTTTTTCCCATTATTTATTTCTTTACTGGCTATTTGATTGTAATTTTAGATACATGATTTATAAAATTGAGTTTAATTAAAATGCTAATCAGACCAGACAATTTAAAGTGGATTCTGAACCATTACAAATATCAAAGCCAAAGGTGAGATTCAAACCTACAAACCGTTGAACCAAAGCCAAAAGCGCTAACTACGAGCTCGTCTGTAATTATGTAAAATTGGTTATAAATAACAAAATTATTGTAATCAATATACTGATTTTAAAAATCCTTGAGTAAAATGTAGATAAGAATTTCAAATTGAGTAATTCATTGGTAAAATATTAACTTTTAATTTTCTAAACTTCCTACTTTTTGATTTGAATATAATGGTATGGAGTATTCCATTTTTAATTTAATACCTATACTCTTACTTCAAAATATGCGAAGTTTTAGATATTTCATTTAAATGTTTTTGAACAATTTCGTTGAAATATTTCTCAGAATAATTAGACAGCCTCATTAAGTTTGCTTAGTAAATCCACTATAAAATATTTTTCCTTATAAGTATTTTATTTTGAAGAGTATAAAGCTGTTCTTAAGCATGTGAAAGAATATTAGATCTCATTTAAGTTTATTTAGTCACAACCATTAAAGAGCAATATAAATGAATCGTTATGTTGAAATTTATGGTTTTGTTTGTCCATAGTTACGGATGTTTTCAAAAGTACTTCTCTTCAGTAAAACCAAATGAGAATGCATGATTTTAAAACCTTTATCTTTTACGATTCTGAATAATTTTAATTTAAAAGTAGGTCGTAGGAGTTTTCCTTTTACCATTACAAAAGAAATAAAATCTGTTTATTTCTATGTTTTGAAGACATATCTGAAGGTTTCCGAGTAAAAAAAAATTAAATGAAATAAAATATTGGTAGGACGAACAGTAAAATAATCATAATAAAACTACAAAATTAAGTATATTTGCATTAGTTTAATTTTATTCAAACAGTAGCCTTGATATTTGTGATAGGAATTTTATTTTTACGGCCCTTTCTCTGAGATATTTTTCTTAAATGTTGCGAATGTATTAAAATTACACATATTTTGTGAAGAATTTATTAACAGAATAAAAAATGTGACAGAGTGTTCAATATATACATCTCCACATTTTATATTTCAATATATTTTTCGATATGTTTGTTGCAAACTATTAATTCGATTAACATAAAACAATCGGATAAATTTTATTTATATAATAATCTCTTTCATGATATCTCATCCCATGTATATCTCGATATATTTATCTATTTGTCTATACATCTATGTATATATATTACAAATATTTAATAAATGATAATATATATGTAAAGGTATCATTTGTATTAATCATAAATTAATTAATAATTAAATGTTAAATCATTTACATTAAAATTTTTTTAAATTTTATAATTTCACGTGAAACTTGAAATTAAGGTAATTCAGGATCTTTTTTGATGAAATAATTTAACAAACATTGCTTTTAGTGCAATCATTACTTTAGCAATGTCTGCACTATTGTTTAACAAAATGTTAACTAAATTATAGCATTCATTCTTCTAGAACTTTCAATGTAAAATTTATTTCATCTCACATTTCCATTATTGGAAGCTGCAAAATATTGAAAAGGAAAATATTATGCTTTTTACTAATTTGTAAAAAAATAACAAATTATTGTAGAAGCTATCTAAGAAAAAAAAGTTATTGTAGAATGTACAATAAAAAAGATATTATAGATAGTACATTAATTGTACTATTATGTGCATATTATGCATTAACATTGCTAAAATTTTTTATGTAAACAATGCTTGATTAGTTAAATTAATATAGAAATTTAATGAATAAGTAAGGTATTTGTCTACCGTTTGTTAGCAATTAATTAACCAACGTGTACTCATGCACTTTTTCTAATTAGAATGACTTAGGGAAATTGCCTTTTGATGTTAAAATTTCTTAAAGTTTATTTTTCCCTAAGTGCATTACTTTGATAGCAAATTAAAAATTAATGAATAGTGAAGTTTATATTTTAGTAGATTACATTAAAGTGGCTTAAAGAATAACGGAAAAAAACCGATTCTAGTTCAGTATTATATTGTGAAATGAACCCTAAATTTTTTCTAGACAAAATTGAATTTTTCAAAGAAAATTTTTCTTTTTTCTTTCCATGACAAACGAGATGCTTCATAAAAATTTTATTTTAGCATAGATTTTGCTTTACTTTTTAAATTTTACTTTTCGCTAAATAAAATTTTTATTTTTTGCTTTAAGGAAAACATTACATGTATTTAAGCGATTTTGTCATTACTTATTATATTTTTGACATAGTATCATTCATTTATGTAATTCCTCTTAAAAAAACTGTTGTTATTCAAAGTGTGATGTAATGATCAATATTCTGTTTTTTTCTGCAGGAATATTAAGGAGATGATGGAATTAGAAATATCAAGGATGGAAGAGCGCTCTTTTAGGAAGAGACAAACAAGTCTGAGACGCAAGGAATCACTCACAAAAAGGGGGGCGAAGATGGTTATACAAGTGAGATATCACAATGGATGATTAAACTAATTAATATCAGTAGCTCATGTCAGGGATCTGCATTGATTTATTGAGTGAGGAATAACTCTGATTGATGTATTGAGCCAGAGGGTACAGACGCAGTTATAGGAAGTGATAGAATTATTCACGATTATTAATATTCGAGCAATTGTTTCTCATTTTAAATATATTGTTATCCACAAAAATATTGTCATCTATAAAAATATTTAAGCTTATATTACTAAATAAGAATTTCGAAAGCAAGTGAATCAATTTATAATATATCGTTTGAAAAATCACATTTAATATTAATGATTGTAATATTATTTTCTATATCCTAATTCTTTATGAAAAGGTAGTTTTAATCCTTTTATACATTGTCCAAACTTGTTTAGAAAAAAGTAAATAATGGAAAAAATTTATACAGACAAAATTTTCTAATTGTATATATATATATATATATATATATATATATATATATATATATATATATATATATATATATATATATATATATATATATATATATATATATATATATATATATATATATATATATATATATATATATATATATATACATGTGAGCATTAATATTATAATTGTATATTGTTGTTCCTTACCCAGATCAAGTAATTAAAATTAAAGATTAAAAAATGTATTCCATTATTATTAAGTTGTACTCTGGAAAACAAATTGCATATGAAGCTTTTCAACCTAAAAATTAGGTTGTGTTATCAACAGTTTCTTCATTTAATGCTAAGAAGATCGAGTTATTACAGATTTTACTAATGAATAGATTCCCATAAGTTTAGATACTTAGAATTGATAGCAAGGGGTCAAGGTTATGTTCGATCGTGAGATTTTATAGGGTTTTATATCAGGCTTAAGCCTTAATTATATTAGGTTTAATAGAAATTTATAACCTTTTCAAGTATAATATATATATATATAAATATATATATATATATATATATATATATATATATATATGAATAAATGAAAAATCATTGAATTTAAAATTCTTGTTAGTTTGATTACTTTCTGATTAAATAAGGATATTTTTCTGGATAAAATACATAAAGATAAGAATTAGTGAAATTATGAATAATATTGACCCAGCTATATGTATTTTTAAAATATTTATCATTACTATTGCTTTTTTTCGTATTACAGGATAGTAATATAATGCTTTGGCGTCGGGAAAGAGCTTTATTGAAACTTTTGTTGTGTGAAGAAGATTTTCTGAATGTGATAGCTGTTGGAAAAGAACGTTTCATAATACCACTTAGAAAAAAATGTACATTGGCTACAACAGCAGAGCTAAATATAATGTTTGGAAATATTGAAGAGGTATAAAATTTTTTTGCCGTTATTTGTTTGTATTGTAATTCTATTTTATTATTATTATTTTTTTTTTGCTTTGTGACTGTAAAATTATTAAAATATGCTTAGAAAATAGGGGTTAATTTGAAATGTTTGAGTTACATTTAGATTTTTTAAATTGCACTATGATCAAAGTAGAATTTCGAGCATCAATGCACTTTTGAACTTTTGAGCAATGAGCTTTAAAGTAACTGAAGCCATGAATTTCTTGGAATCGAGGAAATAAATGCATTTATTGACTCATCAATCTTCGGAAAGAAATCATCTTCCAGGTAAGCAGATTTTTATGATTAAATAATAGCTGAGTGTTATACGAAACTGGATAAAGTGAGAAAAGGTGAATATTCATGTATATAAAAAGGTGAATATTCATATTGTTCAAGAATCTTTACTGTTAAACTTACTAAAAAAAGATGCATTGTCATGATAGAGAAGGACTCCTTTAGCATCCACTTCTTTAAGGATTTCTGGAAGGCATTCAATAGTTTGCTAGTTAACAAAGATTATCTTCTGTCCTTCCATCTTATTGAATTTAACCAATCCTTTATTGTTCAAGAAAACCTGATTTGTAGACCATAAAGTGCTTATTTATTTCGTTGCAGTTGAAGTTATGACTACGCTTTATTACTATTCTAATTGGTTTAAAATATTCATGATATCAAATAACATTTCATTTATATAACACTATTGAGATGTTGTCGTAAATCCAATGAATTTGCTACCTACTTTCAGATCGCCTTCTATGAGAGTCAACTAACAAGACGAATTTCACCATCGAATGTCTGAGAATAGTGTCGAAATTCATTCTGTTAATAAAACGGTTTCTTATATAAATACCGAAGCATTAGTTTGAGAAACCGTTTTCCATTGATTCAAGCCATTAACACAGACAGTAACAACAGAACAGAAGATAAGGCAAAATGAAAAAGACAAAACATCCATTTTATGGTTAGTTTAAATCGGCAAGGATGATTTACATTTTTAAAAATTTCATTAATTAACAGAAATCCATTTTTTTAATGCAAAATACATTTTTGAAGCTCTATGCTAGAATGCTTTTAGCTCACATTGAAAATATAACATCAGTTAATAAAATTTGATAAATTGATACAAATATTTTGTTAGATCTTATATGAAATTTGATACATTAGTCTCTTGTTGAGTCCCCCAAGCAGAAAGTATGGCAGAATAGAAATCTAAATTAATAGCATATTTGTAAGCAATCTAATTTAAATTATTAGAAATTTTATTTTATTTTCAGCACACATTGTTTTTTTTCTTTATTTTGAATGTGGGATCATCTTTAGAAAATAATTTTTTTATGTGTTGGATTGTCGAAAGGTGATATGTTCATCAGATTCAGAGTGCAAAATCAATTATATTTTCCATATACGATTCTTCTTGAAAAATTTTATGTACAATGGCAAATTCAATGTTAAATTCCTATTGTATAGTTTAATAAATACAAATATTTTCATCGATAAGCATTTTTTAGATTGCAGACATAAAATTTCAGGTGACAACGATTTCAGTGTGTGTTTTTTACCTTGAAGAATATTGTGACCTTTGTTATCTATTTTGAATACAACAGCACAAAATGAATTTGCATTTCCTATACCAATTAAAAGCATTGAACTCCTTATTTTTAGTTTAATTCCATTTTGAAGTCGTAGCGTAATGTTCTCACATTGGCTTCCTTTTTTTCAAAATTTTTTTATTCTAAACTTCTTGCAAATGGCAAATAAAAAAAGTCTCTGCTAAGATAAAATAGTTAATATATTTACAAAACTAATTGTCACTTTTTTACTACTATTTATTATATTTATGTAGCTCAAAAATAATAGAGTGACTCTTGTATATAATATTTATCATTGAAGTACATTACAAAACTTATTGATTAAAAAGCACTAAGAAAAATTTCTGTCAAAGAAACAGATAAGGAAGATGTCTGTAAATGAAGAATACAAGAAAATTCATTGATTGATTTTGTTGTATTATTATCCCATAAGGAAAACAGTGAGTGTTTTAGTAGTTCATTTAAAAATGGATGTAGAATTTTCCGTCATCTTTTACGCAGGATTTGAATAAATATAAATATTTCGATCCCTAAATATTTGAATGAACACTTATCTGCTTATCTGATTAACTGGTTATCTTTCATTCACTTTTAATGGTTATTACTGGATTATGTTTGTTAACATATATTTATTTTTTATATTAAATATGATGAAATTAAGGAAAATATAAAATTATGGATACGAAATAACAATAGATATTTAAGGAAAAAAATTTACTTATTAAAAAATTCTTTTGTACCAAAAAAGTACTTGCAACTTTTCGTAATAGAATGTAAGACAATGTATTTTTTAAAGAATAAAACTTAACATGGACATTATTCTAAATTCAAGTATATTCTCTGTTATTTTGTATTTCATGAGCATTTATCACTTTTCAAAACGAAATGTGAAACAAAAATAAATATTTAAAATAAAATTCACTAAAGCAAAACTTTCTTAAGCCCTAAGAAAACAAAATATTTTGTTAAGAAATGATGTAGCAGAAGTATTACCTTGTTTTGTAGGATTTTTGAGGTTTACAAGAAATTTGTAGGAAATATTAAAATACTTTTAGAATATTATAGTTGAATGGAAAACACCAAGGATACCCCAAAAAGGATTAAAATAAAAAGTAAATTTTTTTTGCAGAAGAAATGAAAAAAAATGCACATTAGAACTCATTTCTTCAAAAAAAAATAAAAAAAAAATAAAAAAAAAAAAAAGAATTATTATAAAAAAGAATGTTTTATAGAGTATATATATTCTATGAATTGTTCACAACTATAGAAATATGCAATATTCTCTCTATCAGAGCTTTATATGATTAAATTAGATTAGTTGTAAAGCTTGCTGAAATTTCTTTGTTCCAATATTTTCTTAATAAAAGTCATATGGAATTTAGTTAGATTCGTCTCACCTAAATAATTAAATTTCATTTTAAATTAAAAAATAGCATCTAGATTACTAATATTATACTATTAGAGCAATAGTGAAATAAGGTAGGTTTACATTTCTATACACCAATTTACAAAAAAGATGGTAAATACATTTAAATTAAATTTCATATAAGAATTTTACCGAAAATTAATAAAATGGTTTACGAAATAAATTTTTTGACTTTTTCTATATTCATTTATAAAATGCTAAAAGGATTTAGCTTTTTAGAATAAGGAATATTTTTTAATAAATTAAGCTATTGGGTATAGAAATTCCGATAGAAACGACGCACATGTAACAAACGAAGTTTATTCAAGTATACTGTATTTAATGTTTTCAGAATTATCGTCTTTGGTACTTTACTAAAATATTATTCTACGTAATATTTTTATGCGAAGTCACGTGAATTAGCATTGTGTATATTGAGGAGTTAATTTTGCCTTTTAATTAAACAAATATATCTTAGAAATCAATTGTCAAATGGACAGATAACTTTAATGATTCTGGAGTTACTATTTTTTCCAGAATTATAATTCTAATATTTTCCCGTGAAATTAACGTGAATTAATATTATCTCATCACATTATATTTTGTAACATGAGAAATGTGTACCGAAAAACATGCAGTAACAACAGAATCAATTCAATTGAGTAATAGTAGATTCCACGTAAATAGAATAGTTTTGTTGTTACATCGTTTTTAAATAAATAAAAACTTATCAATAATAACGGCAACTGCAAATTACTGTTTATTCATCATCTAAACTGTAACACGCAACAAATTATTCATGTTAAATGTAGAAAATATTGTATACATCCGAATCGATTAAATATGGTTTTAAGCGAAGTTAGATAATTTTCCCCACCTGTTTTAAAATATTTAGTACGAAAACAAGATTATAAAGTATAGGAATGTGTACATTATTATGTAAATAAAAATTTAACATTATATAGTAATGCAATAATTTTTTTATGACTTCTTATGTTGCTTTATTATTGGATTGGGGCAAAACAACTGCGTAACAAAAAAGAAAGAAACTTTCTAATATATATTCAAAAAATTAATTTTATCCTAACTAGATTTAAAGGACGAAAGTTATTCCAATCGCTTTGGAATAATTTTCTTAAAATAATATTTCCATATACTGGTAAAGATTTTTTCTTCTTTTTCTTTCTTGCTTGGACTCATTCAACTCATTCAATTCTGAAAATTACAAAACTACACTTAAATTTTACTTACATAATAATGTACACAGTCTTGTTTTTAAACTAAATAATTTGAAATTTGAATCAAATGAACATATATATATATATATATATATATATATATATATATATATATATATATATATATATATATATATATATATATATATATTACGTTAGGGAGAAAGTAATCCATGTATCGATATCTCGAAATATATTGATCAAACAATTTCAGATTTATGCTCATTAAAAAAAACGTTTCACATTAAAATAATTCCTTTGCTGTTTTTTGTTTGGTTCATTCAGTTGTAAACTACAGGGTGTTAAGAGTGTGAAATTTAAAAAGGAGAAAATTAGGTAAGTTTCACATTTTATTTTGAATGCAAGGCAAGTAGTTGAAACTGCGAATGGTGGTGTTTCTGGTCCCGATACTGTAACAGCCAGTTTCTTGCAATATATATATATATATATATACCTTATATTTTACGTAAACTTCTAAATGTTCTTATCTTTAACAGTTACAAGGCTTTCAGTATTGGAAAAGGCAACATTTTTAATGAGTGTTTCCAATCAATATTTTATTTAATGTAATTTATTTACATTGAAATTTCCTGATTGCTTAAAACATAAGTTAAAAATTAGGAGAAAGAAAACAGTTTTGTTTTTAATAATTGGTTTTATTTCTTTGAATTGATTTCATAAAAAATTTTGCATTTTAACCAGTCATTTTATTTGTGAGTTCTATATGAATTACTTAAATGCACTTGATTCAATATTTTTAATTTACTTAAATTTACATTAAACTCAATATTACTTACATCTAATTTCCTATTTATTATTCGTGTCCTTCATTTTTTAATATTTTAAAAATAATAAGTTTTTGAAATAAAGTGATCATCTCAAATATAATAGCGTATTACACTTTATTATAACCCAAAATTATAACCCAATTATATCTTACTGCTTTTCATTATTTTTATCTTACTGAGTTTGACTTTTTTCAATATTATCTAAGAAAATTGCAGCTTAAATAACTTAAACAGAATATTAATTTCATGTCTTAAGAAAGTATGCATGAAGATAAGTGCAACAATTTCCCCCTATCATAAAAAATTTCAATTTTTCAGTAAGGAAATTGAAATGTTTCCAATTACGTTTTGAATTAAAAAGATTAATCTTTCCGAGAATGATAATAAAACTCACAAATTATGAAAATAAGTGATGTTTTATATCATTAATATTTAACTTCTTATATAAATGCTTGTTCATAGAGTTTTAAAAGTAATTTTTGAACTAATTTGGAGACTTTAAGAAATAAGAGATGAACGAATTTATTAAGTAATTCTGCATGCTAAATAATGTCATTAACATGAGACTTTTCAATTTTTTTGTTAGATTATGTGCTTAATTTTGTCATCAGCAGAAGATATTTATCTTGAAAAATGCATAGGTGATATTAAGCATTAGTGGAGTTTTTAAGTTATTAAATAGTAGCTGGCCCATTCACCAGCTTTCAACGCTCTTGGCTACCAGTAGAAAATGTGTGCTTAATTTTTGGGGAAAAATTGCAATGTGACACGTAAAAATATATTTATATAATTTTTTAATGATAGTTATAATTTATTATGTTCAAAAGACACCTTTGCATCACAAAATAATTTCTCAAGTTTAGACGAAAGATGAAATAAAAAAATTCCAATGGAGTGTGGAATTCGCTTGAAAATTCCTTTTTATTACGAAGTTAAAAAATATTAAAAAAATAATTTCTTTAATTAATAATTTCTTTAATTCTTAATCCAATATGCTCCCTGTCGGTGGCGTATATATATATATATATATATATATATATATATATATATATATATATATATATATATATATATATATATATATATATGTATATATATATATATATACAGTAAATTTTTTATAAAATTAATCAAAAACCAAATAGAGAATAATAGATTGAAAATACGAAATATAGTAAACAGATGGAAAATATGTTCAATAGATAGCTTAAAATTTCAAAGAATATAGAAGAAAAGGAAAATGGAAGTGAAGTACCAACATGGCCAGCTTTATTTCGTATTTTCAGTGTATTATTCTCCATTTGGTTTTTGATTAATTTTATAAAAAAATTTACTATTATTTATATTTTAGTAATTCTATTTAAACTGCTTTTGCGCTGTATGTATTACTAAACATAGGAATTTCATATCTATTCTTGTATTTTTCATTTTTATATTTCTTGTATCTTTCAATTTTTGTCTATGATATTTCTAATCATGCATATATATATATATATATATATATATATATATATATATATATATATATATATATATATATATATATATATATATATATATATATATATATATATATATATATATATATATATATATATATATATATATATATATATATATATATATATATATATATATATATATATATATATATATATATATGTGTGTGTGTGTGTGTGTCGTTTACCATGGGTCATTGAGCATAAGGTCCTGGGTTCGATACCATTCACTGTTAAACCACGGAAGATGGATGCTACGTTTTCTGCTTTTGAATGCACATCTATCGCATAATTTGCTTAGGAGTTTTTTGGGTTTTCCTTTTTATGAGTGACACGTGAATAAGTCCTACTAGTTATAAAAATTCTAAATATTGGATACATATAAAAAAGAAGTTTGCAAAACTTAAAAACAATCACCTGTGTTTATCATCATTGACCCAAAAATTATTATATTATGATCTTACTTTAATCCTTATAATTGACTAGAATCTGATTGCATATTTTTATAAAATGTTTCAAGTTGAATTACTGTAAATAATTTTATAATGAAATATTTTGTATTATATTTTAAATAAAAGTCCCAGCAGCTCTCATTAAACTGATAGAGCTCATCGGATTTAGCTGCAGGGCTCATCAAAAGTGTCAACTGTCTTTATGGAAAGACAATTTACTTTATGGATAATAAACTGCAGTATGTTGACCTTTGGTTATTAGGCTTTCTTCTATGTGGCGTCAAAATTCGACAAAAAATTTAATAAATATTGCTAATTTTATAATGATAACAAATATTGTAGTAGACAAAATCAAAGTGAGCTCAAATCGGTATTTAAGGTTTAAAATAGTTACAAATGTTGAAATCAAAATTTGTGAATGAAATAACCTATGTTTTTAGTTAGTCAGAGTCCTTCTCCTTAATATGTTTCATTTCCTTCCGTGTCAGATTTTCTGCCTGTAATGGATCCTCTTTTCTAAAAATAAAGCAGCGCACCCTCCTTTTCCTGTCTGGAGCCATTTTCTTGTTCAGTAAATGTTCTCTATTTCTGCTTGTCTGTGCTTTCTTATGCACACAAATAGGAATACACTAATAAAAAATCATTCCGTGCACATTTATTCTTCATCCAAAATACGAAAGTTTGGCGAACAAATAAATTAAATGTTTACATACCTTAGTGCACATTCTATAGAAATATAGCATATTTAATAAATAATTTTGGATTTTGTAAAATATTTCTTGAATACACTATTGAATTTTTATAAGTTATTTTTCAAAAAAATATATATAATGTTAAAAAACTATATATAACAGTTAACATTCTACTAAACTTTGGAAAATCAGTTCAAAAAATATAAAGAAACATATTAGCAAGAAGTTACATTTGATTGAATATACATATAATATTATTTAGATTTTTAATAACATTTTAGTGTTACAAAGAAAAATGTTTTTGAATAAGATTGTGTGAAATAAAAGTATTATTTCACACAATATTATTCAAAAACAACGGTTTTATTAAATTTTAAAAAATTAAAGTTTTGATTAAATTTAAAATAACAATCGTATTAAATTAATTTTTTTGTACGCTACCGAAATTTTGATATAATTTTAAATTCATTCAAGCAATTCTTTATGTATATACACTGCTGGCCATTAAAAGTGCTTCACCAAGAAGGAATGCAAATAACAGAACGATATTTATTGGACATATACATTATAGTGGTTAACAAATGATTAGATTTACAGGAAATTAGGATGTATAGATCTTGAGAAATCAGTACTCAGAGCAGCCACCCCTGGCTGCAATAATAGCATTTATCCGCCTAGGCATGGAGTCAAACAGAGATTGTATGGCATGTACGGGGATCTCAGTCCATGCACCTTCAACACTATGCCACAGTTCATCGAAAGTAGTGGATGGCGTGCCAATCGCTCGGCCACCATTTACCACACGTTCTCAATTGGTGACAGATCAGGAGAACGTGCTGGCCAGGGTAACAGTCGAACCTGTTCTGTATCAAGGAATTTCAGAACAATACGGGCAACATGCGGTCGTGCATTATCCTGTTGAAACAAAGCATTAGGGAGGCCTCGAAGATAGGGCAGAGCCACGGGCCTTAACACATTGGAAATGTAACGGTTGCTGTTCAAAGTGCCGGTAATGCGAACAAGAGGTGATCGAGACGTGTATCCAATGGCACTCCATACCATCACTCCAGCAGATGGGCCAGTAGGGCGATGTCCAATGCAAGCTGGCAATGCGCGTTCTCCACGATGCCTCCAAAAACGGATGCGGCCATTATGGTTCTGTATACAGAATCGAGATTCATCTCTAAAGATGACGTGATGCCATTCCCGCGTCCAGTTTCGTCTCTGATCACACCATTGAAGGCGCTCCTGTCTGTGACTCAGCGTCAATGGTAGCTGAAGCCATGGTCGCCTTGCAGACAATCTGTGCTGCTGCAAACGTCGTCGAACTGTTCGAGCAGAAACTTGTTGCCTTGCAAATGACTCCATTTTTCGACTCAGGGTTCGTGAGGTGGCTGTACGATCCCTTGTGACCATGCGGATAAGATGTCTGTCTTCTCTGCTGTTAGTGATGGGGGGTCGCTGAAATCCTGCATGACGTTCCGTATGATTGTCCTGAACCCATCGATTCCATATACTGTTAACAGTCATGGGGTCTCCACCGACGCGAGCAGCAATATTGCGGTACAATAAACCGCAATCCCGGTAGGCTATAATCCTTCCTCGATCAAAGTCAGACACGTGCTGATAGGCTTTTTTTTCTTCTTACACGAGACATTACAACAACTTTCTTTGCCGAAAACAACGTTGAAACGGAAAATGAGTATGAGTCAACTGCTGTCAAATCTCTGGTTTTATACACATTGTAGATGTCGCTACTGTCGTCGGCTTTGTAGGAATGCGCTGAAAATCTAATCATTTGCATATCACAGCAAGTTCTACCTGTCATGCAAATTTCACGTGAGTGGTGTGCCGCTTTCCTGGTGTAGCAATTTTAATGGCCAGAAGTGTATATATATATATATATATATATATATATATATATATATATATATATATATATATATATATATATATATATATATATATATATATATATATATATATATATATATATATATATATATATATATATATATATATATATATATATATATATATATATATATATATATATATATATATATATATATATATATATATATATATATATATATATATATATATATATATATGTATATATATATATATGTGTGTGTGTGTGTACTGCCCAATTTTGAAAATGAAACACCTAGAAAATTCTGCAAATTTCAGGGTAGATGCACTTACGAGTTATGCAAATGATGTGAAATATGCAGCTTTCCAGTGCACATAAGATAAGATATAAGGTGAGGAACAGGTAGAAGGGGCAATATTCTGCTGTCGTCGTCGTTATTATTATGAGACATGTCGTTATTGCTGCTTGGAAAATAATCGTTGATAGATTGTTTTGTTCACAAAGAACGTCAATAATTTCAGAGAATGTCCGTCAATAGTCGACTTACTCTATTCCAGCTGTTAGACAAGTTTTCGAGGGCCATCTTGATAGGACTAAGAAAAGCAGGTTGGTCGTTACTACAAATAGCAGCTTACACGTCCACAGTGCACCAGCTTCGGCGAAGATGGTTGGAACCAGAAATTGGGGAACGTTTGTGGGGTACTGGTGTAGTCAGAGTGACGTCAGCTCATGTGGATTGACGCGTTCAGCGGGGAATGGTGGAGACTCTGCAAAGCAGGTCAACCGAAATTCAGCATGTGCAAAACAACCTGAATGCTTCCATATCGAGCAGAACCATTTGCCGTCGATTGGTTTCTAGTGGCTGGCTTCCACTCATGGTGTTCGTTAAGAAGACTGTCATTGACCCTACGGCATAGACGTCAACGTCTGGAATGGTGCTGGATTAGAACGATGAGGACAATGAGTGGTACAAGATCGTCTTCTCAAGTGATACATGCTTCTGTTTCTTCAGTGATAGTCCCAGCGCATGAGTGTGGTGTTGATAGGTTTATTCCTTTATCAATTATGGAATGCGCGACAACGCGGAATCATGGTTTGGGGAGACATTACGTAAGATTCCAGGTCACCTGTAGTTCGTATTTACGGCACTATTACAGACAAATGTTACGCGGATGATGGGCTGCGGCTGGTGGCACTCCCTTACTTTCAGAGGGTGCTCAATGCCCTTTATTAGTAGGATAACGCCTGACTGTACATTATTCGCACCAGCTAACCTGCCTGGCAAGGTGTATAGCTGCTTCCTTGGTCACCGTACTCTCCAGATTTCTCCCCAATCGAATACACTTGGTATATGATTGAACGCCATTTGTAGGTCCTGCCATTGCCTCCTTCAGAAGACGCACTTTGGCAAATGATTGACAGGGAATGGAGAACCATTCTTCAGGACGTTATCCGTACTCTTATTGATTCTGTACCTAGACGGGTTGCTTCGTGTATTGCTGTACACGGTAGCCCTTTAACTTACTGACCCGAGCCTGTTCTCGCTCTACATTAAGAATATCATTTCAATATATCAATAACTTAATATTCGTTGTTCTCTCCCTGTTTCGTCGTCACTTTCTGGCAACTCCTTCGTAATGTTGTATTTTCAAAGATGAGCAGTGTATATATATATATTCTGCAGGCCATTAAAGTTACAACTGTAAAAGAATGATCTTAGAAACTTCAAAACTACATGAAAGAGAGACGAAGTTAGATTGTGCAAATGATTTGTCATTTAATGCATTTGAACAACACAAAAAAAGATACAAGACTTCTAAAGCACTGTATAAGAAAGTTATATAGCGCATTTCTCATGTGGAAATCACTCTTTAAAGACTGAGTTTTCACAAAATATCACGCTATGTCTTAGAAATGCTTAGCAATAACGAATTGGAATTCAGTGGGATCAGGAACATTGCTTGATCAGAATGTTAAATATTTTTCCGCGATAAGATACTCACGCGGATCGAAATTCAGATAGTGTCATGCGAATGAGAAACTGATGGATTGCCAAGGTTTGTACTGAATGGAATGACTAAATAACGCATGCAAATACAGACATATTGTGCCTACAACTATATCACGTACCGTTAGTATGGAAATGGGTTTATTTGCAGCATGTTTATTTGTCATTATAGTATGACAAAGTTTGATACAGACTTTTTGCTTGCACTGCGACCATTATTTCCGTTTTCCTTGACAATGATGCATAGAGACAGAGTCGACTTAAGACAAAACTGGAATGCCACTTACAAGTTTCAGTTCTAGATGCAGTATTCTTTATAACCATAAACACATGTCTAGGCGATATCGATTGATCATCTATAAGGTTATTGAATACAACCTCATCGTTAGGTATCATCATGGCGTTCCTAAATCTAATATGAAAGCATGGATAGCCACTGATTACAAGAAATTGACAGTAAGTTCCCTGTTGTGTTCTGAACTTGCTCGATTTAGAGAATATTCTAGATTTGCTCTGGACTGCATCGTTTCCAGACTTTTCACCAGATGAAGACTTTTGATGATGGGTTGCTGAAAGACTGGCTTAACACATGTTTACAGCTATTACAATTGATAAGTGTGGCATAGACTTGAAGAAGAATGGAATGAGAAGAAAGGCAAGGAGAGGAAACTCTTTCCTTCGATGTGTATAAATTCTAAAACTGCTTACAAATTCAATCATTTAGTCTTTTTACGTACATTAAATACTTTTACTTGTTTTCCTTCAGGGTGATGAAGTTTTAATGGCGAAGTGTGGAATAGTGTGTATGTATGTATGAAAGTTGTTGAAGAATATCATCATATATCTACTGATATTTTTGGATGATATAAGTAATGATAAAAAACTTTAATTTGATAATACATTGTATCGAATGAAATTTTAAATAGATTTGATTTTACCATAAATTTTTAAGTCCCTAATTAACACTAAATGTATTCAATTAAAAAAGAAACACTTTTTAAACAAATTTTTAATCTAAATTAATTAAAAGTACAAATGACTTTAAAAGTTTCATTTATCTTAACTAACTGGAAAATTTTATTTATAATAATATTTATTGTGAAACTTATATATAAATATCTAAATATTTTTTTATGAAATTTACCAACGAATAGTAGAGCAGATCTGAAAGATGTGCAAATTTGTGTTTAAGCTACCTTGTTTCAGCAAATGATGGCTGTTTAGAAAATATCATTTCTTGAATATTTTGAAACAATCATTCTAGCACATTTAAATCATTTATGGATATTTTTATTTAGTGGGTTATTTAGCGGATTTTATGATCTAATGTTTTTACATGAGTGAGATAAAGCTCCCTGCTTTCCGAAACACAGTGCAGAAAGCGGTGGATTTTAACTATTTTTTGTATTCATGCTTTGTATATTTTTCAATTTTTTTTTTCAAAATCAGCAGTTGTTATATTTAGAAATTACAGTTTGTTAATACTGTTACATGGTAAGTGAATTTAACCTCTCAGTGTTGTAATATTAATCTATTTCTATATATCTGTCCGTATATCTATTATATAAAATTATATATATATATATATAAATATGTGTAGGTATACATAAAAAGCTATAAATGTATATATTATTTGTATTTAATATAAAAATATTGTAGGGAGTTTCGTTGTACTTTCTCACTTAGTTTTCACAATCAGCTTTAAAATTTCATTATCTCCCCTGCTTTATGTTTGTGAGTTGAATTTTTATAAGTATAGCAAAGGTGCGCATTATGTCTCCACTTCTTACGTGAACATCTAAGAAAACTGTGGATGGTAGGTAACAAAAGATGGCTGTGGAGTTAATAATGCCCGTCTTTGTTGTCCTCGCAGATGCTTTATATTCATTAGTAGGTCCTAGAATGGAACGTGACACGAATATCATTTCAGGTCGGGACGGTTCACGAGAAGCATATTCAACAATTCCGGCAGTTGACGCAAGGGACTGAAGACAGCGTCGGGAGAATGTATCAGAAACAGGTCTGAGTATGAGTTATTCTCCTTCATAATTTCTCATAGACATGCTTTGTGCTTATGTCCTAACTCTTTCCTAGAATGTTATGCGGTGAAGGGAAACTCATTTTTCATCATATAGGATGCATTTATCTGTTAAGCGCTTTTTTACAAGTCCCAGTTTTGCGAAATAAAGTTGCATCAATAAAGTAGAAATTAAAATATACAGTTAAAAAATGACTTAAAAATAATTATCTCATAATTGACGAGTTATTAATAAATTTTAAAAAATTCAATTCAAAATTTCTATTAAAATTTTTTAAAAAAGGACATTATGTATAAAAGTATGAAATATATATATATATATATATATATATATATATATATATATATATATATATATATATATATATATATATATATATATATATATATATATATATATATATATATAAACAGTATAAATAAAATATACAATAAGTATAATAAAGTAAATGAAGGGAAAATGACAAAATGTATTGAAAAGCTGTTTATACATCAATAGAAATAAGTAATTAAATATAGCAATTCTTGTGAATCAGCAATATTTAAATAATATTGTTGAAGTCACTCTGATTATTGCAATTAGGAAAGCTAACAAAAAAATTTGGTAAAGGTGAGTGTTACAGACATAGGCATGCCAGTTGGTAAAAAAATGTTCACCAAGTGGAGGCATGCACTTGGTGAACATTTTTTTATCTTATGCATGTTATTAACTATCTTATGCTTGTTTATGATTAAGAATAAAGTAAAAGGCATATGATATATTTTTGAGAAATTTATAAAATAACCATTGGGATTAAATTTTGTAATTTTTAATACACGTTAAATAAGTAGAAAACAACAAAATATAAGTTAAAACAACTAAATGTATGAGTAAAATATTTATTATAATAATTTTTAATATTTATTTGAATGTATAATTTAATGTTCTACTGATTTATTTTAAGGGAAAGTATGATATCATATGTCTGAGAAGCTAATTTTTTTTAATCAAAAAAAGATGATTTTCAATGTTTCTCAATGTTTCTTAAGGGACTGTTTTTGGTTACATATTTCAAGATAAAACGCTTAAATTCTCCAAAATGTATTCATGAAATCTGTATAATTAAGAATATAATTACTGTGAAATTCTGCTTTAAGTGAACTTTAATATATTCAAACGCGTTGGTTTCCCAAGTAATTAAATGTAAGCAAGCTATAAAAGAATGTTATGTAATATTCTATATTAATCAATAACTTTAAAAAAATGAGGTTTTTTACTAATACCAACGCAGAATTTAGTACAACACAATATTATGAGACCATATCATTTAATTTCTTCCGATTTAAGAACGGCTTCCAATGTAAAAATGCTTTTTATGAATATTTTGTTTCATACTCATGATGTCAAAAATGTTCTTCTTCTTAATATTCTACATTCTTCATCTTCTAAAAAATATTCTACATCTTCACTTTGAAAAATCAATTTCTATTATATTTTATCCTCGTAAAACAACATAGTTACTATTTTCGGCAACATCTGTGATGACTTTAAAGACCTCATGCCTTAAGCTATTTACGTATAAAACTAAGCATTTGTTTTCCAAATAACGTTATCAAACCTATTTTTAGCATAGTATCGATTTTATAAGAAGATAAAAGGTTTTATTTCTCTTTTTATATAAGATTTAAATTGTTTAAAATACCCTAAATATATATAACATGTATCGGATAAATGTTCGCTGTTCCCGAAGAGAATATCTTCCATGTACTTTTTAACTGTTTACAAGGTACAAGGGTTTTAACCTTAATTTATAAATGCAATATGTGTAGAGAAATGCAATGTATTTATTATATTCAAGTTATTTATAATTCACAGAAAATCGATAATTTATACTTTCAAAATAAATTGACATTTAACTTTGGAGTCTTAGTAAAAATAAAATAGCGAAATACGTTTTTATTAAGTTATATTAAAAGGATATTAATTTTTATCATTTGTTGAAATTAATATTATTAAAAGAATTTCACGATGATAAGTGCTTTTAGAAATTGATTCATCGCTTATAGAGTAGAAAGTGATTATTAGAAATTGATTCATCTCTTATATCCCATTCCCTGTTATATATTTAATTTAATATTTAAATATAACGAAAGCTACTAAGGAAAATTGATAAAAATTATAAGGATGTAGAAAAGTTAGATTGATCTCGTCATTATGATCACATCATTTGTCAACGCAAATATGTTTATTAGAACAAACCTTAAGAGCTTTCTCAACAACCCCACCATTCCTACTTTGAAGAATCAAAAAGAACAGACTGCCTTTCTGTCTTCTGTTTTTTTTTTATCTCGTTTCACTGCCTCCTCAGCGCCATCTCGAGGTCGTCGGAGACTTACAGCACAGTAGACCTTGACCCCACGGGGCTGTAGTGCCACTGAGTTTTAGATTTAGTACATTGATTCTTCTGCAAAATCAATGATATAAAAGATAAATTAAGTTAAAATATTTTATTTTTATTAAAAAATTTATGCCATAGAAGAACGTAAGATAAAATCCAGAATTGAGAAAAATATTTAGCTGAAATTTTACGAATAATTTGATTCTTATATGTCTCTATTTAACTTTTGTTGATATAGTCAGCCTTGATTTCATTGTTTTAGTTATTAATGGCTATGTACTATTTAATAATTACCCATGCACTATCTAATAATTATTAATGTTTTATTTTACCTAATGTTCGCACAAATGGTTCTTAAAGGATTCTTCAGCCAAATTAGCGAAAAGAGATTTTTAAATTTTTTCGATTCTTTTTTAATAAATAGTCAAAGGAAAATGGACAACTTATCTGCTCTTAATATGACAAATATGTGAAATTTGAGATTTTTTAAGAGTGCAGTTAGAATTTAGTTTATGCCATCTTAATTTAAAATATGACAGAGGAAGATGTCATAAAATGTGTATATATGATTTATAAATTTAGTGCAAACTGTTTAGTTTAAGGTTATTGAAAAATTGCTCTTTAAAATTCAAAGATAAAAAAGTGTAAATTGTAGCCTGTCATATTTGTTTCTGAGATTTTGAGAGCAGACCATAGGAAACTGTTCGCAATTATTATTTCTTTAAAAATTAGCAAATGGGAAAACAGGTAAAATAAAAATAAAAAAAGAATATTTGTTCACGAAATCCATCGGAATATTTTATTTTCACTTTTATTTTCAAAATTTTATTGCTGAATATTTAGAAAAAATTTATTTTACTTTTTTACCGGGTTTAAAATCTTCTAATGATCAGTTAATAGAAGAATAAATTTGTTTGAGAGAAATGTTTAAGCGTTTCTGATTTCTAAGACACTAAAGAGCGCATCTTCGATCCAATCCCATTAAAAAAGGTTTTTTCTGAGAATTAGAAAAGGACACTTCTGATTTTGTCAACGGAGACTGATTTCCGTTCACATATTAGAGATCTTGAGTTCAAGAAGGTAATAATGGTTTAAATCAAATCTAAGAAAAAAGGAAGGATTTTTGAAGTGCTAAAGGCAACTAAATCAAGTACAGCTTTTAATGTTTGTGGTGTTGTTGTTACTAATGACACTTGGATAAGCCAAGCTCGCTATGCCTTGGCTATACGAATTTAAGTCAATTAGGAGCGTCTTTCGCTTAATCAGAGCACCATGAAGGTGAAAGTACGACTTTTGATCTTCAAATCCTCCGATAGATGGCAGCACCAGAGCATGTACTCCCTCAATTTTGGCATTGATCTGAAGGGGGAATTCATTCTGTTTGTGGTATTTCATTCTACTTGTAAAATATGGTAATATATCATACAGAAATATGTATTTTTTAAAATTTTACTTAACAAGACCAAGCAACAATTTCTAAATTTTGTGAATTTGTCTCAAACCATCAAATTAATTAGTCCCATTTTAATTTGATTTTTTATCAAAAAGATATTTTTGTTGAAAGTCATATGATTCATAATATCCTTCACTTTGGCTCGCTTTTGAGTGCACAAATTTATGAATTAGATCAGAAAGATATTACTGAAGCTTTAGTTATTGCTAGTCTTATCATAAGAGGAAATCAAGTAAAATTAACCATTAGATTTTTAATTTATACATATTTTGTAATTTTTATGTTCGGATTTGAGGCCAAAGATAATCTTATTTTTGGAATATTAGAAGTAAATTTTGGAATATTAGAATATTAGAAGAAAAAGCGTTTTGAAGGAATATATAGGTTTTAGTTTGAATAATTTCTGTAAAAAAGTGACTGTATGAGTACGGAGTAGGCAAATCAAAATAATATTTAATAATAGAATATGTATTAGAACTATCAAAAACAAGTTGAAAGAAAAATAAGTGATTTATTTATTTACAATTTATTAAAGCAAAGAATGGAATTCATATGGGTTTGTATTTTTAAAGCATTTATTTTGTCATTAATATTCAATGCCTGTATTACAAAATAAACTATGCAAACAGATTTGAACACATATATGATAACAAACTGTGTATACATAAAGACAAAATATTACATCAATTATTTAAACTAATTAAATAAAACATGTGTTTATTTAAGAGAAACATTGTACTGTTTTTATCCAACTAAGACAGATATATAATTATGAAAATATATTTTCCTTCACAACTTAAAATTTCGCTTATATGCATGATTAAACAACAAATTCATGAATTTTTAACCTGAAAACTTTAATACAAAACTGAATAAAGAAAATTAGGAATATGAAATATAAGAATAAATTAGTTTTTCCTCGTAATGTGTGTGTGTATTTATTTTGCTTCAGCGAAACATATTATTTTATGTAATTGCTTTTCCCTTTTACAAATGTCATTGAAATTCTGCTGTTATTTTATAAACTATACTTCATATTACATACTTGTCTAGTTAAATAACTAATTTACTTTTAGGTTGACAGTAAGTTTTCTGTTTTGAGAAAGTACTTATCTGGTCTACCACTTGGTAGGATATTATTAAAATATAAATATGCGAATACGCCTTTTAAAGAATTTGTTGATGTAAGTCGCTTTATATATTTTATATAATATGTTTTACTCTAATTAATAAAAATTTGCATTTATGAATTGTTATAGATAAGTAACTGATTTATTGTTATAAACTTAAAGTGCAATTCTGTGTTATTTCTATGTAAACGTATGTATATCAATCTCTTAGAAGTATTAAAACATACTAAGCTTAATTAATTAATTTTGAACTCATTATTTTCCAGTAAAATGTTTTTATGAAGCATAGCATTTTTATGTTTCCTGTCAGAAGATATTTTGCTTCTTTACTCCCCTACTTATTATTACTCTTTTCGTGCTCATTTATTAGATCTTTGGACTGTATATTAGTTGGATATGGGTATTTAAAGCCTTTAATATTATCAAGTGCAAAATCAAATTGATGTGTATTTAGAATAATGTCAAAATCAGCAAATAGAAATCAAATAATACATAATAAACTCAAGGCTGATTAACATTCTCAGAATGGAATCAAAATCCTAAAACGTAATGCCAAAATGAGGTTTAAATATTATAAACGCTAATAAAAGGGATTATTTCCTTAATAATTTGACAAATTTAATGAATTGCTTTAAACTACTATACCTACTACAATCCCCTTTGCTATAAATTTTAAAGCTGTATATTTCTTATCATGTGATAGAAAACTCAAATATTATGGTTGAAGTTGCATCAAAATTAATTAAATAATTTTTCTGTATCTACTTTTTACCTGTTAAAATGACAAGTTTTTAGACTGCTATATGACATAGGATAAGAGATGAATTCTATAGAATAACGAATTAGGTCTACTCATTTGTTACATTCAAAGGAGACATGAGAATTTTTTCAAAAATTAAAACTGTGGAAAGTAATTCAAAATAATTATTTTTTGTTTTAAAATAGAAGTAGTTAAATAATGCTAAATATAAATCATTATGACAAGGAGTTACAGTGCCGCCCACCCTGTCTAGTGGTCAGCGTGCCTGATTGTGGATAGGAAGATCCTGATTTCAAATCCCGATCATGGCATGAATGTACTTTCTCTATCTCTCCTGTCTTTGTCCTTTTCTTGTATGAATGGTTTGTGAATGTTTGCCTACCCTATAAACGGGTACTTGAGGCATTTTGTACTGAGGAAGTTGGACTTTCCACCAAACTACGGTTCAGCTGGAAAATTGGAGAACCGCAGCCTGTATTGCCAGCCTAGCAAGCACAAGACAACAACAGCAAGGAGTTACAGTAATCAACTTACAAATTACTTCAAAATATGAATCACACATGTGCACTATAATTGGTCATCAAATAAGGTATAATGTTTTTCATGATAAGGCTTGTAATCGAAATTTTTACATGACTCTAATTTTATATACCTTCCATTCTGTTCGATAACTTTAAAAAAGCTGGGAAACTGCGTAGAGAGATTTTTCACACCACCAAAAATATTTCCTCCAATTTTCTAAGCAAATTTGAGAGAAAATTCTAAAAAAGTCTAAGCATTGCTTAAAATGTTTCTAATGATTCCACTAATTTTAGAAATCAAGGTATTGCGATTTAATTGAAGTCTACAGGAATTTTAAGGCTACATGGGGTTTTTTCTTATTAATTTTAATTGTATGAAAAGAAGTATAATGTATTTATCATAACAGTTTAAGATAAATTTTTAACATAACTTAAATATTTGCACATAAGTAAGAAATCTGTGATAAATTTTTTTCTCCAAAAGAGAAAGGAATTTTTGAATGAATAAATCATGAAGAAAGAATTTCTTCATGATAATGAAACATTTATGTAATATAGTCTGGTTAATGTCGAAATAAATGAGATATAGTAGGAATCCTCACAGAAAAAATATTTATACATTAATAAAAAGAAATGAGATGAACTATGAACATGAGAAACCGAAAATAGCATCTGAGTAGAAAATAATACCGATATGACGTTTAAAGTTTTTACTTGTTATAAGATTTATATTCTCAAAAATTGCTTTAACTAAGTGGTATTTTGATTTTAAATCAGAAAAATGATAAAATTTAAATTGCAATAATTCAGAAATTTCTCTGATCTTAATTATATACAATTATTTTTGTGACATGCACTTAAATATAGAAAGAAAATATAAATTTACTAATATTATTATTAACATTTATTTAAACAACAATTAAATCAAGGCTGACTTTAAAAAATTTGATAAGAAATACAACTATTTTCATGAATTTAGAAATTTCGATATATATATATTCACAATGCTTTGTTAATAATCTTGCAAGATTGATTTGTGCGTCTATTCATAATTGATTTCTCTTTTATTGTATAGGTACCGAACATTGCTGATGACAATATAGACTTAGTACATTTCTTGGAGAGGCCATTAAAGGTAAATGTGTAGAGCATAATACAATTTACGATTGATGAATGATGTTTTCATTTTAATAAGAGCCATTTTGTAAACTATTGCTTAAAATAATTAGTGGATGTTGTTCTGAATGTAAATTTAGGACCAAAGAAAAGTTGGATGATACAAATAATGAATAATTGTAAGGTGTGGGAATATATAATATCATTCATAAAACAATTAAAAATAAGCTTTTGTTCATGGAATTTATTGATTAATAAAAAGCATGTTGTTACACCACACACAAATTTGTAAAGATTACCTAAAATCAATCAAATTACAATCAAATTACCTAAAATCAATCAAATTACCTAAAATCTCAGATCTCTCTGAGATATTTTAAGACAAATACAAATTTGTCTTAAAATATCCCAGAGAGATCTGAAATATTCAGATTAATGGCAAAAATTGCGCAAATAGTGAATATTTTACGTTAAAAATGGCATTTTTAATAATTTGGAGATGACATTATTATGGCGAGATTCTTAGCGACCGTTTGACGAAAACCAGATATTTCTCGAAAATTTCATCCTGGAAGCTCCTGGACCAATATAAAGCGGTAAAATTCCAAAAACCTTAGCGAAACTCTTAGATTTTTATGCCAAGTCTGGTATAGATACCACGACTCTGGCATAGAAGTCAGTTAGCATTTTTCTTTTGTATTTTATAGTTGCAGTTATTTTCCAAATAAATTTATTTATTTTAAATTATTTAAGGTAGTTTTGAAACTATGATTTTGCACTAAGTCTTGCTCATGTCTCAAGCCATGCCTTTGCTTAAGCTGAACGGCGAATCATCCCCATGGGACTCGTCTTCATGCACCATAGTTAAATATATAGCAAAAATTATTAAGTAAATTTCAAACTTACCATGTAAATAAAATTATTTAAGATCGGAGGTAAGGCATGGGCAGCGTCAGCCTATGTAAGTTGTTAAGTTATATGAAGAAGAGTTAGAGTAAAGATGTTAGTGAATGAAGACTATCAGTCTTGAAGGCTTGTCTAGCGCATAGAAGCTGTTATGTGCCTCAGGTATTAGACACTTCTATGTTTAGAAGCAGTTGTTTTAGCAGCTGAACTGGAGCTGTGTAATTGTGACTTCCATAGCTGGAATTTGTTGTATCCTGTAGAAATTACAACCATTAAAAGTCTTGTGAGATTTTTAAGTGATTGTTTTATCGATACTGAATGAACACGAATCCCAAAGTGCCGTACTATTTGCCGCTTTTATCACTAAGAAAACCATATGATTCCTCAAAAGCAAATGAGTCTCGATATCGAATACAGCATTCCAAATGTTTCGTTCTCCTCAAATGCTAATCTGTCAGCTTTGAGTCAAGTTTTACATTAAAGCAGTACTCGCCGGTGAACAGAAGCTCACTTCATTCATCTGGTTTCTATCTGACACATTCTTCTGCCCATGCTCGGGAGACAATGTGGAATCCTGTTGCAAACAAAGTATAGTCACTGGTATGTAAGCATGAATACTGACACAACGGTGACAACATCAAATATTCTGAGTCGTAGGGCACATACCAATAAATTTTTAAAGGCTATTTTACAACAGGGAAAGATTGGAAGTGTGCTTTTTTACTTTGAAAGTTTAAATAATCCTGCATAAATACACAAATATTGCGCAATTCTCGTTCACTCCTGATGATTAATCCACTCATTATCAGAATATAGAAGAATGTTGGACTCGTCCATGAAAACGGTTTGTTTTACATACTGATCTGAAATTCTTTTCCACCTGATTTTTAAGGTCTGCTTAGTACTCTGCTATGAATGAAACACAAAGTAGTTGGTCTACAACCATACAAGTTCACCAGGTAGACTATCATTCCAGTAGTATAAGTCGAAACATGTATATTTGTATTATTTTTTGTTACTGAATTCTTCCAAACTTGTCTTAATTTTCTAATACCACTTTTTAAATAATAATTTTATAGACTAGAAACGATGCTATGGGATTCCTATGGCATCATTTCTATTATATTAAATCATGCTTGTTCCACTTATAAGCAACTAACGGCCGTTTAACATTTATTGAAACATTATAGTCATTGTTGCGAATTATTGTTTAATGAATATAACTCTTTCTGATTTCTCTATGGAATGAAAGTAACAAGAAATTTTCAGTTTTTTATTAAAACTTAGTGAAAAACCACTGTATTTCAGAGATGAACACAGCACTTTTTCACAGACAAAATTCTCACAATACTAATATTAGAAATTATGTAATTCTCTCTTTTCCTTTAGGTTTAAAAATGAAAACTGTGAAATTTCATCACATGTAAAAACGTAATTGATTTTCATTTCATACCGACTTTCTAATGTTACCTAATTATTTTCAGCACACACACACAAATTGTAATTTCCATAATAACAAATGATTGACTGTATTTTCTTCAATAGTATATTTCAGAGATGAACACAGCTATTTCATTTCTATTATCCTGCACGGCAGTGGGGCACAAGGACTATGTATGCTTGGAAAGCGTTCTTTCAAGTATGTCATCATGAAATTATATTTTAGACGTAAAAATATAGTAACAAATGTGTTGAAAGCAGAAATTTTTATTTATTTCTCTAAAAAGCATTTATTTTAAATATACTTGAAATTGAAAAATAGAATTATAGCTTGAAATCATTTGACATCAGTAAAATAAATAAATAATTTTACTTAGATATTACTTCTTTATATACAGCAGTTTTAATATTATATACTTACACACAGACAAATAAAAAATAATTTTGAGTCAATAAAACTACCTCTCCAAAATCTCTGCTTGAGCACTTTATTTGAGTTAAAGAAACTTGAGTTAGGGAAACAATATTTTTAACTGTAGAAAGGAAAACTACAATTCAGTATTTGAGACTGGGGTTTTAAATTGCTTGTTTTCTTCTTTAAAAAGTCAATATTAATTATTTCGTTGAGAATCTTTGAAGGCTGAATACTTAATGCATTTTGAATTTGGTCTTTTATAAATGCCTTATCTAAGTCTTTGATCTATTATAAATGAAATTTGTTCTATATGATCCGCAAAGCTTTGTTGAATAAAAATTGATTTAATTTTATCGATTTAATGCTTGAAGGTTATAAATAAGATAGTTTTTCATGGTATATTAAAACTTATTTCTAATTAAGATTTATTCCTATCAAGTTTTAGATTAAATTAAGAAAAAAATTTACTAGCGTGAAAAAAGAAAAAAAATTAAATTATTTTTTTACGTACAGGTATTTAACGTTTTTAAACTTATTTTTTAGAAGTTCATTGTCTTGTTAATCACGGCATTATAAATTGAATTCGATGATATAAAAAAATCATGCATTTAAAGTTAACAAAGTTTATCATGTATTTTCTGTACAGTATATGAAAAATTATTACTCTTTAAAAAATTGCTTACAATTAATTTAGCAAAATCATAAGAAAGATAGGGTAATTAATGGTTTAATTTTTTATTAAAAAGTCTTGTTTCTACATAAATATAACTTTGAGTAAATAATCTAATTATGATATTACTGAGAGAAAACTATTTCTCAAAATTAATTAAAGAAAACCAATTTCATCTTCTCCGCATTTTTATATAATTTTATCATTTTAAATGCAATAAAAATTAACTATAATAATTTTATAGTTTTGAAAAGATGGAAGAAAGTTTTTGAAAACATCAGGGAATATAAGATCGTAATTGAAAATTCTTTTCAGACAACTTACTTTCCCAAGTATGAATTATGAAAAGTGTGAAATTGCTTTCATTAGATTTTAAACCGCTATAAGTTATTCAAATGCACACACAAAAATTTCTATAAGGTATTATATTTTCGAAGTACTTTCGTCATAATATTTAAAAATGCTGTTACTAGCTTAATTTAGAAAAATAATACTTTTATAAAATAAGAATAATCTGCCCTTTACACATTTTGTCATAAGATATTTATCAACATCGTTTTGGAAAAAATGCATGTATTAAAATTAAAAAATAATAAAGAAAAGCTTTATTAATAGCCTACACTTTTCAATAAAAATTTAAAAAATTAGGTTTTTGTGAAATAAAAATAATATTATAAACTACATATTAGAACGAGTATATTTATCTTCAAAGCACATTGGTGAAATTCAGGAAAAATATTTATTTCTTAAAATATCACACACACACACATATACATGTGTTGCACACGCACATTTACACACACATATATACATCTTACTTTCTAATAAATATTTAATTATTAATTAATAAGTTGTGAGATGAAGATGCATTGAAAAAATGAGCTTCATTAAAATATATAAAAAAATATGGTTAAAATTATTTTTCATCGATATTACTTGTGTGTGATTAGTTAAGAAAATACATAATAATTAGCAACTACAGTGATTAGTATTTTTTTTATTCAATTTATTTTAAAACCCAGAAAAAGACTTATATGTTGTTATGTATTTCCCTCAAAGCAATTGGTATTAAAAATCGTTTTCGTGTGTGTCATCAACTCCTAAATACTTATGAGGTGGTTTCCAAGAATGGATTTCCATCGGAATGCGATTATACAATCTAGTACCTTATTAGTAGGATTATAAAAGAGTTCAGAATTAGCCAAAAAGGTACAATTCCTAAGTGATTTAATTAAAATATGCATAATACGTGTGTGATTTAAATGTAGAAAATATGTTTTATGCAAATAAAATTCTTCTGATTGAGATTTTACGAGTTCTGTAATATTCATAGCAAATATGAGAATATTTTGTGTTATTCTTTTATAATTAATCACAGGTCTTTGAAAACTACGCATTATATTCTATGTGAATTATAAATTTAAAATATTTGCAATAACTATTTGAGTGACTAACTTATTGAATTTAAATTGTAGATTGTACTCAAATGTTAGAGTTTTCATTCATCATTTTCTTTAAATTTATAATATAAATCTGAATATATTATTTAATTTCTGTTCTATTTGATTATTTTTTTCGTTTAGTACAAACATATGCCTAAGGATGTAAAAGCTGACATTTCATTTTCTATCAAATTATAATGTCAATTCTTTCCTTTCAATAAACTCAATGATCTCAAAACAATCATTAGGCTTGTTTATATAATGTGAGCCGTAGTTTATGAAATAAGTCTAATGATATTTGAAAGAAAGTTTTGGAAGTTCTGATAATTCTGAAACAAGATTCTCGAAAATTGCATCAGACAGTATGATTCAAAGAGAATTTTTCCATTTTTTAAATTTTATCCAAGCACACATAAAGTGACTCAAAAAAGTATTGTATTTGAGCATAGATGTATCATTTCTCATGATGATTTATGAAATAATCTCATTTATGCTTTTATATTTCTCATTATTTATTCTCATTTAATTCATAAAATAGAAAATAATTACATTTTTGTTAATCTATGAGAGATTTAAAAATAGCCAAATTTTAGAAACACTCGGGGTATACTTAAGTCCATTAATTTAATATTAAAGACCATTTGGGATGATATTAAGTCACTTAGAGGTTTTTTTCATCTAACTGCAAGTAATGCATATAATGGAAACAAGGCTCCCCGCAATCCAATTATAAAAAAGTATTTTTTTTAAAGCAATTTTCCAATAATTCTTAAACCGATGAGGGATATTATTTTTCTGCTGTTTGTGCATGCGCTGATGCTGGAATAGTATGCGATTATTTGTAGGGTTTCTTCCTTTGAGTCACGCAAGTATTCAGTCTCTATGTATAAAATATCACCATGAAAACTTTTGATTTCTGTAAAAACTTTTTGATTTTCTCTATAGAAATTTTTCAGAAAGATATCCACGTGGAATAATCAAATGATTTACAGAAAATTGGCTGTTTAATTTGTAACATCGCAACAATGTAAGAGTTCCTAGCATTATTACACCATCCAGACATAATGTTTAGTATCATTATAACAACATAACAGGATAAACCTACAAAATCAATTTAAGAAAACGTTAAAACTTTGAGATGGGAATTAGGAAATCAAAACTATGCTTGAAGACATGAAATATAAGAAGTGTGTTCTAACTAAAAAACAATTTATATTAAAAGAAAAATGTCTCGTTCACACAAATGTGCTTATAAACAAAATTAAAGTTCAACAAATCCTTATTTCGTTTTATTTCAGATAAAAAAATTATCAGTATTCTAATAAAAACATATATATTCCGAGAATTTCTGATGGCTATGTTCTTATATGAAGTATGACGAATAATATAACCCTAATTTGTATTGAAAAAATATGATTTTAAGGATTTGCTCTTCGTCAACGAATATTGGATTAAATGCACTTTAGCTTTGGAAAATAACAGGGATAGACAACGTAAACAATGGAATTTCCTGAATATACCAGAAGGAATTTGCGCCACCTAAAAATGCCATGTTTAAAAACGAATGGCGTGCAAACTGTATGATGAAATTGTATTTTATATATTGTCCACTAATTATTTGATTTGTACACAACACTGCTTAAGCAGTAAGTGTAATATTGTTTGAAGATCAAAATATCCATAATGAACAGATTTTTGCAAATTACTAGAGATTATGGCCGTAATGAAGAAGGAAGAATATTGATCTATAAAATATTTTCTGTACTTTATCAAAGATATAATTGCTTCTAATAGTTTTATCTTTACGCACTATGAATATGGAAAGTTGATTCGATCAGAATCCATAACTTAAAGTAAATTCTGAATAATTTCCAATCTCTATGACCAAAATAGGAATGAGCCAAAATAATATCATTCAGCTACCGACTTGGTTGCTATTAATGGAGCTTCTTTAAATATTTTTTGCTTAGGAATTAAGGAGTAAATTCAAAAAAATATTAGGTTTATTTATTAATAATATATAGTATATATAATATTATAACTAATAAAATGTCAAAAATGTATTTATCCCTAAATACAGCACACAATCGATTGAATGATATGATTAAAATATTACTTAACTATTGTTAAGTAGATTATTACTAAAACACATAATTGATATTATTTAATAATTATTATTAATATTCAGTTTACAATTGCAGTATTTATTCCGGCATTAGAAAATATCTGTCATTAGAAAAATTTTGATTAAAATTCAATACACAAAACAGATATTATTTTACAAATTTTAAATACATTGCTAACTAAAGAATATTTTCGTAAATGTATTCCCTATAAATGATATCTTTTAATTTTATTCTATAGAAAACTCGTTTTATTCTCTTTTCAGTTTTTCAAGCATTTGAAAAAGAAATGAATGAAATGGTGGATAAGATGCCACCTTATGATGATATGGACAACATCGATACTGCTTTTGATGGCGACGAGCCTTATAAAAATCTAGAAAACCTTCAAGAGAAAACACTTTTTACTAAAGGACCAAGGGTAGGGGGATTTGATAGAAATCCACTTTTTTTAGGAATTAACAAATAGTTTTTCTGCACAAAGTTTTTGAGCCCAGGAAATAAAACTCAATATTTAAAACAATGTTTTTAAATATTTAGAAGTGTTTATTTTCGTTAGAATAAAAATATGTGCGTGTGAAAGAAATTAAATTGATGTCTTCAATGTAACATCTTCAGATAGAGATAAAAATAGAATAAAATTATTCATGCTACTAAGAGAATGAATGATGATTTTCATACAACAGTGTTTTTAAATTGACAATGTTTTCAATTTAAGCTAAAATAGGTAAACGAGTTCTTCAAAATGTAAGTCTTGAATTACTTATTTCCAATTAAATGCTAATTAAAAATGAATATATGTTTCTAACAACTTGTTTTTAAATGCAAAAGCTGTAATTATTTTCATAAATTCTGTGTTTTAAAAACTTGTAATTATATATATATATATATATATATATATATATATATATATATATATATATATATATATATATATATATATATATATATATATATATATATATATATATATATATATATATATATATATATATATATATATATATATAGAAAAGTATGCATACTTTTCTCCTTTACTTGATTGCTATAATACTCTTCAATAAAAACATTATGATTACTAAATATTTAAGTAATTTATAATTCAAGACCAATTGTTGTTTGTTATAATTTTATACAAATGTATGTCATTACAAATTATCTATAATCACAATCTAGAAAAATATTTGTAATATTTATCTTATGGAACAAAATTACAATAATACAAATTTTTTATTTTTGCAATTGCAGATTTATTTATTCTTTATTTCCTTTTCTATTATTTGAAAGCTGTTACAAAAAGTGACAAAAGTAATTAAGTTGTAATTATAGACTAACGTATGCAATGAATGAAAATTTGTAACGATTCTACAATTGTTTTAAATAGTCAAATCAGTAAATATTAAAAACCTACTTATAATATGTGTTATTGAGATAATAATCTAGGTATGAATAAATAACAAATAGCAACAAAAAAATATAACATATGTTCAAAAGGCTTAAGATCATCATGATTATTTTAAATAATTCACTTTCTGAATGTTTTTCAAGCTTATTGGGCTCTTTTAGAGAGTAAATTTGAATGTTTTATTAATATATTTTTAAATATAACTCGATGAATTATATATAAAGAATGAATGATTTAAAAAACAGATTCTTGATCTGACTTATTTTTTGAAATGATTGATAGATAAGTTTGAATAGAAAATCTAGCGTTCTCCAAATGTATAATCAATATATTTTTTAAATTGTAAAAAAATAAAGGTATAACATTTTAGTGAAAGATAAAAATCCATATCAACAAAAATTTTAGATATAGGATAAACTGAAAAGAAATCCAATAAGTAAATTATCTAACAAGATTAGATGTTTGAAAGAAAATCATACGTTACATCATGAATCGGGTTATTTCTTTCAGTGTGTTAGATAATACAGATGCAAACTTTAACTATTTTTTTTGACATAATATTGAGTGATAAGAATTCGGAAAAAAAGCCACAGCTTGAATTGAGAGAAATTCATGCAAATATATGTTTTTTTTATGTATCGCAGTCGACTTATTCAGATGAATAGTAGTAACAAAATAGGGTGATTTTCCAGCAGAAAAAAATCGATTCTCAAAGAGTAACATGATGGTAGACTGTCTGGAAACGGTTTTGTTTTTCTCGCAATTTATTTGAGTAACTTAATTAACTTACAGGTACAATAACCTTGTCAGTTTTCCCATAAGTTACAGAATCATATTTAACAGAACGCGAATTACAAGACAAAACTATAATAAGTAAAAGCAGCTTATGTGTTTTCAGAAAAAAAACATACTAATATTTTACTGTCACCAACAATAATTTCACAAATCAAACAAGATATTTATGATATGATTGGACAAAACTTATTCTAACAAAGTTATGTGTATAATTTCCCGTATTTAATTTTTTAAAACAATGATTCTGAAAAAGCAAATTCCCTGAATTAAAAATGAATGGTAAAGAAAATTTTTTCCTCTCTGTCAAGCTTTATTAATGACAAAAATTATATTTTTATTGATAATTAAAGAATATTAGATTCAATGAAATACAAAAACGGTTTAATATTTATTTGACAGCAATTTTTGTTTATTATATACTACTCATAGTAAGACGTTTTTATTTTCATTATAAACTTTTTACTCAATGAAAAGCATTGAATTTAACTTTAATGTTTTATCTAATGGGTTTTTTCGTGTTTATAAAGGATCTTAAAACTTACACGCTTTAACCATTTTCATGAAAAAAAAATGTAACACTAATCGAAATAAATTTATTTCACAGGATTTTTCCCTCATTCATCCTGGAAGATATTGGTTATTTACAGGACAACTTTCAAAAGTTGAAGGGCAACACTACATACAGGTATTTAACTGATTCAACTTAGAATTAATTTTTGTAAGAAATGATTTCTCCCAACAAACATTAAATTTAACATCAAACTTGGTATTTTCATTTCAACGAGTTTTAAAATCTTCTGATGTGAAATGAAAGTATAAATCCAAGAGTTGTATCTCATAGAAATATATTACTTGTATGATCATGTTTAAAGAATAAAACTATTGAATATTTATATTATACAAGTAATATGCCTCCGTAGTTATCTAAGAAAACTTTAGTAAGATTCTATTTATTGATACAAGGATTTTCAACTGTGTTGAAAGACGATTGTGAAGATCAAGTAATCACTTCATAGAACAAAACATGAAAGAAATTTTAGCACTGCATGTGCAGTGGAAATGAAATGATTATAATAAGATATTGTGTTGATTCAGTTAACAAAACAAATATTGGGGTTGAACATTTGAAAATGTTTCAGTTAGTGAAGTATTTTCTAACGTCACCGTTGACTCTAACACTCTCACCAAAGGAACAGGTAATAGGAGGATATTTTGAACTAATTTTCTTTGACGACTGGTTTTTAAAAATGCAATATTTTTTGAGTCAGCATCAATGATTAATTTACATTCTAAATTTAAAAAAATCCAGAATTGTATTGACATCTTGATTCGAAATTCAAAGATAAACGATAAGATACAATTGAATATATAAGTTAAGTCTTATGCTACAAAACCATCAGATTTGCTTAAAATTGTGCATACATGCAAACACAGCGATGCAGGCAAGTCTTGCGCTCTACCTTAAGGCTAAGAGTTTTGGAATATTCTGCCATCACCAGATGCCTTGTAATTATGGACCACGCTCAGGTAATGAGGTCACATCGGAGCTGGCACCCTTTTCTCCACTTTTCGCCACACTAGCGGAATTACTTTGGGCTTCACATATTAAAGTAGACATGTCCTCAACCAACGGAGTTCCAGCACCCAGTGAGGAAGAATACGGTTACCCTCCCAATCATTTTTCGAGGCAAATGATGTTTATCTTTGCTGATCTTAACGGGAAGCGTTGTGAAGCTATTGAGCCACTGGAGCTCTAATTTACTTAAAATGTACAATGAAACAATATTTAAATGATTTTCTTGGTATAGTTATAATTTGAATTCCTGTTCCGTTAGATTGATTAACCATTTAGTTTGAATTCCAATTGTTTTCTACAGTTCGGCGACATGTCAAGCTTATTTCAGTAACTAAAATTTAAATCTTCTCTCAAACGTAAGTTTGAATTGCCAGTAAAGAACTTCTTGGAGATAACGCCCATCTTTACATAACTCGTAGAGATCAATTTGACTTTAATATTTCTCTTGACTTTTAACCCTAATCAATCTTTCAGTGAATTTATTCCCTAGTGATATTGGGTGAAGAGTTACATCTATTTTCTGAGACTACAGCAGTTGGCTTATCTGTGGCTCAGACATCCTATTGAAAAAACAAAATTGAAAGGAATCAAATATGAACTCATGTAGTAGATTTCAAATTTAATTATTTCATCATAGATTTTTCTTCTGATTGATGATTGAAATCCTACTCACACTTATTTACACTGCATATTTTATTTTTTCTAATCATCCTGCAGCTAGTGTACTTAATAATCCATTAATATTTTTTTCATTTTCAATGCCAGGGCAAATACAAGGAATAACACAAATAAAACACATGAAAAAACACAATATAGACATGAGACGAAAGCAGGACAGGTGGATACAGTACTTAAACGTAAACGAGATGACCGGAGTCATTGCCCTAAAAGTTCCTTTCTTGCCAATAAAGAGATGATTTAGAGCTGCCATGAAGTGCAGCACAGTGGTGGAGGTGGGTCCCATTCATGGGTTTTGGCAAGTTACAAAGCGGACTGTCGGGCGAATTTAAGATGCCAATGCGACGCAAGTGTTCAGTCAGATTGTCGTGACCCGTCAGGAATGTACATTAATATAAACATTACAAATTTATTTGAAATGAATTGGATTAATTATGTCACATATGGATCATTTAAAAAATAATCCATATGTGACTGTGAAAATTATTTTAAATAAGAACTAAATTGACCTAAATTTTTAGCAAACAGCAAACTTTTTAGGTAAGTAAATAACATCATCACGCGCGTTTTCTAACATATTAATGCAAATTCATAACTTATACATAAAAAATGAAATTATGTGACATATAAAAACGATACATAAAATATGGAAGAAATTTTAAATTTGTTGAAAAAGCGTTTCTACGAAAGTCTTACAAGTAAACATGTTTTCGTACTTAGTTTCTCCTCAAACGTACTATATAAAACTATTTGTATGTTCATTCTTTTATAATATAAGTGTTTTCAGTGTTTCTGGAACCATTCGCTACATTTTCATTTGAAATTCTGAGACTATAAATTCCTTTTCGGAAAAATATTTGATTACTCTTTTATTGTCATACGAAAAAAAATACAAACGAAAACACTTTCTTATGGAATTTTTAAAAATTTTATTCAAATAAATAAATAAATAAAAACTGATGAAAGTAAGAATTCTGCGATTTCTAGAATTCAGAATTATAGTGTATACTTAAGATACTGAAGTGTTTTTAGTAACACTGAGCGTACTTAAGTTCATTTCTTAACATTTTTCTCTTTTAAAAAAATATATTATTTTCATAAAAATAAAATTAAAGTTGTATGAAGGAATTATAAATTATTACAGTTATGACTCAGATATTTAAAAAATTTTTATGACATAATTTAGAATTATGTTTTATTGATATCTGATTACTATGTATATAAATGAATTCAAACAAAAATGCAATCTTATATTTCTTATGGAATTTTAAAATTTAATTTAAATTTCTAAAAAGTGGTCAGAATAAAAATTATATGAGTACTGTAATTTAGAATCAAACTTATTGCTTGCACTAAAATTGCAACATCATGAATAAAAGCAATTTGAAAGAAAGGGATTTAGTAAGTAAACACTGTCACATTGACAAACTAATTAAATTTGTCGTTTACAAGGAGTATTGCCCAATAGATGCTAAATCTATAGTTGCCATTTGCTCCTCTGACATCTAAAACGGGTCTTAACCAAGTTAGAAGTAGAGTCAAATTTGACTTAGATGGCAAAAATTGAATCATTTCTTCATTCCCAGTTGCTTCAAGTCTATTTCACTTTTAATGAGCCCCAGTAGCTGAAGAGTGATGGTGGGCAAACCTGCCAACAACCCATAACCAGATTTTCAATTGATGAGAGGTTTTCATTAATATTGCCATCAGACCTTGCAGTCTAAGACAATAATTAGACATCCTGCGTATTGAGGAAGATAAAGCTGGAAGTGAAACGTGTTTTGTTCCATCTTGTAGAAATATAGCAATTTGCAGATCCTGAAGACAGGACACAATCACTCACTTTTAGGTACTAGAAAGATCCCCGTTCAAATGAATGTAAATTGAAACTAAGTATACTTGCATCATGCTCAGAGGCTACAAATTCAATTGCACCAGGTGAAAGATCAAAAATATAATGTTATGGAATGCAACAAGGCGACGAGCATTCTCTTAGGAGTTTTATGACATGTATACGGTCATAGGAATAATGGATGCGAAATAAGGACATAAAGATATGAAAATACTGTGGTCACTACCACATTAAGATTTTTTCACTGACTGTCGTAGTTAGGCAGTTCACTATTGCGGCTCAATGATTTGTTGGCAAGTGAAGCCAAAGGTCATCGTGCTGGCATTCTATGATATTCTAAATGGTATTGCCATGGCAGGACAGTTTTCTTCAAAGCTAAAACTTCCAGGTTCGATTCCAGTACCTAATGAACATTGGAAGATGGGTGTTTCATTTCTGCTTTTTGCATGTACGTCTATCATGGTAGATGCTTGGGAGCTTCCCAGGTTTCCACAGTTGCGATACATGAATAAAGCCCACTATCTATCAAAGATTTCCCAGAAGGCAGTTACGTGGTAGATGATAGAATATCGCTCAGGATGTTAGCCATTCCGCAAGTAGATGTAAAAACGGAGTCGCTCTCTACAAATGGATACTGACGTGCTGCAAACAAAACCATTTCTTGATAAATACACCTGTTGATTTTGGGAGTGTGGATGTATGGATCAGTAAGGTACATGCGTGCTCGAATATGTTGATACCATGCATGCCAGTTAAGTATGATTCTCAGCAACTCATAGACGTTAGATTCTTATGATACAGAATGAACTTCGATCAACGTGAATGGCAATATCATTAAATGATTCTGCACTCGGTATACACTGATTCTGTTTTTAAGGAAATCCAAAACTTGATTACAAACATTTTTTCGTATTATTTAATGGATTATATTAGATTCTGATGAATGAGAAAAATCATTGACGAGCTTTTCTATAGTACACCTGCCCGATGTTGAAACAATATATATATATATATATATATATATATACATGATATTTTTATACAAGTTATAAAAATATCATATAAAAGCTTATTAGTTGCAGCTAACACATTTAGTGCTGTTGAATTTTGTATTTTCTCATTTCTCTCAATTATAACCATTTAAAAATAAATTATGAGCTTACGAACGTCTTTTAATCCATTGAAAGTTCCCAATTCACATAAATTTACTAAAATAACTTTTCACGAAATTTAGAAAAACTAAATGAAATAAGAGTAAAGTGTATGATATGCTCAATGTAAAAGTATCATAAATAAGCAAAATAATATTACGTTATCACATTTTTTTCTTTTTGTAATAATCCCTTAATTTTGGGTATAAATTCCTTTCTCTTATAAATAGTTCATATATATTTATTACGTATGTCTATATTATATATACAATTTAGACATATTATACAAGTATATATATATATATATATATATATATATATATATATATATATATATATATATATATATATATATATATATATATATATATAAATTAATATAATGAAAAGACATATATAAATATAAAGTAATAAATACAATACTAAAAATATATATAATGTTGGAACTACAATGCATAATAGGAAATCTAGCCAGCGCAAAAGCAGCTAAAGAAAGATTTGCCTATATAAATAAGATAAAACATGAAGAAAAGTAAAATCAGAAATATAAAATTGGAAAGATACTAAAGTATATGAAGCAAAAGACAAGAAGGCATAGGGACCACGTCTTCATCAGGAGGGAGATGGTCAGCTATGCAAAAATGAACACTCTTTTCTGACATGCTCGAAGGACAGATGTCTAAAATTCTTCGAGCAATTCCCCCGAAGAGTGTTCGTATTAAAAGAACTTTGTTAAATAATAGACTAAATATATATGTAGAAAAGAAAAATATATATGCAGAAAAATAAAAATACTCACTATAGATGAAAATACTCACAATAGATGTAACAAAAGTACAGTAGAATAGTACATACAGTAAAAGATACATACAGTAGAAAATACAAAATACAAATGCCAGTAAATCAAATTGAATTTATATATGAGAATAGTAGGAAGTTGCCAAAAGTAAATTTGAAATTAGAATGAAGAAATATTGCCTGAAGTAATTAAATTCAAAAAGTTAAAGTGGTTAAGAAAGTTAAAGTGTATTATAAAGGGGTTTAAGTTTTAGTTATGTATAAAATAAAGTGTATATATGTAGGTATTTTCAGGATTCTTGTAAGAACTTCAATGCTTGGGTGGCCCTTCTGTAGTTATAAAAACTACGCATTACTTCAATCTTACAAGCGATTCCCTACTTCCTACATATTTTAAAATAAAATTAATTGGAATATTGTTATTTTTTAGGTGAGCTATTAGGCGTTTAATTTGATTTTTAGTACATTCATAATTGTTACAGATTATATAAATGCGATTAAGCTCATTAATTATAATGTTTCTGTATATTTTTAAAGAAATATTGGAGTTCCAAGAAATTAACTTATTAACATGAAAATTAAACTGATTAGTTTTATCGAAAATGTCTATATATGTAGTGGAATTATCAATAGTGATAAATAAATCCAGAAATTCTGTTTTAGTTTCACATAAATTAGTTTTAATTAGAGAAAGTTCTTCAGGGTAAATAGTTTTAGAAATATCTTCAAATTTTAAATTGTTGAAAATTATGAAATCATCTATGTATCGAAAAGCAAAAGGATATTGATAAAAGAAGTTTTTTTCAAAATAATGTAAAAATAAATTTGCTAGTGTGCTAGAAAAGTTGGATCCCTGTGGAATTCCACAATTTTGAATAAAAATATTTTCACCGTTAAATATAAAATTATTATAAATACACATTTTAACTAAATTATTCCAGTAATCAAAATTAATATTTAGTAAGTTTCTATAGTCCTGATAATAAAGGTATAGTACATCGTATAATTTATCTATGGGAATACTAGTAAAAAGGTCTTTAAAGTCAAAAGAATTAATACAATAAATATAATTTTTCGATAAAAAATCCAAAATAGGTCTGTTATTATTAATGATCCAGGTGGCTTCTGATTTAACAATATTGTCTAATATAATATTAAGAAATTTAGCAAAAATGATTCCAGGTTTATTCATGTATGATTTAGTACCTCAGGTGATAAATCTAAACTTTATAGGATTTTTGTGAAATTTAGGAATGACTGTTAAATAAGGAAACTCTAATTTATAGTTGCTAATATTTAAAAGTTTGTAAAGCCCAAGGATTTTTTTATTTATAATATTAACAGTGGAGTTTAAACGTTTATATGTGCTGGAATTTAATGTTTCATTATCAATTAAATCTAAATAGAATTTCTTACAAAAAAATGCGTAATTATTAGAGGCTTTATCTACTGGCGTAATGATGAAGTTATCTTTTAGATTATTTATGGCTGGTTTTAATGGACCAAACTTAATACCAGGAAATGTTACATTATTGACAAAAATAAATTTCTTAATTTTATTAAAAAGTTTATATTTCCAGACTGTAAAAAATTCAATTGGTACATTATAAAAATTAGAAATTTTAAAGATAAATGAATCAATATTATATAAAATTACTTTAATTATTTTAAATCTATTTAATTGAAAAACTGGTCTATATTTAATATCTTCTTGTCTTTTGCTTCATATACCTTAGTATCTTTCCAATTTTATATTTCTGATTTTACTTTTCTTCATGTTTTATCTTATATATATATATATATATATATATATATATATATATATATATATATATATATATATATATATATATATATATATATATATATATATATATATATATATATATATTATATATATATATTATTGTATTCTCTTGTAAATAGTTATGAAAATATATTAAATCAGTTCTCTTATTTTGAAATTTATTTTTGAAAAAATAAATTTGAAAATTAGAGGAAATTTAGTAAATTGAAGTTTAATAAAATAGTATTTTCATTCTGTAGCCTTAAGTATTTATTTCAGAAATAGTTATTGAATATATTCATAATAGATTTTTAAGTGTTAATTCTTTACAAATTTAAAAAAGTATTGATAAACATGTTATTACAGTTTTATTGTTGACATAATTTATTGCTTAATTATATTGATGATCATATAATAAGACTGCAGTTCATTTAGATTAATACATATTAAGCTCAAACATCTTCTATATCAATTTCATATTTTTAAAATTATTTAAGTGAAACGATGTTTTTTTGTTAAACATTTAGTATTAAAAACTATGATAAATTTTAATACAAATAAATATTAAAAATATTTTTGCAGAAACGCCATATATATTTCTTCATTTATTAATAGATGGCGCTGAGATTGGAGAAAATATTTCTTTATTCTAATAACGGAATTTTTTAAATAACAGAAGAAAATATTTTAATATGTGCATTTCAAATAAAATAGCTTTATTCATTTCAAAGAATGATGAAAAACATAGCATATTTATGAATTATAAATTTTCGTTTTTAATATTGATGGAATAATTTTAATTGCTTTCATTAAAAGAAAACTAGTTTTATGCTATAACGCAACAATTATTTATCTAACGAAATAAATACTGCATTTTTGATTTAATGAAATTAATTATGTTCAGTTAAGAAATTCATTTAAATAAAATAAATATGACATGAAAAATCAAATGATGATTTTTGAGAATGCATCAAATGGAATATACAAAAGAGACATTAAAATACTTTGACAATGTCATTTTCTCTATATGCTTTAATAGGTTTATCAAAAAATTTAGATAAGAATAAAACGTAAATGAATAGATTAATAAATTAATCTGATGTGTTTAAATATCTAATTCCATTATATTTTAAAAAGATTAAAATAAAAATAGGAAATGGTACATTTTATTTACATACTGATATTATTCACAGTTAATTTTTTCTATGAGTTTTATATTTAATCTATAAATTAAATACTTGAAAAGTTTTTAGTAATACCGTAAATATTGGAAACATATACTTTATGAATGCAACGTAAGATTGTTTTTATGAATTAAAAAAAATGTCTTCTTAATTTCTATTTAATCACTGTTAATTGTTTATTAAATAATGCAAAACTTACTAGAGGAGGAAGGAAATACTATGTATATACTATACTGAATAATTTTATTGACTTAAAAGCAAATTTTTTAATTATGTATAAATTTAAAACACTAAAATTATAAAAAAAATTTTCAAATAATTTTAAAAAGGGAGCAATTATAATGCATGAGAAACTCTTAAACTAAGTATGATACTTTTTTTAAATTTAATTTTAACATGTGAATTTTAGCCTTAATGTGAATGTTTAGTAAGAAGAAAAACTGCAAATAAATTTTAGAACAAGAAAAGAATTTCACATTTGCAAAGATGTTTGGGAATTTTCCCAACTGTTGAATTATAAATCTTTTAATACTTTTAAAATTTATACTTTATAGTATAACTCTGCTATTTCAATATAACCTATGCATTTCTGTATTAAAATATACCTACTTGCTTAAAAATAATAAGTAGGCGTATTACAGTTTTAAGATTTTAAGATTATTTAAGTTAAAATATATTGAGCTGAAAACGTATTCGAAAACAATTTTATGTTTATTCTCTTTGGTTCCCTAAATCCCTACCTACTTTTATGTTCTAGTGTGAGTGGGAGTTTTATTCAGAATTAGAGAAACTCTCTATTCAACGTTCAAGTTATTTTATCAAGTAAATATTTTTTGTACAATAGTACATGTCACAGAATGCAGCAATGAAAATTTTTAAATTAATTTACAAATTTTTACATTCAAATATATCAATTGCAGTAAATCTGAAACAATAAAAAGTGAACATGAAAAACATGCTCAAAACATGGAATTAATAACTTAAAGATTAGTGTTTCCTTGTCTCTTTTATTTTTGTAGTTTATAATTAAAATAGCTACAAAAAAGACTAGTAAAAGGGTACCAAAAATTAATTTACCTAAAACAGTATATGAAATGCCAAAGTAAATCTCAAGGTGAACTCTTTCATGTACTTTAAATATTATTTAAAAAAATAGTATTTAGTAATTAATAAAAGGTAAAGAATCAATGTAAGATGGAAATAATGCTTAACAGAAAAATAAAGCTAGGCAGTATTATATGATAAAGTTTGATTTACGATGAGATGAAATAATTTGTTAAACAAAGCAATAACAATACAATGGTTATTTTTATAAATATTTTACATTTACAATTTTAAACAAAGCAATTTAATGTTTCATAAATGAGCCCATCTGAATTCCGTCATACTAGTTATATATATATATATATAAATATATATATATATATATATATATATATATATATATATATATATATATATATATATATATATATATATATATATATATATATATATATATATATATATATATATATATATATATATATATACGTTTTTATTATGCTAAATTTATGTGAATGTTTTGCTTAATTTTAAACAAGTAAATAACATTTAAAATTTGGTTGTAGATAGATTTTTTTAACAAAAATGTTATTTAAACAATAAATAACATTTTTGTTAATAAATCTATCTACAACCGAATTTCAAACATTAAATATTTTATATTATTTAATGAACTCAATACATTTTGCATGTTTATATATTTAATTATAAAAGTTTTTTGATATTCAAACATCTAACATAAATTTTATAATTAAACGTATTCAAGTGGCTTATTAACACACACTATAATACACAATACACTAACATATACATAAATGCATTTAATATCAATAATAATATATATTTTTTAACTAATACTTTTATAATAAAATTAATACAGATATTTAACTAATACACTAAATTATTTATATTATTCCATGAACTCATTACATCATGCATACCAATATATTTAAATTGTATAAAAGTCTTCCTCTTCAAATAACTTCCCAATTATATATAACGTATTTTCATCTTTCTCGTGTTTCATTACACATGAAGCAATAATGCGATTTCTGTTATTAAGTTTTAACCAAATTTTATATTATTTTATTATCAGAATAAAAATAACTAAGATATAAGGAAGAAAAATTAAGAATTCTACACAAATACACTTATGAAGAAATGTAATCATAAATTTCTTCAAATTATATGAATCTAAAAGTTGATTATAAATAAATTCAGATCATCTTAATTAGCAATACATTTTTGTACTTTCGCTACATTTTACGCAAGTTCTCTTCGGTCAGTGATTGATCAGAACATGTCTACAGATAAACAGTTAGTGGATTTGATTCTTATAATTAGTAATACCTAGAAATAAAAGTTAAATTAGCCTTCTATAGAATTTAAACTCCAAATTTTCAACACATTATAAATTAACCTGGGATTTCATTTTAGTCACAACATATTTGATTAGTGCCAATTTTTCAGTTAAATTCTAATTATAATATATTATTAATTTAATAAAGATAACATTATTAAATTAATAATATATATATATATATATATATATATATATATATATATATATATATATATATATATATATATATATATACTCTTGTCCATAAATTAAGGATAGTACAAGTTCAGGAAAAGAAAGAGACAGAAGCAAAACGAATATGACGTATTTGTAAAGTATATTTATTAAACAAAAGGTAAAGAGCAAAAAAAGATGCTATATGTTTGACATCATTAATGAAAATTGCGATTTTTACTCCCTCTCTGGAGCAAGTTTCAAAAAAGCCTATTTACAAAAATTACTATAACATGGTTGGTACATAGTGTGCCCCACAAACGATGAAATACCGGCCATACAACGCCTAGGCATGCTGAGTATCAAATTATTGATCTGTTCTTGGGGAATATTACACCACTCATCAAGCAATATTTCCGAAGTTCCAGTAGACATGTGAGTGTTGATGGGTTGCAATTTGTCGGCCAAGTATGTCCCTCACCTGCTCTATTGGATTCAAGTCCGGTTAGTATGCTGCCCAGTCCATACGGGAGATATCCTCTGATTGAAGGCATTCGTCTATAATTTTTGTACGGTGAAGACGGGCGTTGTCATCCATAAGCAGAGATTCTGCACCCATAGTGCTCCGACACAAACGCACAAACGTACATGTTGTTCCAGAATTTATTTTAGAGTTCAATTTCTGTGTGATTTTCTGAATTATCTTTAATTTATGGCCATATATATATATATATATATATATATATATATATATATATATATATATATATATATATATATATATATATATATATATATATATATATATATATATATATATATATATATATATATATATATCTGTATGTGTGTCCCAGTACAGATAAGATACAATTTGAAAAGCACAAGTAAGACATACTTAAAAAAACCATTGATGCACAAGAATAAGATAAAACTTTGCAAAATAAAGTAAAAAGGCACAGGGAACACGTCTTCGTCAGGAGAGAGATAGTCTGCTATGCAAATTAACTGAAAATTCTTTTCTGACATGCACGAAGGAAATACGCTTAAAATTCTTCGTACAATTCTCTCAGAGTATCTATAATTAAGAAAATATGGGCAAAAATGTTTATATCAAATATTTTTCTATTCTTCGTCTATATTTTCGTAATGAATTTTATCTTATTTTTTTCCATTAATTTTCCACATTTTGTCCTACTTGTCCTAGTTTTTCAGCTTTTATTTCATCTTATATATATATATATATATATATATATATATATATATATATATATATATATATATATATATATATATATATATATATATATATATATATATATATATATATATATATATATATATATATATATATATATATATATATATTATATATTATATATTATATATTATATATAATATATATGTACATATATATATATATATATACATATATATCGTGGATGCATATGTATTACATTGATTTTCTAACCAGTATTTTCACTGTAATCCAGAAACAAATTGCAACTGTATAGTGAAGAACGTGATAAATGTAATAACACTTCAAATCATTTTGCTCTTACAGATTAATTAAAATTATCCATGATTAATATACATTTGAATCTCATCCAACTTGAACTCTTTCTATTTCATAATAAATGTGTCGCATGAAAATGCTATGGGGCTTTCATTATACAGAAATATCTCTTGAAAGAACAAGAAATTTATGGATACTAAAGATTTTAATCTAATATTTGACTCCATTGTCTGGATAAAATTGTGCGCTGATAAAAAATGATTTATAATTAAATTTAGTTATTTATTAAAGAGTTATATTTGAAGAAATAATTATTGTTTTGCAGCCCACCTTATCTAGTGGCCTCATTGCTGGAAGAGAAGTCCTGGGTAAGAATATTAGTTCGGGCATGGATATACTTTCGCTTTCTGTCTATCTTGTCTTTTTCCTTTCTTTATATGAATGGGTTGTGAATGGTTGCCTACTTGGGTAACTCTGGCATGTGTGTACTGATGAAGTCGGATTCCACACCAAATTACGGTTCAGTTAAAAATGTGGAGCACCGCACCTCACATTGCCATCATAGGTGGCACAAGACAACAACAGCATTATTGTTGTATTTATAGAAATAAAACTGTCATATTTAATTATTTCATTACAACCATGAATTTTAAAAATATTAAAAATATCAGATAGGAAAAAGTAAATACATAAGCGAAAGACACATGAATGGTATTTGCATAGTCCCTTAGACAAAAATGTCAGATGCACTATGAGTTTTGAAAATTGTGTAGGGGGATGTGCATCTTATTAGGGTGTCAGTAGAATCACTTTCTACCATCCAATATTCTGTATCATGCAGAATAGTCAGCGTACTTTTCCTTTGATGACACCTGGACACCTTGTCAACTATAACATCCTGTCATCTATTGTTGGTTTCACTTACATTTATAATGAAAATAATTAATTTTGTGGCATGTCAGTCCATATGTGGAGCAAGGCCATCAGTGTACAAATCTGCTTTCCTGACCGAGGACCCTGGGGTGGGAAGAATATGTCCCATTTAAGTTTTCAGCCTAACGCAAAGTGCTTAGTTCCCAAGCATGATTGGTACTCAGTTTTATCAACCCATTGAAGAGATGAACGGCTGAGTCGACCTATCTCAGCCCATGAATTGAACCTCGAACCTGTGTTTTAGAGCAAGACGTGGTATTATACTGTTATTTATAAACATCACATTAATGCTAACAACGGCTAAACGGGAACAAACTAGAAATCGTACAGAATCAAAAATACACGTTCTGAGTTGTAGAGGTAAAACAATCTACGATCCAACAAATACGTTCAAATCAACAACATTCACGATCACTGCCAAAACTATGTGTAAAAATAATTCTTTATGTTCCCCACCATTAAATTATTACCATTTCCACTTAATAACGTTCTCTCCTCGCATTCAGATAAATTCCTCCAAGGTAAGTAAGGTATGGTCATAATGTTTTGAATCTTCAATATGAATTTAAATTCATAATTAATAATGATAAGCATAAATAGATAATCAAGAAAATAGCATTTATATATGATTAAACAAGTGATTTTTCAATGAATTGAAAGGAAAATCGAGACGTTTTCTAAGAGCGCATCTGATAACTATTTGATACTTTTATATAAATTTGATAAATTATTTTTTTCACCTCCACTTAAAGTATCAATCTTTAATTTGATTTTTGATTCCAGATAAACTGAACAGAGAAAAAAATTCGTAAAATCTAAATGATAAAAGTTTTGGGTAATCTAAGGTAAATGATTTTTTATCTAAATGATAAAAACACACAAACAAACACACACACACTCAAACACACACACACACACACACACACACACACACACACACACACACACACACACACACACACACACACACACACACACACACACACACACACACACACACACACACACACACACACACACACACACGCACACGCACACACGCACACGCACACACGCACACGCACATACACAATTATGGATAAAATTGATGTTTTTAGTATATGTCACACAAACGGAAATTTATTCTATATGTTGCAAGGTATTGCGAAATAGTGATATTTAACTTCAGTATTAATCAAAATGTAATTTTGTTCAAAACTTAATTCTGATAGAGACTTCCATGGCATTTTATATTGAAGATTAATAAATCTTCAATATAAAATGCCATGGAAATATAATTTTTAAGTAAAAAAGCAGTAATATATATTACATTAATTAAGAAATTCCTTCGTAATATTCTTAATAAAATCTGCTTTTTACCCACAAATTGGATTTCTTACTCATTTAAATGTATCGTTTTGTTATTCTTCATGGTGAACTATTATATTAGCATTTTAATAAAATAGTTAAAATGTGAGGCAAATATAATTGTAGGAAAAAACGATAATAAGAGCAACAAACAACAAAGAATTAACTAAATTTTACGTATGAATTTTATAGCAAGTCATAATTAAGTTAAAAATTGTTATAAATTTACATGAAATTTTTAAATTTAATTATAATAATGTTTTTTTTATTTATTTATTATTTTTTTTTTAACAAACGTGTGTTTTTAAAGATAACAAGTGTTATATATCAGTAATCTCTCTGTACAAATAACAATGAATACGAATCCCATTTCAATCCATACATATTAATAGTTTACAAAAAATTTTGATCATGTTTATGAGTGTTTGAAATCATTTTAATTTTTGAGCATTTTTTCGAACATGAGTAGTTTGTTATCTTAAGACTTCTTGTGAGTATTTGGTATATTTCAAGAATACATAAGCATTAAAATAAAGATACTGCCTTAGTTCAATACTCCAAGTTGCATTTCTAAGATCATTATGGACAAAAGATTCAAAATATTTGAGGTTACTTAATTAATTTTTTTAGGCAATTTCTTTTATTTAATTTGATTAAATTTATTGAAGTATTTATAGTCATGTTTACAGATCTATGTAAATATTAGACTATTTTTTACTAAGCATATTAAATATTTTGCCTTGTAGCTATTCTCTCTGTTATTTTGTTAAAAACAAGAATAATTTAGAGAATGTAATTAATTTTATTTACAAGATTCAAAATCCTACATAAATAAAATAATTTCTGATATATTGAACATTTTTGGAACTAAAGTAGAAATAGCTAAAATCATTTTAAATATTTAATAGCAGTGTCTTGCATATAAAAGAAAAACAGAGAAAAAACTCATGAAAATAAGTAAAGTATTTAATTAATATATTTAAGAGTTTTGATGAAATGTGCTTGTCAATAAAACGGCTTTTTTAAAATAAACTTTATTCTATAAAATAATAATACATTTCATACAACATAAAAAATAATTGCATTTCTAATTCCAGTACTGGGGTCTTTTATTATCAGACTGTTTGATTCTGGCAAGAAGAACAGAACAACGGGTACTTCTGGTTTTGGAAGAACCTGTTATGTTGCGATCAATATATCAAGCAACATTTGACGTCAAAAACTGTGGTAAGTACACATCTTAAAACTTTTACCTAATAAAAATTCGTATTAATGACTTTAATGAGAAGTTGTGTAACAAGCTCTCGTTTTTACTGCATAGGTATTGATTTACAATTTCTGTTTTTAGAATAAAAAGAGTTGTAATCCTTCTCAATTATTAGCTTTACTCCAAAAAAGTTAATGACTGAGAAGGAGTTTTGATTTTTTTCTATTATTAATGACTTTAAATGAATCATTTTTTTTCCAATGTGAAGTAAAACAATTTAGAATGATTTGGAAAAGTAATATTTTTCTTGCATATTCTGTCATTAAAACTTTAAAGTGCTATATATATTAATTTTAAAGTTTATAATATATAGTGATTCCCTCTATAGCACTATGTACTAGTTCCGCGTTATAGGAAAGCGCGTTGTACGAGCATTCTCGTAAAACGCGCTCGTATGATGTCGTACAAAGCGTTTTGTTCAAATGATTCACGTTTAAATTTTCTCGTTAAAGGAAACTTAAATCAAATATTAAGGAAAAATTATGAATGAAATTTGAGCATTTTAGTAAACACATATTAAAAGAATTTTAAATAAAAAACGTACACAAATGTAATTAAAAAAGAGTTATTTTCGAATAAATTAAATGATCCCAAAAACAATTTTATTACATGTTTATTCGTTGTAAGAGCTACCTGTGTGAAACAACCTTCCACCGATATCTTTCTTTAGCAGAATGTTCAAAGGTCAATAATGTATTTTAATTTAATTTTATAAGAACATAATTGACAAAGTTAGCAAACGTGCGTGAAATTGATTGTGGACTGTACAAATTATTATAAATTTTGCAGTGCAGAAATATAACGAGGGATATCAACCCGTTACATGGGAGGAAAACACGTGTTATACGAGGAACATGTAATCGTGCAATATGAAAACGAGTTATATGAGTACTATGTCATAAGGGGAATTACTATAAATTTAAAATGTACTATAATATATATTCTGTATATAAAAAATACAGGACGAAGACATTTTTCAGGAAGCATTATAATTATCAAACCTTTTCTAAACATTTTTATACACGTGTAAGTAAACTGAAATAAAAAATTTATTTTAAAGTGTAAATTGCAAATAATATTTTTCATTATTCATACTTTTTATACATTCATTTATCATAAATATATTTATTAAGAATAAATAATTTATTTTTACGTAAAAACACTGTGACATCAAAAAGTTAAAAACAGACAATAGCAAAATAAAAAAAACTAAAAAAGGAACTGGTAAGATTTTTTTAATAGACTTAAAATTTATTACTTATTAATGATGAATAATGCAAAGATTAATCATATATATATAATATTATAATTAATGTATATACATACATATATATATATATATATATATATATATATATATATATATATATATATATATATATATATATATATATATATATATATATATATATATATATATATATATATATAATTAAAATAAATTACTATTAATCTTGCTTAAAATAGATAAAAGTAAATGATTCGAGCTACACCAACTAGTCTCGTAATAAAGTGTTTGCCTTGACGCCTTGACAACTAACATGGAATACATGTTACAAAATGTAGGAAATTAAGTAATCCTAGTTACTAAAGATAAACTAATTTATAGGAATGTTAAAATTAATATTTGTTTTTCTTGATATTTCGCAAAGTGACGATCATTCTGAATTTCTTAACTGAGTGCATGCTTACGCGGATGCTTATTTTAAAATTATTAATTAAATGGAAAATAAATTGTGTAATTGGAATATAATTCAGATAAAAATACTCAGATGTTTGTTGCGTTTACAAATGCTCTTAAAACTGTGGATACCATATGTATTAGATTTTGCATGTAAATTTAGACAATAGAACAAATTACAGCAGACATCAAAATTAAATGATTATTTATTAAATACACACAAATGAATATATATTTATGAATAATATATGAGAATTAGTTTATTACTTTCATCATTTATTAAATTGCTCAAATATTCTCTTGAAACTACAGCCATGACAAATGCACCATCACAATCCCAAAAAAGTAAGATTTAGTGAGAAATATTCACTCAATCTGTTCCATGTTTGGATAGAATCTTTGGCAAAGGCCCAACTAACATCAACTAATCAAAGTTATCAAGTGTTTACTCTACCGTAAATCTAAATGAGCATCATTTGGTGGTAAATAAAGCACGTTGCAGAAAATATTTGATGGAAATTCTGCAATGCGACGCTTGATTTAAATACATATGGACTCAAGGAATCGTATACATATGGTTTCAAGGAATCTGTGAAGCGTCGACAACTTAGAAGCAAGGCAGCCAAACACAAATATCTGAATATCTAGAGACAATTTCTACGTCATGGAAACAGTTTCAGCATGAGGGTGCTGTTGTAAAGCATGGCAAATGAACAGCTGCTTCTGATGATCGATATATTCCTATTACTGACCGTCGTAAATAGAAATGTACTGTTTACCAATTAAGTTTAAAAATTGCAGTGCGAGACTGGAATTGCTGTATACAAGCGATATACAGCAGCATTAATAAAAATCGTTTTATCCCAAAAGGACGAGGGTATGTGATTCTCAGTCTTCTCAAAAAATAGATATCATATTGTAGTTACTTATGACATTTTGAAAATCCAAGCTCGCTCTGCCGACGGCTATTCGAATTTAATTCAATAGGGTGCGTCTTTCGCTTAACCAGAACACCGTGAAGGTGAAAGTACGACTATGCTCTAACACTTCTCCGATAGATGGCACCACCATAGGATCCACTCCCTCAGTTTTGCCATTGATCTGGAGGGGGAGGAAATTTTCTGCAGACCATTACACCCATGGTATCTGCTCAACGACCGACCACAGGACTTTAGATTCCACAAATTTAACGAGCACGTATATCGCATGTACTTGGTGGGTCCTTGATGGTATTGGGAATCAAACTCCACCCTACCGAATGGAAGGCCAATGCCCTAACCCTAGGCTACCACGGCTTTATAGATATCGTTTTAATTGGTAGAGAGGACATCAGAACTTGATATAAAATAAACAGGGCCATATTTATTTTACAGAAGACTCTAAGCATATTTACAACTGGCAAGAGACAAAAACAAGAAATTATTCTTTAATCATTATGGAACGTAGCTCTTTTGGCAGTATAATGATGATGGTATAGGAAGAATTAATAGTCAATAGATGTATGCTTCAACACGTTTTAAACATCAGGTTTCTGACCGGTAAAAAGTATGGAGATAAGATCTTAGAAACTCTTCAGCAGTGCATATGGATCTGAATTATTATTTATGGATGATAATATGCATTCACATTGATCGAACCGCGTTTGAAACTGAAGATATTGAGGAATTAGCTTGGCTTTGAAGAAACTCTTGCAGTTAATGTGGTGGAAAACTTAACAAGCGTCTATTTTAAAGAAGCAAATAGCATTTGTTTTTAAACACGTTGCACCATATCGGATATGTGTGTTGTTGCACCATATCGGAACGATGTGTGTGTACTATACCTAGCCCTGAGTTGGGCATTACCAGTTAGGTAGAAGCAGCTGGGTTAGGAGCCTTCGTAATTTAGAAGCAGGGATAAAGAAGAAGATCCCTCAATATTTAACATGCTACACCTGAGGTAACATTCCACTCGGAGGACATTGCCACCGTGATCTATTTAACATGCCCCAGCCACCTTTAATTAACATGATTTATCTTCGGCTAAGCAGGGATTGGAACTCATTCCGATAGTGAGAACAATGTACTAACTAACAAAGTCACCTTGTGTTTTCCAAATTGCGTGTGTGTGGAAGTCAAGGAAGTTTTAATTTTTATGTTTCTAAAAATATGGGAATTCACTAATTCTAAATCTACTTCTCAAAATATGCGACCATTTATATTGATTTATGCTGCAATTTTTTGCATATGCAGTTCCCCACAATTATTTTCTCTTATTGAGTTTTATAAACTTCTGTATCTCTTCAGATAAACTTAATTAAACTTCAAAATTTCTGAGAAATTAATGAATTTATGCATATAAATATTATTTTAGACATGTATCTAGATTTCGAAATGCTACAAATATTTTCATCAGATTTGGGAATCGAGCCTTCGAACTTATAGACTTGAAGGACAAAGAATAGTGCATTCTAGCAAGCAGCTACCATATTGGGAACATACGTATATAGATATACATTGAACGTATATACATATATACTTTCTTCCTTCGGAATATATACATACATACATATATACATATATATATATATATATATATATATATATATATATATATATATATATATATATATATATATATATATATATATATATATATATATATATATATATATATATATATATATATATTTAGAAGGAATAATATACATATATTTGAAAGAAAATTAATACTTAATACAGGATATTTCATTCTGTAGTGTATTGTAATCACTTATTTAGGTATTTTCTAACAAAATTTTTTTTCACATTTTTAATAAATAGTTAGGAATAATACTCTATTTCTGAAGTCTTTATTAACATTTTTAAATTTATTCACAATTAATTCATTAGATCAATTCATTAATAGGCATTGAAAATTTTATTTTGAAAACTTTTTTTACTATATTTTATTATATATGCATGCATATTTATGTTGGATATTTTAAAAAAACTATTATTAATTGATTATTTTCATATTGTAGTCAGTTTATAAAATTGAATATGTATTTAAAGTTTTGAATAATGGTGTTATAGTTCTGAAAGAGGATCCATGGCATATGTAAACACTTCTTTCCCTACTAACGGTTTATGAAAGCAATTTTCAACATTCTGTAGCTAGAGGCACTTTGGATAATTTCTTTTTCTATCCTTAAACATTAAAAAGTTTTCCTCAAAACAAACAATGGTGCTATGTCTAGTTTTGTTTAAAAATTATTATCCAAGAAACTGTTCATCACTCATTTCTTTTTAAATATAAGAATATTCCTAATATATATAATATTTTAATATTAGAGTATACAAAAAATGTATCTTCACATAAAATTGTTTTAATATACATCAAATATTTATATAATATATTTAACACAGAAATTATATAAAATATAGAATGATCCCTCAAATAATAAAAATATATATAATGTGTAAAATGTATTACAAAAACATCAAATATAGTTATCTAGAAAATGATTCCATTATTGTGGAAGAACATTAAGTTTATTAAAATACTAACAATTATTGTTAAGTGAAGGAAATACTTTTGAAGCTTTCTGTAGAAGGTGTCTCAAATTATAAATTGGATGTTCACGGGCATCATGTTGCAAAAGAGTGTAACAGAATATTTTATTTCATAATCACTGGAGGGTGACCTAATGAGACGATGGAAGTTTTATTTTGTATAGAAAGTTTAGTTCCTGAAACTCATTAGGTATAATTTAGTAGATAAATATTCGCTTGCTTGAATTTGTCTTGATTTCATAAATTGCTTGACTAAATTGAAAATGATTTCGTTATTAAATCAATGTATCAAAACAATTAATATATGAACAATTATTTTTGAAAATTTAGTATCTATTGTACTAGCAAATTTTAGTTGCAATTTGAAAATTAACATTATTGTGATAACAAAACTTAAGAGTAAAAGGTTTTAAAGCATTTTTTATTCAAAATTATATTAAATGTTTAAAAAGACTTTTATCCTGAATATATTGTGAATCCTTGTTTACATAAATCTTAAAAAAAAAGGAATATTCATGAGGTTACTATACAGATAATCAAATGTTATAAATCCACAATTATTTACTTTTCTTTTTAAATTATTTCCCCTTTTTATATTTTATTACGCAAAAATTGGTTGATTCTATGTTCTGACACTAGGTAGCACTCTAAACAGCCAAGCGATAAAAAAGAAATATCTTAGTAGAAATTCTGGGTTCCTTTTTTTTCTTTTTTAATGTGTTTTGTTTCTATATCTAATCAGGAGATTTAAATTTCAATATTTCTAGTTGATAATCAGACCGTATATCAAATTCCTGCTGCTTTGATATCCTCAAAGAGTAATTGAACAATCAAATTATATTTTATTGTAAAATAGCTTCATCATCTTTTAGATAAAATCTTTAACAGAAATAGAATTTTAGATAAAAATTTGATCACCTATAACTATAATCAAAATAAATGCATTGTTCATTTAACTTTCACTGTCTTAAGTGAAAGTTATTTTCCTAACAATGTAAATTTCGTCTAATTTAAAGTCACATAGTTCATAAATTCTTTACTTTTTATGAAATTAAGAGGTATCGCTGTATGCTTTTTTATAGAGATGTATTATAGAGAAGTAAATTTTAATTTCGGGAAATATTGCCATAATTTACAGTAAGAAATCAAACCTTGTATATGTACTAAATATTGGCTTTCAGAAGTATTAGATTTATTTCTCCTGAAAATTTCATTTTTCACGATTTCATTTCATTTTTAAAATTTCTTGATTCTCAAATTTTACATCCTTTAGAATGTAATCTAGTTTCAGGTATAGTGGGAAAAAACTTTTTTAATGAATTTCGTTGAATTTGGAACAATGTATGATGATTTTTAGAAAATTATTAAAAATTCCATATTTTTAAATTTAAAGTATAGTTTAAATTTTATCAATGTATTTATTACTTTATCTAATCAAATCTGGAGTTTTAAAGTTTATTGCTCTGAACTACATAATGGATTAAAAGAATGAAATATTTTAAATAAGTATATTTAAATTTCAGTGTATTAAAATTTACTATTTTCTATTTGTAAAGTTAACATAGTTTCAGTTATTGAAACTAAAAGTTACAAACCACTGCATTTCATAATATTTAAAAATTCATCGTTTTTTCTATTTTTTTGCTTTTCAATATTTATTTCTGAATTGAGAATTCCCTTCACAAGCAAATTAACAAAAGTGTATATCGAACGTTCTATTTAAAATATATTATTTTTGTCACATTCTTTTAGTTAGTGCATTATACATTTTATCAAGCAATTTATGTAATTATTGACAATTAATTGAATAATGAAAACAATGTGCCTTAAATGTTTCGCTTTTTAAAAAATAGTTTGATAAATAAGTATTTATCAAATTTATTTACCAAATAAAAATTTTCCAAGCAAAATGATGTATTAAAATAATAAGATTAATTGTCGCTTAAAAATAAAATGGATAAGAGAGAGAGAGAGAGAGACATAGTAGTAAAATAATATATGATAAGTAGTGTTGTATAATATTCTTAATGGAAGTATATTTAATTGATATATTAACATTACAACTCCATCTATATCAATAATCTAGCTCAATTAATTACTGCGCGTGCATAAATGTAGAATGAAGTTCAATAAAATTTGGAAAATTTTTTGTGAGAGGTATTTATATGTAGACAATTGTCTTAAAATACATTCATAAAGGAAAATTTAAGATATTGATAATATTATTTAAAGGATTTTGGGATGAGAAATGTAAAACTTGTGGGAGAAGAGTTCAGCTGCTTTTAAAAACATAAATGTCAATAATATTGACCTAATTTTTATACTTTAAAAGTTTTTTATAAAATATCCTTTTCTTGGACATTTTTATGAAATTTCAAAACAATTCATTACTTTTAAATTTTTTAAACTTTGATTTTCTAACTATGATATATGCTAAAATAAAATGTAAATACTCTTTTAGAAATATAGTTTATCTCCTTATTAAGGCCAGAAAGAATTGTTACTCAAAATTCATTGAAGCAATTCATAAAAAATTAAAATTTGCGATTTAAAATCAAATAATACATTAGTCAATATAAAAACTTAAAAAGCTTCATTACTCAAAATAAATGATTTATTTGTTTATTTAAAGCACTGGAACTCTATAGATTATGTTCTTTCCTAATTCATTTGATTTATGATTATTTTTGTGAATAGCATCAATGTACATATTTGCATATTGCTCCTAGCCTGGGAAACGTTATGATAATTAAGATTAATGGGGATTTATTTTTTAATCAATCTATAATAAATCTGCTCTCAGAAAAATCTGATTTGTAATCATCGATTTTGAAAGAAGAGATCCGAGGGATAAATCTGCTGCATCTGAAAACTAAGAATAAAAACCAATCTGGAAATTAAAATTTTTTAAGATACTTTTGAACATTTTCCTATAATATTAGTTTTAAAGAATTTTCATGAAATCAAATCCCAAGTCACGTTAGAAAAAATTATAGTGTCCTTTTGGTTTAAAATATCATTAATTATTTTTATAATTTACCTTCCATTCTGCTTCATTGGTTTTTAATTAAGGAATTTTTTAAAATCTTAAAGAAAAAGAAGTTTTTTGTTTTTATTTCCAAAAAACTCTTCAATTTCAATGGTGGTAAGGCTGTAGTGAAATAGGCAAGAATTGATGTCATGTTCTTTTCCGTTAGCTTTTATCAATCCGAAACTTTGTTTTATGACAAAATCAAAATATAATCAAAAATAAAAATAATCCATAGTTGTCAATAACTTTTTGAGACATCTCAGATCGATAAATATCTTTGAATAGCTGGAAAAATATTTTAAGACAATACTTTTTAAAATGCATCTATCCCTCAGCGTTTGCGTCACCCTTTAATTAAAATCTACTTAAAACATTTAATCCCAATCACTATCATTTTTAATCGAGATCAGGATCAAAATACTGATATCAACAAAATAATTAAGATAATAAGAAGCCTAAAAAAATTGCATTTGAAAATCTTTGATATATGTGTGATACGGCTCACGATTGCTTTGTGATCACAACTAAGAACAGAAAGCTATGAGGGTTCTTGGTTTGTTAACTTTTTGCTGAGAAAAAGCGATCAACTTCAGTCAATTAGATTTACTAGATATAACTTTTAAATATGAAATAAAATAATTTTACCTGGATAAAAGCTCAATGGAATAATTGAATTAATTACTTATATCACTCATCTATATCAAAACCTAGAGCTAAAGTATGACAAGTGACCCAAAATATTTAAAATTATGATTTTCAGTGTGCCCAATTTAAATACAAAAATTAAATAAAGAACATTATACTTTGAGTAATGAAAGCAAATTTATTTTGATCAAATATATGTGAATATTAGAAGTTAACATTTTAATTTAATTATACTAAAAACTAAATTTGATTTTTTTGGTATTATGAAATCTTTTTTGGTATTTCTCAAAAATTCAGAAATTTTGATTAAAAATATTTTTATTTTTATCTTATTTCCATAAAAATATTCCCCGTCTTCCGTTGCTTTTAAAATTAACAAAACAATAAGAGTGTAAATATAGAGATTGCATTAAAGCCATACCATCCACAGAAAAAATGAAGGATATACATGCAAGAAAAATATAATAATAATAAAAGAACGTTAGAAACGGAAATTTTTATTCTACTTCATGATAAAAAGAGCATAATAGAAAAGTATTAAAATAATTGTTTCGTTTATTAACAAAGCAAAATGTCGAATAGTCCTGCTGAACTGCTGAGACCGTTGCGTACATGAAACAGAAAAGGGAATTATAAAATATTTGAATATCTACAAAGCCTTCAGAAAGGACTTATCAAATGTAATGGGTCACAACTGCTTTTCTTATGGAACTCACTCTGACAAATGTGTTTTATCAGCATGCTTCCTTGTCCCTAGTCCTAATATGGCCTATACCAGTTAGATGGAAGTGGCTGGGTGAAATTTTCGTGATTTTTGAGGCAGCGACAGAACAGAAGAACCCAATATTTGGCTTGCCACCTCCAGAGGTATCATTTCACTTGGAGGATATTGTGATTGCACCTAGTTTTAACGTGTCCCAGCTGCTATTAACGAACAAGACGGATCTTCAATTCAGCCGGGATTCGAACTCACTGCCTTCCGATAATAAGAATGAAGCCCTAACCAAAATGTGTATGCAGAAAACTCCCAAGCATCCAAACGCCAATCGTCCGAAGCATCCATGCCAACAAACGTGCATGCATGAAGCACATGCGAAAATTATACTCCCTGTTTTTAAATATAATTTAGTTTTGAATGTAGAAACTTCCTCTTTGAAGAGCGCATTTCACGCATTTCCTGTGTGATTCTATTCTTTTATTTCCCAAAAAGCTCTGTCTCCAAACCTGGATACCAAAATAAGCTCTCGATGTATTAGTCTCTCTCATTTGCTAAGTTCTTTATTTATTTCATGCAGCAGTAATTTTAAGTGATATACAAGTCAACATGTTCAAGCATGTTGAATCCAGCCCACTCTATCCCTTTTGTTTCGAGATTTTCTGAAAACAATTGTGACTTTATTTGTTTATTAATTTATTTTGAATGATCTTCACTATTCATACAAAAACAAGTCTGGTGTTAAAATCTAAGCTATTTCATGATTCTTTGGTAAATGGCACTCTGAACTGCAAGCATTTTATATTGAACTTCAATGATAAAGTACCTCATTTCCTACGTCCTGAGGCCAGTGAAAAAGGTTGTGAGCACAGAGATCACTCTGATGGGACCTAAGTGGGTTTGTTTGCTTGAGACATTTCGTATTGTCAACACATGAAATTGATTTTATAATTAATTAGTGTTTCTATTTATAATTCGACAAGCTATTTGTGGTACACATCGATCGTTATTTCTTGTGATAACGCTCAGATAATCTTCTGGTTGAGGTTGGATTCGTTTTTCATGCAATCATTTTGAATTACATGGAACAATTTTGAAATGACACTTTTCACCATTTAAACAGCTGCTATTTTTTGTGCTTGCACAGATTTGGCTCAATCGATAATACAGCAAAAAGGAATTTTCTAAATTACATTTTCATTGCATTTTCACAAATGTAAATCTAAGCAATTTATCATACATTCCCAACTTCGAGGGCTGTTAAAAAATAACCAACAGATTCACCAGCTAATTATAAATTCGCTAAGTTTGGAATTGAAAATTGTCAACTTTTAATGAAATAACACTTCTCTGTTTATCTACATGAAATTTTTTCATCACGATTGAGCTCATGTGTTTGAAATTTCTTTGTTTCTTATTATAAATGTCGATTTTTGCTGCTTATAATTTCTTATTTGATATTAATATTTCTTCCTTTCTTGTCATTGGTTTCAATATTTAAGAGTTACAGAAGTCAGCAGTAGATTTAATCCAAACTAGCGGATTTTTTTTGAATAAAAAATAATATTCCCTTGCCTATTTTTTGCTCGGTGATATGCAAAAGAGAATTTCATCAAGCACTCCTTATAACAGAATCGCACACATTTTATTTTCACATATAAATTAGTGAAAAACGAATTTCTGAATAATCATGATTATACAGTTTTATGATTTCAAACATTATCAGAAATTTATATTTGTATACATAATTAGGTATAGTAAGAATATTATTTATGGTATATTAAAAATTTTCATACTTAAGTATGCAAATTTTTAATGTCATAAATAATGAATATTTCATATAACAATATGCTAAATAATATGATAGTTACATCAATATCTAATGTGCAATATGTTATGCATTTTAGATATTGAAGCAACTATCTTGGTAATTTAGTTGCAAACACATGTGCACTTCTAATTTCCTTTTAAGTAATGCATTTTTCGATAATTTAATAATCCTTTTGTCAGAAAATGCTAAGAATAGTAAATTAATGAATTAAATAAAATGAAATTTTCTTAAAAATAAACATTATTGGAAATCAGGAACTCCTGAATTTTGAATAAAAATAATATTAAAATAACCTATATATAGGAAAGTTCTGATTTGAATTTTTCAACATTTTATTAATGTCTATAACTACATATCAGCTTATAAATCATTAATTCTGAATTTCGTTTTCCTCTTAACACCTTTCTGTTTTATATTCATGAGTAAAACATTTGCTTAATTTTTTTATAATGTAGTTTTGCCATATTTTGAGTCAATTAAAGGAATAATTGACGAATTTTCCCAAGTTTTTTTGTTCCGTAGAAAATTTTTAAGTGATTGTTAAATGTGATTTCAATTTTAAAGCATTTCAATTTTGATGCTGAACAAAGAATGATAGTTAATTTTCATACAATCAAAATTCATAAGCTTTTTTGATAAATTTTATTAAGAATAAAATAATTGAAGCATGTTTCTGACAAATAATGATTGAAAAATAATCGAAATTTTGATAAGAATAAAATGATTGAAGCATGTTTTTGAAACTAACTTGCTTTTTAAAGCAAGTTACATGAACTGTTATTTTGTGATGGTCGTAGAAAATGTAATTTGACAACTATTAATTCAAATCGAAAATTAAATTTAGTATTTCCCAGGTTAAATATAAATTTCTTTAATGATGCATATTTTTAAATAATTCCATATAAGCTATGCAATATATATTAAATGATTGGACTTTCATTCAGAATATTATTTCGTGACGACTTAAATTATTCATTTTATTTCAGATTCGGAATTCAGAATCCTCTTCTCAGTGGAGGTAAGTAATATTTATATAAATTTAAAGTTTATTTTTTATTTCATAATTATCGAATACTTTCATAAAAATAATACAGATTTAGTATTGTTTATTTCATAAAAGTAACATTTTTGATTTCTAATTGCATTTAAGAATACTTAATTTAAATTTTCCTAAAACTACTCTATATTCTCAAGTATAATTTATTGATCTATTTAAAGACATTTGAAGAGATGAAAAGATCCGTTTGACATCTGTAAGGCAGAATCATCAAATTTTAACAAAGAAAATTACATAAATTACTGAAACTCAAATATGCACTGGTAATGGGATAATGTGCTTACAGTATTTTTTATAAATTAACTGTATATACAGACTATTTATAAAATATGAAAAGAAAATTCATTTCAACATGCATTTTTTATTTTGTAATATGACCATAAATATAGACATTATATGATAATTTACTTGCGCTTAATATAGGAGATTAAAGCCATAAAAATAGTCAAAATAAAAATATTTTTGCTCAATTTGTTTAAGTTATTTTTGAGTTTTAAATCGGTAAATGTTCATAATTCTATTTTAAATGATTAACGATAATTATTTTGCAATATTAAAAGCAAGATGTTAATATATTTTATCAAGCAATTAAAAATAATGAAAAAGATATTGAAAAAATAAGAATTGAAAAATATCAAACAGGAAAGTTTAAAAAATAAAAATCGAATAATTAGAAATAAATCAAAAAATATCACGCGAAAAAATTTCGATTCAAATTTAATTTAAAAAAGCCGATATATTTCAGTATCATTATATTTCTTATTTAATTATTACAAATTTATACTACTAATTTATACCAAATATTATTTTTTCCATTTCGCTAAGCTCAGTTATTATTTTACAATGAATCATAATATTTATATCTATTCCTTTAACGAATTCATTAATTTGGTTCGAAGTGTTTTAGTGTGAGTTTTAAGATATGAGCTAATTATTTAAAAAAACAGAGCTTTTTATTTGTAAATTGATAGCTAAAATAAGTCTATTTTTAAAAAAATATTTTCTTTGGAAATATATTAAACAAAGCATTATATTATCACAATTAAAATTATTTCACTGATTCAATGTTTCTTAGATAAATTTAACTGAAAATAAATATCTTAAATTATGTCAGATCATCACAGCTTTCTGAAAAGACAAATGTCTTTCTTAGAGAATATTTCTTTTATGATTAAGTATATATTGTTATAAATACACAAATGTTGAAACATTGATTTATATGTGTTTAAATTATGTAATTAAATTATGTTTCTGGATGTTTCAAAAATAAAAAAAGTGAGTTCAATATTTTATAAGCTGTCTGGTTTCAACTTTTTCTTCGACACATTTATAGAGAATGCGTCTTGATTGCTTTAGGTTCAAAATATTATTAATTTCACAACTTAGAATTTTTCTATTTCTTTTATCCAGAATAAATTGGTTAATTGTTAAAATATATGAAAAGAAACTTTGCTGTTATGTGAAACAAGATATTCTTTATTTCAAATGTTACATGATAATATATTATTTATAATATTTCATTTTACACATTTTGTAGAAAATATATTTACAAATAATTAAATGCATTTTTAATTCATTTGCTTAAAAATGTATGCCTTATAATTTTTCCTTTTTGAAAATTTAAAAACAATTTTTAGGTACTGTGTTTTTAGTGCATGATATTTATTTAAAGTAATAAAAAGTTATGTAAGATATTGTTTTTTATTTTGTTTTAAAGAATTTTCAATTCATTATATGTTAAAAATAATAGTGCATTAATTATCTATACTTGTATAGCCAATTTTTATATTTTATTTTCAATACAATAATTTGTGTGTGTATTGGAATTAAATTATGGTTATTGCGCATAGAAATATAATTGTATTACATCAGCTAATGATGAATATGTTGATATTAATGAGGAATATAATAAATTTACAAAAATTATATAATTATATGAATTATAAAAGTCATAATTGTAGGAATATAAATAAGGACTTCAAATCAAATGTATATTAAGGAATAAATTAACTTTAGAATTATTTTAAAGAAACATCATAAATCAAGTTAACGTACGTTCATTAATCTGCAGTTCAATTTTAGTTGTTATGATGAATGTGTTGATTAATTGTTACTTCATGGCAAAGAATGAATTTTCAATTTCTTTCTTTGTATTTTAGCGGAATAATTTTAAAATTTGCGAAATATTTACAAATTTGATTGATAATTTAATTTTAAATTACAGTTAACGCAATAACTTGTATATAGTTTAAATATTCTTGTTTGTTTGATTTTATTGCTGTCCATTTACCTTAAACTAAATTGAAATTTTTGTCATTTTATGGTATGGTAAAGTACAGTGCTAACAAAAAAATATTATTTGTATATGTAAAATCACACTTACTAAAAATATTGTTATTTTAAATAAAAAATAGATTATAGTTTTATTCCTACAAAATAGAGAGTTTATTACAATTGTTGAAATGAATGAATCTCTTTTTTAATAAAAATGTTTTGGAATGTAAGTTAAAAACTGATTAATATAAAATATGTCACAATTCCTTATTAAAAAACTCGTATAAAAATATTTATTATGCATAAATTAATATTGAGATTTGGATATTTCAATATTGATTGTCAGTATTTTATGCCTCAATTATAACTTTAAAGACAGAATTTTTTTGAACTGTAAGGATATTTTATATAAATGATTTTTAATTTTTATGTTTCAAAATAAAATTGCGATGCATTATATAACTGATAAAATAATTTTTTTCCATTTATAAATTTTATAATAATGTTGATTTGCATGCACATTATGTAATATCCTTTATGAAGCTTTACATAAATGTGTAATGTTATCGTAAAAAGGAATTAAAATTTCTGTTCAATTTTCACTTTCGTCATCTCATTTGAACTGATAAACGTCATAAGTCTATTATATATCATTTTAATTATTATTCAGTAATTCCCTCTTGGAATGAATTTCAAAGACAGTGGGCTTTAATTACTAGTCATAAGAAGCAAACCAGGAAAACTCACAAATTTCCAAACTAACAGACATGCATGCAGAAAGTAGAAAGGCATCATTCATAGTCTATTGTTCAAAAATGGCTGGAATCGAATCTTGGGCTTTTCACTTTGAAGATTAGTGACTTACTGCAAATCCACGGTGTACCCCAATCACATCTTTTCCATTATCATTTGAAATTTAAATCATAAGTTATTTGAATTTCGGACTCTAGCAAATATGTCTTTGTCATTTAATAAAAGTGCATTGGAGAAAAATTATATTAAATTAATTATTCCAATATATATTCTGAATTTCATTAGAGAAAAATTCAAGTTCAATTTCAAAATAACTTTCAAGATTGAGGAAAATATTAAATTTAATTTTCAGTTATTATGTTTAAAAATTGCAAATAAAATGAAATTAATGAAAATTTACTGTACCAACTCTGTAAATTTGAAAAATAAAAATTTAATATCTTATTATTTGGAGCGAATTAAATGATATTTGATTATATAATTTTAAAACGAAAATTGTTTTTTAATTTGTTTTTTAAAGTTTATACAAATAAATTTTAAAAGCAAAAAATCTGATGAAAGATTTTTTCTTAAAAATTTCAAAAGAAATAGAAAAAATTTAGATTATTAATTAATGATAAAACTTCAATGAGACAATATCCAGCAATAGAATCTTTAGTTTAATATTTACATTGATGTATATTTTACTTTCCTTTTTCATAAGGTAATTTCTAATATCATTAATTTTTTTATATTCTTTACGGTTAATTTTATTTAAATTAGTTATTTATTAAAAATTAAACTATTCCAAGAAATAAAATATTAATATCATAAAAGATTTTGATGGTTTGATTCTGTTTCTTCATTTTATTGAATAAATTGTAATAATAAACTGCATTTTATTTAAAACATCAATAATTTATTCATAAATTAATTAGTTTATTTTTATATTTTACATTTTATTTAATAATTCTATTTCTACATTTTGTTTAATACTAGATATTAAAATTAACTTCATGATTGTTATATAAAGTATATATTCGTTGTGACCATCTTTGTTTAACACTATAATAGGTTTGGCTTTAGTGTCTTAAAAGAGTTTTCTTGAAAACTTATGAATCTAAGGGATTGATTAGAATAACTAGTGTTCTGGCTTTCATTTCAAGAGTTCGTGAGTTTGATTTCCGCTTTGAGCTTGGATGTTTATAATGGCTTGTAATATATTAGAAGCATCTCATAAAATTCGCCTTCGTGAACAAAAAGGGGTACTTGAGTACACAAATCAGCGAGATATCTTCATTAATATCTAGATCTTAGGAAAAGTTCATTTTAATGATAATAGTTTTTTAAATATATTAGGACATGCACATCTTTCTAATTTATAACATTTTTATAGTTCTCATTGCAAAAAAGGAAAACAAAATTATTCTGATTCCCAATGGATTTTCATTATTTTAGATATTTTGTCGCCCCAGTAACAAACAAATGAAATTCGCAGCTGAAATAAAGAAAAGATAGAAAGCTAATAAATGTTCTAAAGAATTTATTCATGTGAATGCTAGACACAAATGAAAAATCTGAAAATAAACTACTTATTTCTGAAAGGAAAGTTTTGAGAAGTCATTGGACCATTTCAAGATCAAAATGTATCAAGAATTCATTATGATTTTGAGACGTATATTATATTCAAAACCATTAATATTGTCAAAGTATTGTTAAGCCATCCGGAATTCAGAGGTTGGAAGATACCGCTGTATATCTTTGATAAAAAAACAACCTTTGATAATGTCTGTGAAAAAATATCAAGATCCCACCACATGTTAACATTAGTGGTAATAAGGTCACTTATAGACTAACCAACAAGAAGAGTGAGAAAGAAACTATCAATGACTCTTCCCTTGCTTATCAATAACTATACTCAAATGAACGATATAAATTGAAATTAATATGATGTATTTCACCAACGCAGCATTAATTTGCAGGAACATCCCTTGGAACTCTTCTGGAAATCAAATGTGACTGGTTTCTAGACTATTCTGCTTGAGTAACAAATGGTTACCTTAAGTGTGTTTCCTTTCATACGGGCAGAAAAGTCCACCCCTCTTGTAAAAAATACTGAGACCACTCAGCTTTAACAGTTCCCATTCTGAGTTACATCGGATACTTTAAAGGGGATTTAATATCCAATCCTTATTATTAAAGATACTTGACAGTCAAGGGTCGTCTAGAAATGATTTGTTGTATATTAAATCTTTCGAGGATAAGCAACAACAAACAACAACATAGGATCAAGTGAGGACCACTTATTAGATAAGTAGAGAGAATAGAAAAGAATCTGGAATTTGAAAATATGTAATTGACGTTCAAGATTGCTAAGTCTCTTATGATCTACAAACAGTTGCAATGTTTTTAAAGAAAAAGACGTAAAAGCTTTGGGTTTAAATTTCAAGGTTAAAGGCACTTTTATTTCTTGATAACTACAATAGAAAGATGTTTGCCTATCACGTGACTAAGTGTTCATTTCTTTTGGTTTTTTATGCTCATTTTAATAATATTTGTCTAAAACATTTGAAAAAATACTACAGTTGTGAAAGATTTATCATCGAACAAAACGTGATTCGAATTGTTAAGAAAAAATTTAAAAGAGTGTGATATCAAAAAAGTGCATGATTTTTTAAAAAAAATATGTTACATTTTTCTAAATGCCGAAAAAGTTTTAAGAAATCCTTATACACATATAAGACACTTAAAACAATTTATTTTAGATTGGCATAATCATGAGAATGATTTAACTCTACTTAAAAGAGAATTTTAATAAAAAGTACCGTACAAATTTTTCACTATTTGAGAAATTTTCTGCTAACTTAATGGTGAATTCAATGCTGTTAAATGTAATCATTTTTATAAAGTATAATTTCAAATGTATAAAATCTGAAATAACAAACATGTTTGCTTTTTAAAAATGGAACATACACAAATATATGAAGCTAAATTATTTTTAAGGAATTAAGAATAATCAATTTTTATGTTCTTCTGTCATACTCCATTGCCAAAAAAGATCCTAATTTCTCTTACAGGAAATCAATGTGACTACACAGATATAATTTTCATATGATTTTTGCGTAATTAACTTTATCTAATGTGGTTTGTTTCTAACACATAAATCAAAAGCACTTTTATACCGAAATGCGCTGTATATTAATGAACCTAATAATAATAACTGTAAACAAAAAAAATTATATTTTTCATATAATTTAGTTTTAAAATAATTATATATATACATACATACATGCATACACACACACACACATCAATGATATATATATATATATATATATATATATATATATATATATATATATATATATATATATATATATATATATATATATATATATATATATATAATTTTGAAAACAAATAAAAGAGGCAACTAGAAAATGCTGCAAAATATTGTGAAATAACTCTAAGAAAAGTAATTGATTTCACAGATAAAATATTTGTCAATGATTTAAAATAAATTTTGTGAGTATTTATTTACCCTTAAATGAGCTGCGATTAAGTTTTCGTAAGAAGTTTTTAACATAAATGAAATGTGAGACAGAGTAAACATAACTGTTCCTAATGTTGTTTTAGGAAATATTTTAAAAGAATTTGAATTTATGTTTGATCGTATTAAATACTTGCGAGAGAAGGACTGGGAAATTAAAGTTTTTTGCTTTGCAAATTTAAAAGTTTATCTGGCCACAAATTGCTCTTGAAACGGACTAACTACATCTTTATTGGTTCAGTGATTAATTTCGTGATAATGAAACTCGAGAAGTTAAATTACGAAATTGGATTTTATTACGCTTTCTGTCTTATGAAGTTTACTTGTGAAAAATACTTAGCTCTATATTTTGCTTCTAAGGAAACAGAATACCCACTTACATAAACTCTCAGAAATAATGTTAATTGTCATTGCTTATGAAAATAATACTATAGAATTTCTTCAGAAAATAATGTTCTAGAATAAATTTATTTTAAGCTTAGAAATCTCCTGAAAACAAATCTACTTTTTTCCCGAGGAAAGCGTTAAAACTGCATCATTGCGATTAATGCTTTTTATGCAAAAGTAGGACATTATTTATAAATATATCTTTTTGTAAAATTAATATCTTATGTTTAATAAAAATGATTGTGTTAATATGTACAGTGACATAGTTATTTGCGTTGGAGTTAAAGTAATCAGAAGTAAACAAGTGGGAAGGAAACACTAAAGACAAGAGATTTTATTTGTCTCTGATTACGTTGCAGTAATACAAACTATAAATGTATCAACTAAGTTGCTCCCTGGAAATATTGATGAATTTATCTTCTCAAAAATTTTAATAAGTATGCTTTATTATGAAAAATAATTTTTTATTATTAAATTTATTTAAAACTTTTTATTAAAATATACTGAAATTAAAAATTTAAATAAAAAAATTTTCAATTGACAATATTAATAATTTTTTTCTTTATTCTCGTCAATGATTTGTTTATTTAAATATTTATTTCATACAAATTTTAGCAAGCAGATAAATTTTTATTTATATATAATTTTTTTATCAATATGTTTCAAAGATTTATTTTACTATATACTTTGAAACATTTTTATAACGCATAGTTTTGAATATTTTAACTTATTTATATTTGTACAAAACATTTCAAGATTTATATTTTAAATAATAGCATTTAAGATCTATTACTTTTTGTAAATACATATTTCACTTAAATCAAGGACTGATTATAGTTGTGAAAAATTACTGCAACACAAAAAATATTATAATTAGTAAAGACTACTATGATAATATATAGAAGGATGTAAGATATATTTGATTTGAGTGGGAGTTAAATAATGAGAGGTAAATGAGTAGGTGTCAAAATCCCTGAAGACACAAAAAATTCTTATTATCCCTATTATCACTCCAGTTCAATAGAAAAATTAAAGAATCACGATAAAAATTCAAATCATATGACATTTCAGGAATTTTACAAGTTGATTGATTAGGGCATACAATTTTATGAAAAATTATAATTTCTGTAATTAAATTTGCTTAAACATTTTGTATTAAAAGTATATATTCTAAAATTTAAATTTATAAAATTATGAAATTTGAAATTTTTATTATTTTTTCTGTATTTTTATCAATGCTTTAGACATTTATCTAAGTATATGAAATTATTACTTAAACATTTTTCGTCCCAAAATCCTTTAAGCTTTATGGTTTTAATTCTATTATCCTTTATCGAAATCACTCTAAAAGGCTATTAAGCAATATATCGTTAAAAGGTTAGAAAAGAAAAGGTTATGACTAACATAACTATTTAAAATTGAATTGGGATTGGGTATTAAGAACTAGGTATGATGTACATATGATAATTACAGTTCATTATTCTTGGGATCTAATTCAATTAAAAAAGGTAAAAGTTTAGTATTTGATGCTAACGTCACTTCTATTTTCACAAATACATTTGATTACTGTGATTTAAAGATACTCATCAGAGCTTCCTTCGTAATTTCTAACGCTCTCACAGATTATAAGGTTGACACTTGAATTTGTATCCCTCCACAGTATTCCTCACTATCGGAAGGAAATGGGACCATGCATAACTTTCAATATCCCTTAAATGTAATATCCCTTACCTGTAATCCCTTGTTCTAACCAAACAGGCATTGAACCTTTTGATTTTGTTTTTCTATCCTCACCATGGTAACCTTGCTTCAGATCAAGGTGTGGATCAAATTAGTAATTCTTGTGTTCATTTGTTTTAAATATTTTTTGGCTTGTATTGTTCTGCTTTGTATTGGGTGATAATGTAATTCTTCATTTGTTTTATTGTTTAAAATTTTGGAATTGATAGTTAAAATGTTGGTAAGGAAATTAGGGAATAATTGAATCCGTTCAGTTTATAAATAAACTCGTAAGAAGTGTGGAAGTTCCAGCAGAAGAAAGATCATACCAAGATGCTCTCCGCTTAAAAGTGTTGTGTTGGTGATAGAGATTGCTATCTGTGTCACTGATTTTGTCATTTGAAAGTATTTTAAAATTATGCGTTGATTTAGATTAAGTAGAAATATAAAAACAGGAAATGAAGTTTAAAATTATAAGCTATTATTTTATACTATATTTACTGCACATGGTAGTCTAAAACAAAAAGTATACACTCTCATAATGAGAAGATTGAAAGTTAGGTACCTAAGCCAGCACATAATAAGAAAGTATATATGGCGTTAAAACTTTCATAGTGTTCATTATCCCTCCATGTGGTATTGTGGATGGTAAAACGAGAACTCCAGCTCAGGTTTAGGCATAGTCATTTGACTGTATCCGAAAGTTTCTAGACAAATGGTTATGTTAAATGTTGCAGCCAAGTTAAGAGTTCCAACCAGAACACTTTTCTTCAGAGCGAAATGTTCCAGGTTCAGTACCACCCACTATTGAAAATGGGAGATAAATGTTGCGATTATGCATTTTGCATGTACATCTGTCGAAGTATGTGTTTGAGAATTTTCCGGGTTTTCCCCTTTGTAACACGGGATTATATATATATATATATATATATATATATATATATATATATATATATATATATATATATATATATATATGTAGGGAATACTATCTAAGAAAGTTCTTCTGGGAATGCAAATGCCTTAAAACATAACCGCACAGCAACTTAAGTATTTATAATGATGAACGTATAATTTTAAGGAAAAGTATAAAATTTCCAAATATTTCTGATATTTTACATAAGATAATAAAGAAGTCAAAGTAAAGTGTATCAAAGCAAAAAAGAATACTTATTATGTTATATTAAAATTGTATAATTTAATATGAACACAAATTAAGAAATACAATCTTTGTACTAACAAAATGAAATAGCAGATTTTTGTTTCGATAAATATATAAATTTTACTTTAGAGATAAAGTTAAGAATGTAAAGAAAGTTATTTAATTCGGTCTGCATTTCATTTTCTTTTTTTGCATTTCACTTAGGATTGATGTATTTAATAAATTTTATAAACTTTTTATATCTATGAATGACATGTTATCTTTAAGCGTGATTCAAGCTACAAAAACTGTTGTCAAACAAGGGTTCCAAAATTTATTTCACATGGAATCAATTAGTTTGAACTGAATAAATTGAACCAAACGGTTTAATGCAAATAAAAAAGCGAATTTCATGTACTCCGATTGAAACAATGTTAGTAATGTACTTTTTCCCTGCAACAGCAATAGAAAAAATTTAGAAAAGGAAACAAATTTCAATAGGTATGTTTAAACAACTAATAAAAAGACAAATATTTTAATCTATGTATTATATTAAAAATTATTGATTAAAATGGAAATATATTCCATCCAATTTATAAAGTTCATAAATTTGATTTAGCTTATCAACGGATTTTATTATAATCTTTTATGCGTGTAAAATTATATGGTTTCTCGAGGAAAATATATTAACTTAAAACTTATGGAAAATATAATTTTTTTATACAACATAAATAATCACTTTTGTATTTCAAATAAATATTTCTGTGCAGCAAATAACATTTTAACGATATATTTCGGCTGAATAAATTTAATAAGAATTAACTTAGAATTTTACAAAAACTTGAATTAAATTTCGTTCAAATAAATGATAACAGGAATTCTAATCGAATTTGCTTGCATTTTTATATTTCTTCTGAACGTGTTTGTGAAATTTAGAAAAAAATAAAACTAATTTAATTTTGTTATTGTTTAAACAGTTCCAAAACAATATTTTATTGTTTCATGTTTTTTTCAAAATTTTTTTTGTAAATATGGGGCTCTTATATTTTTTGATTTAAGCATTAAGTTGTTTTCGTTTTAGATTTGTAATAAAACATTTATTAATTTTGTAAGAAACAGGAGAAAAACGATACAAAATCATTGTCTGTACTGATTAAATGTTGAATAATATAAATTGCATTTCTAATTTGACTCAATAAAATTAAATGCATGATAATAATAATTAGAAATACTTTGTATTTTGCAGTGTAAAATCCTTGGTTAATTTATTCGATTCCAAAAAAATAATTTTAAAGAAATACTTAAAAACATAATAATAAAAAGTTTTTTTCTAAAATATTTATTCAAAAATAGATTATTTAAAATAATACATAACGTTTCAATTTAATAAACTTTAAATTTGCATTACTAAGTGAATATATATATATATATATATATATATATATATATATATATATATATATATATATATATATATATATATATATATATATATATATATATATATATATATTAATATAAAGAAAATACATATATGAATATAAAGTAATAAATACAAAGTAATAAATGCAATGCTAAAAATATAACGTTGTAACTACAATGCATAATAGGAAATCTAGCCAGCGCAAAAGCAGCTAAAGAAAGATTTGCCTATATAAATAAGATAAAACATGAAGAAAAGTAAAATCAGAAATATAAAATTGGAAAGATACTGAAGTATATGAAGCAAAAGACAAGAAGGCATAGGGACCATGTCTTCATCAGGAGGGAGATGGTCAGCTATGCAAAAATGAACACTTTTCTGACATGCTCGAAGGACAAATGTCTAAAAATCTTCGAGCAATTCCCCCGAAGAGTGTTCGATTAATAGCTCACCTAAAAAATAACAATATTCCAATTAATTTTATTTTAAAATATGTAGGAAGTAGGGAATCGCTTGTAAGATTGAAGTAATGCGTAGTTTTTATAACTACAGAAGGGCCACCCAAGCATTGAAGTTCTTACAAGAATCCTGAAAATACCTACATATATACACTTTATTTTATACATAACTAAAACTTAAATCCCTTTTAATACGCTTTAACTTTTTAAACCACTTTAACTATTTGAATTTAACTACTTCTGGCAATATTTCTTCATTCTAATTTCAAATTTACTTTTGGCAACTTCCTACTATTCTCATATATAAATTCAATCTTATTTACTGGCTTTTGTATTTTGTATTTTCTACTGTATGTATTTTTTTACTGTATGTATTTTTCTACTAATGTGAGTATTTTCATTTATAGTGAGTACTTTTATTCTTCTGCATATATATTTATCTTTTCTACTTATATATTTAGTCTAATTTTTAATTAAGTTCTTTCAATACGAACACTCTTCGGGGGAATTGCTCGAAGATTTTTAGACATTTGTCCTTCGAGCATGTCAGAAAAGAGTGTTCATTTTTGCATAGCTGACCATCTCCCTCCTGATGAAGACATGGTCCCTATGCCTTCTTGTCTTTTGCTTCATATACTTCAGTATCTTTCCAATTTTATATTTCTGATTTTACTTTTCTTCATGTTTTATCTTATATATATATATATATATATATATATATATATATATATATATATATATATATATATATATATATATATATATATATATATATATATATATATATATATATATATATATATATATATATATATATATATATATATATATATATATATATATATACAGTATGTCCACTAAAGTCCCTTGCCACCCTCTTAACTTCGAAACGGCTGCTGCTATATTCATAAAAGTGGTGTCTAGATATAGTAAATTAGCCATGAGCTACTGAATGAAACCACCTACCGCGCCACCTAGTGGAGTTAGCATTCGTATCGCGAAAACGGAACGAGATAGGTAAAAAAAAAAATTTACAAAGTTGTAGAGCATCCTCTATTTAGTACGAAAAGATACCTTGTAGGCATTAATGTGAAGAATACAACGGTTAAAACGCGCATTTGTTGTTTCGTGCTGTGACGTGGCACATCGTACGTGTGTATATTTGAAAAAACAAAAAATCGTTTTCGTGATTAACTTTTCCATTTTTATTTCGAAATGGGAAGAACGGAAGTATTAAAAATAATTCCAAGAATTTGTATGCAGTTTGCAAATACGTAAGAAACGTCACGCCTGTTCACCTGAGACAGCTATAAACGAGACATCTTCTTGGGGCTGTAGTATATTGATGCTCATGGTCATGGCTGAATATTCGAAAGCTGAGTATTGTGAGATGGTTTTACTGTACGGTGAATGTCGACGCTAGGCACGATCTGCAGCAAGGTTGTACCGCTAACGTTTCCCTGCAGGACCACATCCTTCTCATCAAACCATCCTAACTGTTGTAAAACATTTAAGGGAGACAGGTTGCGTTACTAGTCGACCTCGATGTAGCAGACCAGCTAAGGTATGACGGCAAGTTCAACCGGATGAGGTATTAGCATATGCCCTCGCATATTTGAAATGCAGCGTTTTAGAGAGATCAGTACTGTGGTCTCACCAAAAGTCAGGTTTGGAAAATCTTAAGCGAATCAGGTGCTCATCCATATCGACCAACGCCTGAACAGGTTTTAATAGATGGGGATGCCGAGCGATGCTATGCATGGTGCAACTTCATCATGAATCAAATACAGGTCCAGCCAACATTCTTGGCAGATATAATGTGGACGGATGAGGTATGCTTTTCATGGAATGGCATGTACAATAGGCAAAGCACCCATTACTGAGGGCTGGAAAATCCTAAATGTTTCGTCAACGTTCGACATCAAATGCGGTATGCTATTAACGTTTGGTGTGCAACTTACAACAACAAGCTGATAGGCCCAATATTTTACAATGGCATGTTAACGGGTACACGATATTTACAACTGCTACAGAAGGTAATACCCGATTTTGTGGAGAACCTGCCGTTGTTTAATCTTAAGAATCTATGGTTTCAACATGACGGCATGCCTGCTCACAAGACATCTCCAGTGAAGCAGTACCTCGTCATGGAATTTGGCAACCAAATACTAGGGTATGGGGGTTTCGAAGAGTGCCCTCCACATTCTCCTGATCTGACTCCACTGGACTTTTTCCTGTGGGGATACTTGAAACAGCAGATGTATACGACCACTCCACAAAAATTGCAGGACCTTAAACGACGCATTACGGTCACGTGTTCCAACGTGTCACGCTGTATGCTCCATCGTGTGCAACGTGATCATCAAGTGAGGATCCAAATGTGCATTGCAGATGACATTAAGAAGTTTGAACATCTTAAATAAAGTATATTGTTATAACTATTTGTTTTTTTTCTTTCTTAGATCGTTTTGTCACGTCACAGCATGAAACAACAAATGAGCGTTTTAAACGTTGTATTCTTCACATTAATGCCTACAAGGTATCTTTTCGTAATAAATCGAGGATGCTCTACAACTTTGTAAATCACTTTTTCTCTCTATCTAGTTCCGTTTTCAAGATAGGAATACTAACTCCGGAATTTTCCACCAGGTGGTGCAGTGGTCTGTTTCATTCAGTAGCACATGGCTACTTTTCTGTACCTAGACACCACTTTTATAAATATTTTATCAAATTTGAGAGGGTGACAAGGGAATTTAGTGGACATACTGTATAATATTTTTATGCATATGATATATATATATATATATATATATATATATATATATATATTAGATATAAGAAATAAATCTAATACCTTCAAATATCATGGAAATGCTAAAAATCCTTAAAAACACCACCTGAACTCTGAATTGTATCAAATATATAATTGGTTAAATATAATTTTAATTAGATGTATTGGAACTAATTTCCTATAGTCCTTTGTATAAAATAAATTAAACATTAGTTTTTTTCCTTTAAAATTTTTCAGATGAAAGCAAAGTTTATTTGAAAATAAAAACATTAATAATATCATCATTAAAATATGCCATTATTAGTTTTTTAAATTGTTGAGACTGATATTTTCTGTTGAGATTTAAATTATTTAAGTAAAAGAAAAGTGTGCCTTCTAAACCTTTTGCTACTTTTCCTAGATTTTTAGGAGTTTAATTTAAAATTAATTTTAATAATTAGTTGTTTTATGTTTGTTAAAATACATTTTCTAAAAGTGTGTTTTAAACAAAATACTATGAACCGATTTTTAATAACATTTTGCTTGGTGAAAAATATCGTGCGCATTCCTTAAGTAAAATAAATAAAACTTTATACTATAAATAAAATAAGTTTCTATAATTCGCTTACCTTAAATTGTAATAAATAACGTTAAATATAAAAAAAAACATATGATTTGATTTATTAGGATATGATTTATTAGGAAAGTGATGAAAAACATTAGTCTTAAAAATTAAAATAAAGTATCAAAAGTTTTATAATTAGAAACTATATTCATTGACACATTTTTTTCTCAATAGCTGTTATGTTTATTTACTCTTATCGTTGCAAGTATAGAAATCGGTTTATAAATAAAACAAATATTTATAATATGGTTATCTTGAATTGTAATAAATAAATTTAAGTGTAAAAAATATGCAATTTTTCAAATATAAACGATTACACCAATATAAAATTTAAATTAAAATAAAATATTAATAAGTTATTTTTATATGTATATTTATTGAAACGTTCTTTTTTCTCAATAGCTATATTGCTTATCACATTACACAATTTAATGTGATACATAATATAAAATTCTAATTATTTTTTAAATTGTTTTTGAATTCATTAATTAATTGAAGCAATGCCTGAAGTTTATTATATAAATTAATTGAATAAGTTTTATATACTAGATAAACATATTAAATAAAAAAAGAAGATAATTAGAGTACATATAGTTTGATTGCAATTATATATTAAAAATCATAATACCCATATTAATAAAATAGTTATAAAAAATTATTCATAAAATCATATAAGAACAGATAGTATAAAGCGTTCATGAGATAAAATATATCTGTATATTTTTATATGAAAAATGAATGACAAAATGGGTGACGATAAGTTTTTCACTGATGAATTCAACTGTATAAATGCATAAAAGTATCTAAAATTTCCTCAATAAAACAAGAATGGTATTCTGCATGGATTGGCATACATATAATAAAATGAATTCATGCATTTTTCAGGTTTTATAGTTTCTCTCCGCAACAAATAGTTTTCAGTTTTTATGTTTTACTCATCTATACAAAAAGTATTTGCAATAATACCCTTGTTTATGTTCTGAAAACTGGAGTTTATGGGTTGTACATTTTCTGATGGAATGCAATGCATGTCGACACAAGTGCTTTACATAAGAAGTCATTTAAATATTTAAAACTGTATCATTATTTCCAAGCATTTGATAAAAACAAAAGTTTGCGGCTCTTTTGTGCCAAGTATGTTGTAGGATATGATAATTAGCGGCTGAATTTGCATTTATATAAATATCTTCTAACTAATCCATATTTAAAAATGTTACACCACAGTAGGAAATTAAAATCATGTATGGTCTTCCCAGTATGTACTGGTGCTTCTAAGTGGTTACTTATGTCTGCTAATTAAGTTTTATTATCAAAAATATAGTATGAAAATGAATTTTTTTATATTGTTTTGACAATATATATCGGTTTATTTCATATACTTAAGTATATGAAAAATTTTTCAGCTGATGAATGAATACTATCGATTAATGTACATCCCTTTTTGAAGTAGATAATATGCTGTCATCTCTAGCATATGTTGAAGACATTGGATGAGCACTGTAATAAAAAATGTAATCTTAAAGTAAACTAAATTACAAAAATTTTCCATTTAATGAATGAGAAAAACAATCTCATATCTAGTTCTTCAACAATAACCATTTTTTTCTGCTATTTTCCTTCTTTTCAGATTTGCCAATTTATCACCCATCATAGAATGTGTTTACAACGAACATTCAAAAGTTGTATACATTAAGAGTCAAAATTTGGAAAGGTTAATCAGTCCGAAACCAAAATAATGGTTATCAATCAATATTCAAAAATAGCTTAAAGGCGATAAATTATAGATTTATCGTGTGCTCAGTAAGCCTTGAACTACTCAGAATGGTTTCTTCGTTTTTAATAATAATTTAATGCTGCTGATATTAGCTACATGCAATTTATCTTCAAATACATACAAATCTATCTTATTTCATTAGACGCAATGCTAACGACTTAATCAGCACCATGCTTTTAATATTAATGATACAATTGACTGTGATTTGCAATACTTACGAGAACAAAGATAAGAATAAATAAAATTAAATTATAACCATAGTTTTATAATTATAAGTTAGTAACCACACAAATAAATGGAACAATCTAATTTTAAAACTTTTACATAAAATAAATGAACCATCTTATTAAAGAAATTTCCAATCCTTAAGAAATTAAATGTCATGCTTAAAATAATATACGTTTTGAGAATTACTTAAAACGCATATTATTTCAGCTATTATCAGTTATGTATATTATATGCAGTCATTTCTCTGCCTATATAGTTATAAAAAATAATCTTAAATTTACAGTTTATTTCTTTCATTTATTTACAATTATTTCACATTCTACAATCTGAAATAAATATGCAAATATTTATTGTTCTCAAGTTCATAATAATTCATTATTATGTTAAAATATTGTTATTAATTTTGTAAATTTTCTATGCTATTAAGTATTTTCTAACTAGATTTAGAATTTCTCTGAGCATTTCAAAAGAAACTTTATAATTTGTTGAACCATTTTTCAATTTACTTGAAAATTTTACTGAAATGTAGCCATGTCAAGTCTTTTCTTTATTAAATTTATGAAATAATTTAAATAATCTAGTAAAATCATTACATATTTTACAAACAAAATTTAGGAACTCATAATAAATCGAAGAGCATAGTATAAACTATTACATAAACTCTCTAATAATTTCAAGAAATTAGATTGGCATTCTACAAATGACGTATAAATTCTTAAATTCCTAGAATTCAGACATTTTCATATTTGCCATGGCACTTTCTATTCAATCGCAGACAGAATAAAGTAAATTTTTACAAAAAATGATAAAAAAGCACTTTAAACTTTCAAAAGCCAGACATTGATACAAACTGGCAAAAGTTACAGTTACGTTAACAGAAAAATGAGTCTGATAAGTATTTTTCTTTAACTTTAACCATAAGAATGCTTTTAAGAATTCCCAATACTCGTTGGATCAGCTAATTAGATTTCAGTAACATAGAAACTATTGGTGAATCTTTTCAATACATAATTTATATTTCTATCAATTATTAAAACCAAAATACAAATTAGAATTAATATTATATGGTTATTAATTTTTAACTTATTGTGTAAAATAAATTCTAACGATATTTCCATGTAATACAAAATAATTCAACTCAAAATTTGCAGGTAGGAAGTAAATTTGTGGGTAGGAAAATTGAGAAAAATACTTAGGTTAAATGAACATAAAAAGTAAAACAAATATCTTTCAAAATATTTAAGAATATGTGCTTATAATTTCATAATTAATAATATATGTAAATAATTTATTTACTTATAAATTTATTTATAATAAATAATGCTTCTTTTTTTATAAAAACATTCAATGCCAATCTATTGCGATTCTTTATGTGACATCAACATTGAAATGTCTATAGTGCGCTTGTGCATGTTGGGAGTACTGTCTCAGAAGCCAATAACGTTCTCGCGCGATATGAGATGTATTTCTGTATGGGCTTTTTCTTTATTTGGTATTATAAATTAGGTTTGAGTATTGGCATTTATGTTGAGTAAATTTTATAAAAGCATGTGGTTGAAGCTGATTATTAATGTATTATAGAAGAAATTATAGTTTTCATAAATTTTCTGCTATATTTATTATAAAAAATAAGTTGGTTCCTTACAAAAATCAGTTTCTATATCAGGCATTAACTATCAATTCATTCCCACATGACGCCAAAAAAGGGTTAATAAAATAAAAATATATGACAATCAGTATCTATTTCTCAACTTTTACATTATTTTTAGAATTCTAGCTGGATTTTTATAACAGATTCCAATTTGTTATTCTTATTATTATACATCTCTGAAAAGTTTTAAAAGTTATACTTAATTTTATGAAATAAAACAATATGAAAATCTAGTTCATGTATAACATATTTTTATGCATAAATTTCTTAGAAATAGTTACATTAGTTTCTAAATACATGAGCTTAAGGTAAATATGAAACCTTTTGTAGATATGAAAATAAAATATGAAATTATGGTCATATAATTTTAACGTTTATTTCATAAATTCCTTAATAAACCTTTAATAATATTTAAATCTCTGTTATAACTGTTTGAAAAATATAATTGGGGATGGGCTTTAATAACAATCTCCCTCCTGACTTTAGATATTGGATTGTGATATTGACTTCAATCACTTTTCTTGAATAATTACTGATTTTAGATACTGTACGGTGATGTTTAATCTAGTTGCTTTGCATCAAAAATAAACACCTCAACACGATATACTTTTCTTCCCATGAAAATACATCTCTTTATTAATTCTTCAATTATTAAGGATTGCTAAAAGAAATAAATAGCTGTTATGTAAGATGTGAAAAATTTAAATTGTGTCTCAATGATCCCTTTGGAATTATTAAATAATAATAATTCAACCTCTCCACCTTTATAATATAATAAAGTATTCATGTTAACTGTTTTCTACATGGTGAGCTCTACTGAGGGTTTCAGAGAAATTGTAAACGACCCGGTCATCTGGACAGTGGGAATACGATAAGCCTGAAACCGGAAGTGTCATTAAACCCACATTATCATTCAAGGGATTCATTAAAACGAGCTTGATGCATTCTATTTGATCATATTTAAAGCAGTAACACCATTTTGATGATAACGACCGAGACACTACATCATGGAGGACATTGAACTTAATTTTAACCACTCTCTCTGTGTACATTCCGTTTTCTGCGAATGCTGTTCTACACAATGTGTCTAATCCACGTGAGAATGCGCCATTTGTGTTTGTTTTACTTAAATATCAAATAATTCTTTACGTTAACTATTCTTAACGAACATACTAATTCTTATTTAGTTCTTAATGAATATGTGTTATGTATAAACAATATTCTGTTAAACAGAAGGCACCCATTTAATTCATTTAATATGATTAACAACACTATTATTATGCGGTTATAAGGAATGATGAAAATGATAACTTACAAAATGATTACTTTGTAATCACATTAACAATTAATACCTGATATTTATTATCCTTTTTGGGTGTGTGAGATTGCAAGAAAAGTTTGCATTACTATTTATATTTTTGATACATTGACCGCATTTATTGATGTGTGTTCTGTTGTTTAGCAAATATGTTGCACTCTTTCCTAAAGCACTTATAGATATTAACTGAAATTAAAGCATTGATTAATTAAAATTGACACTCACATGACTTAAGTCAAAATTAGAGCTCAGATAAAGTATAATGAAAAGCAAAATATAATTAAAAATAGTTTGATAAATTCAGGTATAAAATGCAACATAACGAACATGAAGATAGCATTTTAATAAATTTCTTTATGAAGGTTCTTTTTAGTTTGTAGCATAGATTAATTTTATGAATTAATTTCCAGAAAAAAGCTCTCAGAGTGTACTTTCTAATCATTAAGACCTATGAAATATAATCAAAAGTTTAGTAATGCGTAATAGTATTCAATATTTCTAAGCTTTCATATGCAACTAAAATTTAGAACCTACTTGGTGTGTAATTTTAAAATTATTTTCTAGGGAATCTATGATCAAATAAAGATTTACTAATTCCTCTAATTCAAGTGAATAGAAAAGCAAAACCAATCATATATCTGAATCTATCACATATGTGGAAACTATCACATATCAAAACCTATTAGATATGTGGAAACATGAATTACTATTGGATTCTATAAAGTTAATGGACAATATTAGAATTATCTTACTTTGCTTGATAATTATTTTTTGAGAATAACATTAAAAAGTAATTAAAAGCAACTTTTATTCAAACATCTTTTCACATTTATAAAAATATGAGCAGTTGTATTCATTGAAATAGGCATGCTCATTAAATACGTTTTAGTATTACTCATGTATATATATATATATAATTTAAAAATCCTCATAAGTTACATTATTAACATAATTGTTATTGGAAATAAAGGTACAGAAACAATAATGATTTTGAATTAAAGTATAGCAAAATGCAGTAAACTTAAATGTTTTTTTGATAACTCTTGCATAATTGTTTCAGAATTACAACTTTAAAATGTTGATTTAAATTGCACTTAGAGAAGAAATAAAATTTTCATGTAGCCTAAAACACAGCATTTGGAAGTACAACAAGTTTTGAGTAGATGAAATACAAATATTTTGCTGCATAGTAAAAAATGCTTACTTTAATATACTCAACATTAGAATACAAATTTTAAATTTTGGAAATCAGTATGGTCCTTCTTAAGCTTTTCAATCATGTAAATAAATATATTTTATACGAAATGGTGTGATATTTTCCTACTTTACTAAATTCTCATTTCTATGTAATATATATATATATATATATATATATATATATATATATATATATATATATATATATATATATATATATATATATATATATATATATATATATAGATAGATAGATAGATAGATAGATAGATAGATAGATAGATAGATAGATAGATAGATCGATAGATAGATATGTATGTATGTATAATTTTCTCATATTATAATAGAGTAAGTACAATTTAATGTAAATAGACAAAAAATTTTAATCTTTTAAAACAAAGTAACTTGCTTCCTATTTTGTTTTGGCTTACAATTTTTAATTTCAAACTTACAATTTTAAATTTAATGAAATAAGTGAAAGGAGCAAACCGATGAAAAAGTTTATTAAAGATATTTTTCCAGCGATGCAACTTGATATAAGGGGAAATTCTCTTGTGATCGGCGCCATCTTCAGGCGTCATTGGCTGCGATCAATATTTAAAATGTTAAAACAATTTCTACGCAGCTGTAAAACAGAAGCAGCAGCTGGTAACAGGTTTAAGTGAAAGGAAGCATGAAATAAATCAATTTCTGGTTCAATATCTTTCAACCGACATAAATTTCGCATAAAAGGGTAGTTTCAGTTACTCTTTTAACGAAACTTTTGGTTTTGTTTTTGAATGTGGTTTGATGTGTGTGTCTTTCGAAATTCTATAAAATACCTTACTTAACGCTAACAAAATGTAAAGAAGGCAATTTTCCTAAAACAGTTTTTGAAAAGGAATATGTTTTTTATTTTTAAACTTCATATTTTATTTCATTTTTAAAATCTTTGGAATTTCAAATACCTTTTTAAATGGGAAATTATTTTAAAAATAACTAAAAATAGGTTAATATTCTTGATTTATTCTAATATTTCTTATTTTGAATACATAAAGAATTGTAACAGCGAAATTCTGCTCTACAGTGTTTACAACATATATCAAGGGTTGGGAGTTATTCAGCAATGGTGTGGCAAGCAATGTATATATATATATACATATATATATATATATATATATATATATATATATATATATATATATATATATATATATATATATATATATATATATATATATATATATATATATATATATATATATATTTGAATTTCGAACAATAGAAAATACTCAAAACAATTTCATTTCTATTGTAATATAGGTAGAGTTTACGAGAAAATAACAAGAACGCAGAGAGTTTATTATTTATTAATTGTCTGTAATTCAAAGATATTTTTATTAATATTATTTAACTATGTTTCTCCTTAACTATAACTAATTTTACCGAGCGGTTTAGAATGTCTCAGAATTTATCTGTACTTTATTTGCCATAGCTTGCTAAAGCTTATTGTATGTTTCACTTGCCAAATTGATGTGCTCCATTTTCTGAATTTTAATAGATTTTAATTCTAAAGCTGTAAATTATCTATAAATGTACGTATTTAGGTTAAATTTCACTTATAAGAATAACCTCAAAAGCCATACGTAAATAAAGTAAGAAATCTTAATTTAAAATATACTTTTTTAAGTTATAAAGTGGTTGTTTCTTTTGTTCCAGTCTAGATCATAATTACATGACTTCTTACAATTCTCATTGGTTTAAGATATACATGACGTCAGATCATATTTCATTTCATCGTCACATCGCATTCTTCGAGTGACAGCAAACAAAACCAAGTTAACCATGGAATGTCAGATAATATGTTCATTTTATTAATAAAATGATTTCTTATGCAAAGACCAAATCATAGGCTTAAAAAGCCATTTTTAATTGATTTAAGCCATTAATATTTTGATAATAGAACAGAAGAAAAATAAAAAAAAACAAGATATCCATTTTATGATTAGTTAAAATCATCCTTGACGATTTCAATTTATAAAAAAACTTCGTTAATTAATAGAATTCTAAATTAATAAATGCAATATTTGTAAACAATCTCTTAAAAATCTTAAGACATGCCTTCCTTACGCCAAAATTAAATTTTTTTTAAATTTCTTGTTTTATGGAGTCAATCGAATTAGCAAATGAAGCAGTCATATTAGCCAGTAAACTCAACGTAATTAATTTCAAGTGTTTTGCACTTAGAGTTAATTCTTCATTGTTTATTGATATAAAGATTATTTCAATTACATATTATCAATATCTGTGAGTCCCATGATTTCTTTTGCTTAGTGCTAATAGTGCTAAAACATAATATTAATGGTTGTATTTGTAACCATTCAAATAAAACATATTTCTAGGGTAATAGTTTTCTGTTTCTAGACAAGAACGATTAGATTTTTCTCATAACTTTATTAATTTGTGTGATATACAATGTTATTTGCTCAAATATAAAAGTATCTGCTTGAAATCATTTAAAGACATGGAGGTTAAAAATTATGCTCGTAATATGGATATTATTTAAAATGTGAGTAAATTTTTTTATTAATTTAGTATTTAAGTTAGTGCGAAATAATTAGTGAACAAAATATTGAAGTAATTTATAATAGCCTTGAATTCGTATTTATTGGAATAGGCATGCTGTAAAACATATGCTTAAATTTTAATAATAAATAGTAAAACACATTATAATATTTTCCTTCTTTTAATCATAAAATTTAATAATCAGTTTAATTGTGTTTGCCTCATGAATTCTTTTTCTTGTAACAAGTATAAGCTTATTGAGTTTCTTAGCGGAAGAATTTTTTAGGATTTATAAAACTTTGTAAGGACTATTGTCCTGTTTAAATCATTTTTCTAATTTTTAATCTGGATTTGAGACTGCCTAAAAAGAATGCTTCAGTTTCCTCTTCAATAAATTTTGAAAGCGTGATTTTTTTGAAGTAAAACATTTTTTTCTCATGTACAGTATATAATTGAACTAGATGTGTCACAATGAGTAATGTTTGTTCTGTATTAGATATGCTTTATTTATGAATAACATAAATATTTAAAATATATAACATAGCAGGCACTGTGTCCATAAAAATGTTAAGAAGAACTTTATTCTAAATAAATACAGCTAAAATATTTTCGAAACAAAGAAATGAATGTATACCACATCCATTTAGCTTAAATTGTATGTTAATATATAACTTAGATTATACATAAATTTAGTTACGATGGTATGCTTCGATATCACTTTTAAATAGTGCAAGAAAATGAAGAATCGATTTATTAAACATAAATAATTTATTTTCTTCCTTTTTTAGAAGCCTTATAAAGTAACGGGCCAACGTAATCAGTGGATAACGTGGATTCTCAGAGCACCTTGTCACAGTCTGAAACTTTTGTGGCAAGTCATGATAACCAATCAGCTTTCATTATACAGCACTGAAGCATTGAGTCATGGGAACAAGACACGAAGTTTTGTGCATACAAAACCACCATTAGTATTAAAAGTATGTTATGCTAAAACTATTCGTTATGTCAATAATATATACTTTGATATATACTCTTTATGTCAATAATATATACTCTTTATGTTAAATGACCCCAAAAAATATAATTCATTTTGGTATAGAATCTTGATTTGACAAAGAATTATTTTATTTTTTTACAATTTGTAGGCCTGAAAATAATATATTTATATTGTTACGGTTTTCATCTTGACGAAGAGGCTGCAATAATCTAGAAATGAAGAAAATTAGTTTTCTTTTAAGCAAACACTTTACTTACAATTCTCTCAGTTATAATGATTATAAATGCTTCAACTTGTAGGTTTTACGCCGATTAAAATATCATATGCATTTCTATAATGCAGAAACTAAAAAGGCTAAAAACTATGCAGTTTTTATAGTACAAGACCAAAAAACCTAGACAAATTTTATAATGCAGAAAAAAAAAACAGTGAAACTTTCAGACTGATAACGCAGATTCTAACTGACTCCTTGCTTCACTTTCAGTTCACCCACTGCTCGATTGAGGACGATATCTATACCCCCAGGAGGGTTCTAGAACATTCCTAGAGTAAAATGCTGGAAGTTCTCTGAATATTCTTATAGCAAGCTTATGGTAACTTGGCTGCTCTATTGGTCCTATAAACTCAAATCTTCGAAAAAGATGACTTATGTTTTGTCGTCAAACATGTCGCCAAATATGTCAAATTTGCCAAAATATCGCTAAATACAACCAAGTTGTCTTAAATTTCACACGCTTATTTTTCTGGTCTGAAAACCTCTATTTTCACAGAACAAACGTTGTTTAAACAATAATTCCGCAAATTAAACGATAATAACAAACTTTAAAAAGTAATTAAACAATCATGTAAGACATTCATACGAACATTTACACTTTATATTTTTTCCAAACAAAATTTTACAACTTACTTATTCTTTACATTTCATTCATATACCAGCATCGTTTAATTAATTCTTTTTCAAAAACAAAATTATTTGCATAAAAAGATATTAATTAGGAGTAAGATTTAATTTCATAATGAAAATTGCTGTAAAATAAGATACCATCAATTCTGATCCTTGTAATGACAAAAGATGAAATAATGTAGGCTTGGCATTAAGAACATAAAAAAACATTGCTATAAAAATATTAATGTACATAGAATATTTGAGTTATTATAGATTTATATGATCCTGAAAAACATTTGTAACCTTTGTTATGATAGTACAACAAATTTATATCTCTTTTGAATCTTTAATATTTTTTTTGCGACACCTAATGTTTATTATCATAATGTCTGCACATTTTTTATGTTTTGTCGAACCATATGACCTTTTTAGCTAATCAAAATATTCAAGATAATTTATATTGCTATTTTTCAATAACTGCAAACATTTATTCTCTTTTTTTGCTGCAACTTAAAGAAACAATAATTTATGTAAAACTCATTTGCGGCGTCTTATGTTAAATCAGCAGAAGTGATTCTTATATATTAGTTGGAAATAAAGTTTTAAAATAATCTTACATAAGCATATAAGTATATTGTTTTGAATTGGAAATCAGTCAAAAATAATTTTTAAAGGTCTATAAATGTAAAATTAAATGTAAAGGAATTTATAAATTTGAAAGACAATTAGTTTAAAAAAGGATATTTCTAATATTAAAGGAGGTTTTTCAAATGGAAGAAGATTTTTAATTGTTTGATTGGTTTTATCTACAATCAATAAATGTATTTATTGTTTAATTTTATGATTGAAAAGTTATGTTTGTACAGTTTTCTATTGCAATATTTTATATTAATTTTACATTATACTATATTTAAATTCTACATATACATATTACATTTAAATTTGCATTACATTTAAATCGTACTTTTAAGTACTCATATAACAAAAGTTAATCCTTAAAAGAGTGTGTTATTATTCATAACAATCTATTTTTAGTAATATTTATAATTAACAAGTATATAGAACTGTTCTTTGATATTTGTATTTAAAATTTTCACCTATCAAATCATTTGCAATATTAAAATATTTATATTTTTAATAAAAATATTTATGTATAGAATTTATGTAGATTTATTCCTTATATTCTATAAATTGTAGACTACTTTGTTACAAGCATAAAAAATTTTACTGATTTTGAAAATATTTATATGATGAGATTTTATAAGTTGTGAATCTTTCCAAAGTAAAAAAAATGTACTCTGTTGAAGTTTTTATAAATTTCTTGAAAATGTAACAAAAGCCTCAGACAAGATGCAGTGTTCATCATAGTTTTCACCAGTCAATATATTTCCGCATGCTAGCGAATTACAGAACTGTAACGTACATGTTTCTTTTATGATTGATTTGAATAATCTGTAAGGTAAATTTTCATTTCAAAGAAAAAAAATTTTTTTTCTATGTCAAAATCTATAAAAAATAGTATCGACACTTCAAATATTTTTTTCAAAATATCTTTTGAAAGAAATTTTTAAATATATTTCAAAACTTTTCCATCAAAAGATCTTTGTTTTAAAATTTCGATACTTAAAATAAGTTTGCAATAAAAAGAAAAACAAAATAATTCCATAATCTAATGTACTTTGAGAATTATCAAATTAGGATGAAGTATATTTTTGTAATAATTTTAATATATTTTACAAGGAATTATAAGAAAAATTTCAGGAATTTGCTGAAAATTAAAAACTTTATATCAAATTCTCAAGAAGCTGTGACTGAACCACACAAAATTATTTTTAGTTAAATTCAAATTTCAAGAATTCAATTTTTGGCACTACATTATTTTTTATGTAAACCTTTTCCTAAAAATATTAAAGTTTTAATGCTTACATTATGTTTATTATGTTACTCATTTAATTATATTTTGTAATTCAGTAAATTGAATATGTTAGCAAAAAGTTATAAAATGCGGAGATTTAGGATTAAAGGTTTTATAGAAATGTGCAAACGTACTGGACATGAATTTGAGTGACGGGGGTACTATTGTATCGAAAAATCACATAATTTCTCATTTGTGAAGTTTATATCAAATTAAGTTTAAGTTTTAAATTTAAATCTTTGGAATGTTATTATACATTTGTTAGTTTTAAATTCGGTTAGAGTTTAAATCAACTACTAAGGTAATATATTTCATAAGCTTACAAAGGAATCAAATGAGTGTTTTGATTTTAGCCAGAAGTTTTATTAATTATTGCTTTTTTAAAAGTAGAAAGTTCGTATATTTTAAAATGACTAATATGTAATACAAATAATTGTATATACATTTATATTATTATAAATTTAAAAATGTATATTGAAATTGGATTAGCTTCGAAAATGAAATTCGTTATTTAGATACTTTTGTTTAAAAAAATCTCCTGATCTTTAAATTATTTATTTTATAATCATCTTATTTTGAAAATTGAACGTAGTTTCGCTATGATTATTTACTTTACTGATTCGTTCACGCTAATGCTAATGTTCCTGCTGTAGCTTATGCTATTCCTTTAAATTTAAGCATACTTTAATATTTCAAAGTTGAAAAATTGTTTTAAATAAAAATGAATTTTTGTTTTCATGCTCTTTTTTTCTATGTTTCATATTTCCAATTTATAATGATATAAAAAAGAAACAGATCTTTAAAATTGTTCTTAAAATTCTTTTGAGAGTGTATACATTGAGTTAAAAAAAAGTGAAACATTAAGCCAGTTCTACCATGACTTTCCACATAAATATTTAATTTTACAAAAATATTCTTTCCATAAAATAAAAATTATTTATTTTATTTGACAAATTAGTTTCTATGTTAATTTATTATTATAGAATATTTTTATACATATGTTATCGCCAATGCTTTTCATTAATTTAATTTTTTCTGATTCTTAGAGCATATTACCAAAGGCTAATTGTCAATATGAAGAATCTTCATTTGTTACTACATCAAGATTGCATTTTTCTGATGGAGTAAGAAATTCTCATTCGTCTGACATATTGAGGAACACCGTGACTGGTAACCCGAACAAATCTCACACAATGGTAAAAGAAATATTCTTGAGGAAGCAAAAAGAACGCAGTCACAATTCGTTAAACGATGGAATTCCAGAAGAATGTGTTCTGGCTGCAAGAAGAGCTTCCGTTACGAGATCCAAATCATTTGGAAATGATATTAAGGACGTCATTCCTTTTATAGATTGTGTTAATGTGAGTAGTTCAGGAATAGAATCCGATATGGAATGTTTTCAGAACCCTCGTAGAGAAAACATTTCACCTAACAAGCGATATTCCAAAAAATATCATTCAGAAAATGAAAATGATTCTGAAGACTCAGACGCCTTCAAAGAAGGTAATGATTTTTCTTCTGGATTGCAAATGACGTGCTGTACCCCAAAGAACATGGACAAATTTGTTCAAACAGAGGCTGGACCATCGATAATATCTGGTTTCATAAAGAGCCCGAAAAAGAAATTTCCCCGTCTTGGAACTTTCGAAAGAATAAAACTGGAAAAGAGAAGCAGTGAAAGGAGCAATGTAGATTTGCCCCAAATGTGTTCAACAAGAACAGGAACGTCAGTAAAACATCGAAGGCCGATACCTACTACAATTTCCAAAGAGCAACTAATTAGGTCGGAAACACTAAGCCCACTTGCTGATCAAGCAGAAAAGGGAATGAGGATGAAGAAACCTTCAGATTCTCCAGGTTCTAAAAGAAGAGTGAAGGAATTCTTCACTCGTTTCTGGAAAAAAGAGTCAAAGCATTCTCCAAGAAATAAGAAGAAAACTAGCGATGGGGAAATACTAAGTGAAGCGGGGTGTTCAAATGTGTATTCAGATGTCTATGTGTCTAAAAAAACAGATTGTGATGATCCTGATGAAGAAATTAATTTCGAACTAGTTGAGAGCTCTGGTACTTCTCATGTAAGTTAAAATTGAAATTTATAAGCAGTGAAATCTCGATAAGTTGTCTCTTGTAAAATCCTTCACCCAGTTATTTTCGCGAAATCTAATCATAAGTTGCTAGTAAAAGTCATCAATTCTGGTATTCAATCAAAAATAAAATTTGTTGTTTCATTATTTGTTTTATCTTAATAAAAAAGAAATTTAACAATAAGTTATAATAGTGCTAATAAGTTATAAAAAAGGCAAACAATATCAATAGTTTTTCTCAGACATTTAATTATATTACTGTGATGTTAGCTTACCATATATTTCTTTTGCTGCATCAAAATTTTACAATTATCTTCTGAAATTTTGAAAGCATGAATTAATTGTATTTAGTACATACTAGCAAGAAGGAAATGACTTCTAAAATTTTCTAAATGAAGCATAACATCAAGAGAAAAATTTGCTAACATTATTATGCACGATTTCTCAATTATTAAAGTAAAAAACTTTCCTTATAATATTTGTGATATTTTAACATTTGATTGAATATGTCCATCACTGTATGAACATATCCAATAAGATGTACATATTTGTGTAATGTAGTATGAGCACAGACGTATGGTTACTTTAAGAAACTCAATAAATAATCCCGATCAAAACCACTTCGTACTTGGTTATTTATTTATTTTGAAATAAAATCACAATTCTCCCAGTCATAAAATTTAAGTTTTATTTACCACATTATTTTAAGGTAAATTAATTACACAATAACTTTGTATTCTACGGTTTTAATAATAATTAACTTTGAATTTATTCAAACAATGAAATTTAAATAACATAAACGTGCGTTTAATTGTTGCTTTAACATTGTATATAGAATGTTATTATGTAACTCATGCTTTGTATGAAACGATTCTCAAACATAAACGTTTAATAATTTATAATATTGATGTTAAAACATGAGTAAATAAGGATATAATTTTTTATAAGATGTAAATTGAAAAAATTGATAACTATCAGGAATCTATAGTTTCAAGTTTGAGAGTCTTTCGAGATTTCACTGTTTTTCTTATATTAAATTTAGAATTAATTACAACATAAATTAGAGCAACTTTTATTTAAATTATTTCTTTTTGTATGTTTTCAACCAGATGTATATTTAAGAACATAAAATAATAACAGTTTCCAGAACAATTTCAAGTTGTTATTCTCTACTTTATTTCCCTTTTGATTTTTCAAAAATATACGCTTTATTCTTAAAAGTAACTAAATTATTTTCAGGAATATTACTACAATTATTAATTTGAAAGGATACAAATTTTAAGATAAAATAAAACTGTTGTTTTCTGTTAATTAATAACAATGATAGTTTCAAAATTTCAATCTTATTCTAATCTAAATGTTTGTATACTTAATTTAAATTTTACGAAATTAGTTTCATATGCATGAAGATGATAGATGGAATAACATTTCTGTGCAATTATTATACTATTACAGCAACGATTTTCTAAATATACCTTAAATTTATTTTTTACTGAAAAGTCAACTGAAACAAGATATTATCTTTAGATTTCTCCAATCATTTAGAGTCGGTGAGACATGAGTGCAAAGGTTGAATATGTAATCACATTCTTTTATTTATAAAGCAATCTAAAAATATGTTATACAGCCAAATTTTAATCAAAATAATTACCTAAAATATTTTCTTGTAAAGCTAATAGTCATATTTTTAACGTAATCTAATTTTCTAATAAAAGTTTAGATTTATTAACCATTATAACACTCCTTTATAATGAATGTACATACCAAATCAGTTTCATTATCTTCTAAATTTTATTTTTGGTATTACTTTCAATTGGTATTTTTTGTTATCAATTCTGTTCAACCTTTTCGTTTATGTATAAATGTATTGTATGATTATTGAGTATCAATTAACCTGTGCACAGCTCTTTTAATTCTCTGGGGGTATTCTTATAGTAATCAAGCACGTATTCCAATGTGTGTTTCGCTCTTTTGTATTTTTTGACAAATTTCTATCATTACATTCCTTAATTTGTTAAATTTATTAAGCTGTTTTATATTGTTTTGGGGAGAGGATGTTCATAGTTTTCATTAGAGGATGTTCATAGTCTTCATTCAAAAATTGATTTTCTTTCAATTGGTGTCCTTCTTACAAATATTTATAAATGAATATTAAAAACCAAACATTCAAGATAATTCGCTCATTTAATTCCTTTGTTTATCATTTAAAATTAATTTACTTTGGAAGAAATAAACTTATTAAGAATTTGAATATTTTAAAATTTACTCCGTTATTAGTCAACTTAATAATTTCCAGAAAAACATAAATTAAAATTGGCTACAGAATTTTTACTATTTATTGTTTAATTGAAAAAGAAATAAAATTTTATATTTCACAGAAAATTAAAGATAAGAATGTCTGGTTATGCCCTTAAAGATTTTCACTACTTTTATAAAAACACTCAACCGGATTAAAGATATATGAAGTAAGAGTAAAATGTCTATTGAAATTCGATAACATTTATTGCTCTTTTATTCATTCCTAATGTAAGAAGCTGTTAGGTAAATAAAGAATAATGGAATCTTACGAGCAAAGTAAGCTCGAACTGTTTGCTTTCTTAATCTATAACGATGTAGACAATTGTTAGGAAACGGAATAAATGTAATGTGCTTCAAGTGCAAAAAACTGAAGTTTTTTTAAATTGTTGTAGTTTTCCGCCTAAACGTATAAATACATGTACAAAAAACTATTTATTTTATTAATGATATATTATTAATTTAATCTTTTTTATTATATTTCTTTTACATCAGAAGAAAATTTTATTAACCACGAAATTATTTTTTGTTTGCTTAAAGAAGATTTCTGTTTAATATTCTTTATAATTTTAATTTTATGTTTAATAACTGAAAAAAATTTAGGTGTAATGAAAAAGCGATATCCCAATGAAAAGATTTGGTATTAAAGGTATAGAAAAGTAGATTGTGATTAATACTATGTCTGTGTGATTATTTGTTTAGCTACAAGATTTTTTTAGGCAAATGATTAAATCCTCTATCCAATCATGGATTCACAAATACTGAATCTGGTTCTTATTTTAAGTCAGTTGGAAAAATAATTTATGATTTTATTTATTGATACTGAAATTAAATGAAATTATAATCAAAGTTACTCCGATTATAATTGATTGATTAGTCAAAAAAAAACAATTGTTAGTAGTTATTTAAACACCCATTATCATAATTAAACCATAATATATATATATATATATATATATATATATATATATATATATATATATATAGGCTCATATAAAATTTTGATTTGTTATAGCAAATTATAGTTTCTATCTTAAAAACATTAAATATGAAACCTAATTATTATATGGTTAAAATCATGCTCAATTTTAGGAAACAATGGAAAAATTTTTTTGATTCAGAATAATATTTTGGTAGAATAAAAACATGAAAAAAATAGTGAAAAAGAAAATACTCCTGTTCTTAACTATAAAGGTAGGAAAACATTTAAATATTCACAATGTTAACAACTAGATTAGAGAAGTTTTTCAAACGAAAATAAAAACCTGTTCATGTATCGTTAATATGCAAAAATATGCTAAATATTTACGTTTTGGTTCAATATATTTTTATAAGTTTTGATATATTTAAGTATAATTATTGAAGAGAGAAGAGTTATTTTACTTTTACTTAAAAGATAATACATTTAAGCTTTTATTTGAATATCATATTTGAAGGCTTAATTTGAATTAAGATTCATACACATTCTACTTCATTTGTAAATGATTAAATAATTTTTAAAAGAATCATATTAAATATTTTCTAATGTATAGGTTACTGTGTACAAAAACTCATACTTTGCTTTACTTTGTAAACTCATGTAAACAATTAATTAATTTTTCCTTATAATATTGCACATTAAAATATCCAGAATTATGAAAACAAAGTAATTATGACGTTTAGTTGTTGAATTTAAATAACATAACTAGTCATAATTATGACAGTTTAAAGATTAATATATTTCTTTCAATGAAGGAACTTAAGAAAAAGTGAATAAAATTCATATTTAAGTATTTAATAAATTTTAGCTTTATAAAGTGTAATTAAAAATCCCCATGATTTATAAACTATAAAGACTAGAGAAATGTTTTAAAAGAGATTTTAATAAAATAAATTTTGACTTATAAGGCGCCTTTATAAGATCAATTGATCATATTACCATTCTTGTTTCTGTGAAATTATTTCTTTCTATCAAAATATTTTTATACAAAAGTAATTTATCAATATAATTAATTAAATTTGCCATGAATTCCTGAAATTGTAAGGCAATTTATAATTAATTCGACTATCAATTAATTTACATCCTTTTAAAGATATTTGAAAGTATTTAGTTTTTTGAAAAAGATTTAAAGCATTTGGAAAAAACGTTCTTTTTCAACGTAGTTGGAAACGATAAATAAAAAAAGACCTTTAAAAATAATTAAAAAAAAAAACAAAATAAAAAAGTAAAAGATATATCCCGAGACACGAGATAAAAAAATCTTAAAAAAGAGTAATTTTACGCTTCGTGGTTTCATTGGGGAAAGTAAGAAATTTCTATAACTATTTTGAAACGATTTTAATTGAGTAAATGAGTCTTAAAAGGGTAATTTTATTTAATAGGTGAAATACATTTGTTCTAATAATTATTTGCTTGTTTTTAACACAATTCTGCTCATAAAATAAATTCTCAAATTTACTATTTGAAATTTTGTTGCGTGTAATTTCACGGAATAATTAGTGAATGTTGAATTTAAAATAATTCCAATGATATTTATTTTAAGTTATCCGTTAATTTGAGAGCTACATCTCTACATATCTTAAGCAATTTCTAAATATTATAAGCTGTGAAATCAATCCCATTTTTTGGGTTAAAATAATAACAAATCAAGGTCACATAGATATTTTTGGAAAAAGAAAATGTATAATTTATACTTAGTTCCCGGTAGAACATCTAAATCAAAATTCTGAGTAGTATATGAGGAAGTGAACAATTACTTCTTTGTTGTATCGCAATTTTGAGGTTTCTGCATCTTTATTGGTTAAAAATGAAATTAGTCTATTTTTAATGACCCGATCAGTAATTGTCGAGATAGGAGATATTGTGCACATTAAGTGTTCCTAAAACCTAATGTCTCTTTACTTCACTAAATGCTATGTAAAGTATAAAATAAACTACAAATTCACATTTCTATCATGCCTTTTAACTGTGGTTCAAAATCTTGATGTATTTGATGCTGGAAACATTTAATTTATTAGATAATTCGAATTAGCTAAAGTATAGATGATTTATTTAGTAAATATATGCGTGGGTGTGGGTATAAAAATTGAATGTTGTAAATGAATTATTAGGTTAAATATTTTTCTCAGTGAAGTTTGCTTTTGGCATATCTGGCCTGCATTATAAATATACCATGACACAGGTAAATTATAAGTTTAACATTATAAATTTCACATAGATTTGTCATACACCCAATAATTATATTCATAATCATTTTTATTAACTTAATAAAAATAAATTTTTCAAAAATTTATAAAAATATCAAAAAATTTAATCATATAGAGCTTAAGAATTTATTAAAGTACTCAATCTATTTAAAAGGAACCAAATAATTTTGCGGTAAACTTAAATTTCAGTTTAAAAGTTTAGTATACTTTCAATATAATAAAGTAGTTTAAAGTAGTTTCATTAGAATAATTAGAGCTATTTTCAGAGATGTAACATTTTGTGTGGCTAAATTGCGTGGTTCAGTTTTGAAAAGAGAAACAAATAAACCATAGAAGATGTTTTTTTCTTCTCGTATTGCATGGATAATTCTGCGCAAATTAAAACAAACTATAGAAATCTCTATATTTAAAATTTAGATTTAATTAAGTCTTTTTTTGTTATAAATGAAAAAGATTTTTCTTAAAAAAAGATTTCTTATATGATTGAACTATCTGCTTGCGTCAACAATTAAATTCTTATAAGGAATTTATAAAATAAAATAATCTTTCATTTATTACTTTGGGGGAATATTTTATTCATGACTGGTGTAACGAAAAAATTTAATTCGATTATGACAATATCGAAGAATACGTAGTCTTATTTTTTAAAAAAATCAGAGAGTGGTAAATTTAAATGATATAGACTATTAAAAGAGATGGAATGTATGTAATAGCACATCTACAAGAACATCATAGGATAATATGTTAATCACACATTCTCAGGGACATCACATGATAATATATTAATAGCGCAAGCACAAAGCTTTCTCATGAGTCCTTGTTGTTAACATGTAACGCATAATTTCATTTATAGTATTCATGAGACAACGAAATATTTATGTTGAACGTTATTGATATAGCTACTCATTCCAGACTCGCTTCCATTTATAAGAAAAAATAAGATGCACACAATAAAAGTTGTTCATTTTTAATAAATTGTAAGGATTTTCGACCCTAAATGAAAATGTTTGAATTCGCAGTGAATGAATAAAGATAGTTATAATGCATGGTAATGATGGAGCCATTAAATGGATTAAAAGAATGATTCTCAATTGAGGAGTAAAAAGTTCTGTTGATTTAATCGCAGATGTCTTACGTTTATTTCAAGAATGATTCATGGAAAGATTTGCTTCTTACTATGAGTGCTAAGCGGATTTTCATTTAGGTCATATTATCAGACTGAAAGTGCTTAATAGGGTGAAAAATGCAATCATTTGACTAATAGAACTTAGTAATGAGTCGATTAAATGAAGTTGGCAAAATGCGACAGACATGGTAGATATAAGATGACATTTTTAGATAAAGTAAAGCAACATAATGAGAATACAGAGAATTACTAAAACAGTGTCCCTGCATTCTATTATTTCTCATCAGTCATCTATCTCAAATAATGAAGATCATGTTAGCCACGTGTGACACATATACAATGCATTTAACTTGATTCTCTGGTGATGCGTCTGCTAATGCTGATGGGGAGAGAACGGGATTTTCGCTTATACTCTGCTCCGTATAACACACAACGCAAACCTGTACATCATAAATTTCGATTACAATTGTTCTGCACTTGTAAGGGGTTGGAAATGAGAAAAATGTTAACTAAAGTCCAGATGACAGCCACTGACGTATCCAAAAATATTCAGAGCAACGTCGGAAATCTACTCTTATAATCAGAAAATGTACAAGCTCAAAATAGCGCATTATGGTTCAGGGAGACATATTTTTTGAAACTTGAATCACCTTGATAATTTGTTCTGAGAAAGTTACAGAACTAAAAAATATAGACTGCATTCTACAACCAAACTTTACTAGCTTCTTTTTCAGATAATTTTAATTCCTAGAAAATAAAATTGTTGTCTGCTAACTCTACACGTTACTATATTTTTTAAACTTTGATTTCAATTTTTAGCTAATTTTCTGAGATTTAGGATGAGATCAGATACGGCACATTTTTTATTTAATAGCAAATTGGTTGCAATCCTTCCGACATACTAAGTAACTTTGAATCACCTTGAAAATGAGTTTCGTGACATATAAATTCAAAAAATATTGGCGACATTCTACTGACAATTTATGATAGTTTTCTTTATTAGATAATTTTGATTTGCGTTCCTAGCATTTAATTGTTATCCATTAACACTAAATATGCTCCTAATTTTTTAAAATTTTGAACTCAATTTTGACAGCAATTTTTCTGAGGTTCAGGGTATTTATGAGATTTAAGTCAATAGTATGCTAAAAACTTCATATCATTCTCCTTCTTGACTGTGAAACTTGGAAACAAATCATTCAAAAGATTTGAAGTATTAATTATTTGATTTGCAATATACCTTCATCGCATACATCAATTTTGATTGAACCAGAAAACTCTTCTTGAGTCATTGATTTCAGAATATATATATTAATATGTGTGTGTGATATAGCTTAGTTCTTATTTTCTTGTGTGATGTTTATTCAAAATTTTCTTCTAAAAATTTAATGCTCTTATTTTTTACAAGGAAGGTGTTTAAATATGTTGGATAATAACAATGGTAACAAATAAGGTGGGAAAATTTTAGCTACATTAACTTTTTTTTAAATTGAAAAATTTGTTATCATTCAAAATTGAAATCATTGAAAAATTCTGATACAATTCAAAACTGTTCCATCTTTTGTTTTCATAAGGACACTAACTCCCTTTTATAGCTACAAATATTTCAGATACAGAACTGTATTAATTTAAGATGGGGTTATGTTTCAAAATAAGGACAGATTTATACTATCTACCTGTCCTTAAATGTATGAAAATATGATGCTTAAAATTGGGAAATCCATAGCTTAAAATACCTTCTAAAAACCAGAATTTTGTATGTAAAAATTAAAATTCATATAAAACAGCACAACAGCAAATCTTACAAAGGTGCATCTTCAATTGTCATTTATTTTGTAAAAAAAATATTTTAACGCCTTTCTTATGCTTAAGAGACTTTTCTAAAAAATTAAAAATCAATTTTATTTCCTTCGCAGCTATTCAAAATACATACACGTATTTAAGAATAACATTCCTTTTTTGAGAAACAAATTATTTTTAAAACAGTTGTAATAAAAATTATTAGAAAAATTTCCTTAGATGAAATTGAAGAAAAACAATTAATAAAAGAAAATGAAATAATTTTAAAAATTTGTATAATTTGGAGGTGAAAGTGTTTTTGGATATGGGTCAAATTTGACAACTAAAGGATATAGCTCTTTATAAAATCCTATGTAAATAATCTTGAAATAATTAATTCTAACCTTAACTCCCCACTTTCATTTTTATTTATAAATAATGCTTTTAAATTATAATTAAACTTAATTACTTCTAAATGTTATTACATTCATTCACTATGAAAGAAATATTTGATACCAATTTGAACAAAATTTTCTTACTTTAAATATGAAATTTTATATGCTAAGATTTATTAATCAGTTGTTTGGTCAAAACTGTGTGATGTTGTCCAAACTATGAATTGAAGATAATTTCTGCAGAACATATTTCAGTTCAAAGATATTTCAAATGCAAGTATTTCTGTAGCTGTTTGACTTATTTAATTGGAAAATGTTATTGGAATAGTGTTATTAGTTTGCAATTATACACACAGAATAAATAAACACTTTAATTTGTAAATATGTGAAAACTGTTTGGGAACTTTAATTTGAAAACTGTTTAACATTGACAAATTCTCTTAGATTAAGTATGACCATGACAATAAGTTAGTCACTACTGCCCTCAAAGTAGAAACTAGAAATTTACTCTATATTTTATAAAATGCGGTAGATATTTATAATTATTTTTACGGAAAGGGAAATAACTAAATAGTAAAATTTTCATTTATGATGGGATATTGGAAAAGAAAGTAATTCATATGCACTCGTATTACATAATTTCGGAAATGGTGACTGCAAATTTAGAATAATTAAGTAAATATTTTAGTATTTATACATTATTTATTTTTTAAGGCCTAATTTCAAGTTAATTGAAATTTTTCTGGTAGATCTAATGTTGTATATCATTTTTTGAAATCCATGAATACCTCTTGTTGCATTAAAAGTAAAAAATCATTAAATTTGGTTTCTTTTACTTAAGAAATATTTAATATAAAATATTTTCAATTGGATAAGAATTTCAGTTACTTTTTTCTGAATTTAGATTTAGGAGCAGATACAAATGTTTAGTTAAAATTTTATCGACTGTATTTCTTCACTTGCCTTGAGCAGAAACTTAAAATCATTTTGAAAAGAAATTTCTTACTATTTGAATTTATTGATAGCTTACAGCAATCATAGATATGATTTTTATTGATAATTCCATATTCAGTGTTATATGGTTAATTAAAAACGATGAAGATTATAATAATTGCTGAAAAATAATATTTTTCAAAATGGAGTGGAAACATGAAGTTAAACTGAAAGTAATGTATATATATATATATATATATATATATATATATATATATATATATATATATATATATATATATATATATATATATATATATATATATATATATATATATATATATATATATATATATATATATATATATATATATATATATATATATATAATATATATATATAATATATAATATATATATATATATATATATATATATATATATATATATATATATATATATATATATATATATATATATATATATATATATATATATATATATATATATATATATATATATATATATATATATATATATATATATATATATATATATATATATATATATATATATATATAATATATATATAATATATAATATATAATATATATATATATATATATATATATATATATATATATATATATATATATATATAAACTCCTGTTTGTGAAAATTGCAACACCATGAAGGAAGCATCATAGTTGAATGAAATTTAATACACAGTTGAGTGGTAATGATACAAATAAATGATTACATTTTCAAACCAAATAAACAATAATAAGAGATAGAAATTAGTATTTTGTGTGGCCACCACGCGCCGCAATAAGAGCTGCTACACGGCGCGGCATGGAGTGAAACAAATTTTGAATATCTGCCTGCGGAAGAGTGTTCCATATTGTTTGTATGCGCAACCAAAGTTCGTCTGTCGAAGCAACAGGACGAGGATCACGAGCGAGACGCCGCCCAACGATATCCCACACATGTTCAATCGGTGACATATCCGGCGAATACGCAGGCCAAGGAAGAAGCTGTACCTGCTGCGAATCAAGGTAGGTTATGACAGTCCTGGCGACATGTGGACGGGCATTATCCTGCTGGAATACAGCCCCTGGCAATCCTTGCAGGAAGGGAATAGCTTGGGGCTGTAAAACTTCGTTTATGTATCGGGTACTGTTCAAATTGCCCACAATTCGTAGCAATTGTGATCGTCCATGATATGCTATGGCACCCCAGACCATAACTCCGGGGGTTCGTCCACTGTGGCGTTCGATAATGCACTCCGGGATGTTCCGTTCACCGGCATAGCGCCTGACACGAATTCGGCCATCATGGTGCCACATACTGAAGCGGGATTCGTCAGAAAAGACGACCTGCTGCCAATCAGCACGCCAGCTCCTATGGACATTGGCCCATTGTAGCCGCAGACGGCGATGGTTTTGTGTGAGAGGAATCCTGTATAAGGGAACCCTTGCGCGCAGCCCACGCTGCAGCAGACGTCTCCGAATTGATGAAGCACACAATGACACACCTGTAGCTGTTGACCACTGTGCTGCCAATTGTCTGGAAGAAGCTGTGCGGTCCGTCAGCGCCATACGCACCAGGTGTCTGTCATCGCGAGCTGACGTCACATTCCGGGGTCCACTCCCGGATTTCCGAGCTGTCCGACCCTCGTCCGTCCACAGCTTCCAAACACGCATGAGTAGTGAGAAAATGAGAGTTCAGCGACACGCGGAGCGCGGAGCAGGCTCTTATCAAC